>JAOTQQ010000004.1:15758041-15784582 GCA_026546715.1 Gallinago undulata
GGCGTTCTTTATTCTGTGAGGATGAATTTTACGTGGAAGTGTACTGAGATTGCCTAAAAAGAAAAAGGATGCTTGCTTAATATCAGTTAACAGATTTTTAAGTTTTAAACTGCCAAAACCTTCAACCCATGAAATTTCTGCCTTCAAACTTCCTTGGTCTAATAGTTGTAGTAACTTTCTGTTAGTTAAAAAGATTAGAAGGTCCTGAAACCGAAATGGCTTATGTAACTACTGTGCTCACCGGCTCATTTCAGTTCATCCTGGATTATGAAGAAATGTCTTTACCTAATACTGCACTGTGTGCAAAATGCTTGGTCATCTTTGCATTGTAGTCTGCTTCTGTTTCTATATACCTTCTAATACACACCTCTGATAGCGTTGCTTAAAACTGTAGTATCATAGAGCAATGCTACCTAATTATTTGTTTGTTGACTTATTGCTGTTGTTAAATAAACCCATCCTTTATGTAAGGGTAGGTAATTTTTTCATAACAAGCTTCATGGATTCAACCTTTTAGGACCCATCCTTTGGGAGTTATAACAGTGGAGGATCCTGGAATGTTGTCTATGCTATAGATTGAGGATAGTCTCTAGGGCCATCAGTCCAGAACCTTTACCAATCATTTATCTCACTTAAAAACAAATTTAAAAATCAATAACCTGCCATTTTCCATTAAAGGACAATAACTAGCTTGCTTTGTTCCATATGAGAAAGTGGGTTGTAGAATTCCCAGAAAGCTAGATACTTTGCCTTATCTATTCATAGTACAAAATATGCATATGTACTGACTTCTTCCTCTGCTCAGTATAGGTTTAAAAGCTAAGGAAACGCTGCTTTGGAGGAAAAGTAGAATTACTGTTGGAAAGCTGTTGCGTAATTTTCTCTATACAAGCATTTGTCATATGCCTGGCTGAACAACTCAGTTGTCATGAAGGCATGCAATTGTGTATGTGTTTAATGTGTCTAACTTTATGTGAAGAGGTTGGAATGAAAATGAGGTTCGTTAGGTCATAGAGCAATGATAATTCTGAGTAATACCAGTGATTCCTAACAGTTAAGTCTGGACAAATCTTTATTAGAATTTCAATTTTCAATTGAAAGAAAATATCAGTTTGGTCACATGTGGATTTCAACAGTAGTAGTGTTTGAGTAATTCCATGTAGAAAAGCACTCCTCTTCCAGATATATGCTTTGTTCTAGCTTAATTTTTAATTTCTAAACTATGTAAACACTATAGGAATGAAGTATATTATTCTAGAATAGAAACAGTAGGAAGAGAACTCTGTATGTAGTAGACAAATACTACCTTTGCAGCATTTCTGAATGCTTCCTTATGCAGAGTTTCTTAAAGCCTGGAAGTCCTTGTTTACTAATTACTTTTTTTTTCCTCCTTACTGTTATGTATCTACTTGTGTAGTTTTTAAATAAAAGCTTTGGAGGGAAAGTAATACTTTATGCATAATCCTTTATTTTGAGCATAACCCACTGGGGCTGATTTTGAGATAATGTAAGGTTATGTCTGAAATGTATGTAGTATTATAGGTAAGCTAGTGAAAATAAATAATAATCTTGGATGTCTTGGATTAACATAGCTGTTAAGTAAAGAACTTTGCAGTGTTCCCTTGCAGTGGTCTCTGCTGCTTCAACAGCAAAATCTGAATAAAATGGCAAGAGGCAAAAAAACCATTTGCCCTCAATGACTAAATGTTAAGATTTGGTATACTTCAGTCAGTACCAATTAAATAAACCTGCTTTTTTACATCTGCACTGAAGTGTCATGTTGTGTAGATCCATTAATGGCCATGCTCTTTGCTTTTTGAGTCTACTTCTGCAAAAGCTAAAAGAAACGTTACAAATTTGCAAATTCATCTTCCTGAAGATAGTGTGATGGTGTATGTGACATGCTGACCACAACCTCCCAACTGGCTAACATATACAAAGCACTTGTAAAGGAACCGAGTTCTTGGTGACTGCATGGTTACCATATAATATATTGTAACTGCAGAACTTTAAACTGGACATAAATTAATGCAGAAGTTACAGTTCAAGGTACGGGTGGGATGGGTGTGTGTGGAACAGGATTAAATGTCTTGGCGTGGCTTATCAGTATTGATTCTGCTTATTGAACATATTTTTTTTCCCTCTCCAGTACTGCTTTTTTACAGAACTTTACATCAGGAGAATTGCAGGTTCTCCATCTGAAGGATGGAACAAAATAATGAGTAGATCCTATACTGAATATAAGTAACTGTAAACTAAGTCCTTATTCTGGCATTCTGGTAAACACTATTTCATGTCTTTGGCTAGCACTCTGAATGCATGTATTTCTGTATCAGTGCAACCTGGAGGAGCTAGATACTTTAATTCTGTGCTGTGATATGATCCATCAGATGGTGATGGTACCAAGATACAGCAACAGCACAATCCATCCTAATTGCAGAGTTCCAGTGAAAGGTCTGTTCCATCAGTGTTTGCAAGCCAGGCTAGTAGCCAGGGACAGAGTAAACCAGGAACACCAATGAGAAACAGCAGAGAATGACAAAGAGAGGTCACTATTGCTGCCCAGGGTCTAAAGCTGAATCCTTTCCACTAAAAGGCGTTTACTATGGCACAGGTGCAAAAGGCTGCTGCTGTGACACTTCTTGACTTTATAGTGGAGGACAATTTGATACTTGGATTTCAGATACTTGTCTCACTTGTTCAAGTGTAGTAACCTAAATCAGCTACAAATCAGAACTCTGCATGTAATTTATGATTAATTTTATTTTTTTAGTTTTGTTTATAATTTTAAAAACTTCCAACCAATTGCCCTTTGTAATCTGAGTCCATTGATTAATTTTGATCTTCCTTTTCTGAGCTCAAAATTTTGCATGTGTCTTAAATATGGTGCAGTTTGCAGACTAAGGACAAAGGATAATTTCAGCTGCTTTTATTACTTATCTGGGAATAGTGATGCTACAGTCAGTATTCAAATCATAAGAAGATTTATTCACAGTAAATTCAAGTTGTTGTGTTCCTGTTACTGAGTAAAACTGCAAAACTACTGGGAACTGGTAGTGTGGCATCCAAAACTGAATGAATTAGGCACATTTCTATTAAATTACAAGGTAAATTATGTAAAGAAAGGTTATGCCTTTTTTCCTGCCTTTCAAATAAAGTAAAAGAACTATAAATGGTATTAATATATTGGATTTTGGGCCTGTTCTAACAAGATACCTGCCTGATTCCTCTAATACGTAACCAGTGGATTTCTGTAGTATGGTAAGATGAATTGTATATTGACTACTTCACAGTAGTTTTAAACTTGTATTTGGTGAACATCTCAGGAGAGCAAACAGAAAAAAGCTGGAGCTTTGAGAACACTGTAACAAGACTTCTGTTGTAGGCTTCTGCTCTATTCACACCATCTTAGATCTACTCATGTGCAGCTCTTTCTTTGTACAGACTTGAGTAATAAAAGATGGGCTAGAATCAAAATATTTAACAAACTACATTATTGTATAAAATGCTGAATTCATACTGAATTTCACTCAGAGCTCACATACACCTAAATCAATGATTATTAACTTGCAATTTTAACTTTAGTAAATATGTCAGCCGTTTTTATGGTCATTCCCTAGAAAGTTACTGACTGTTATCCTTGAATCTTTTACACAATCTGCCAACATTGGAAGAACAACTGCTAATGAGAGTCAGACTGCAGTATTTCTAGTTAGCCAGTAGCTAATCCTGTGAAAAGCTAGTGCTGCGTTTCCTTTCCTCCTTATTGTCTGAGTTGCTTTATTGGGCACATAGTTGTTAGATGCTTATACCTTATGGCTTTATTGTTTAAGGTTGAAACTAGTGTGAAAACCTGAAATTTTAAGGGTTGTCACAGATTCAAACAGGAAGTCATAATGTAAACTTCCAGAGCTTTTAATATGCGCTGGAATTAGACACTCTGCTTGCCTCTTCAGAAATTTGTGTCCTATTGCCATTAAATTAATGAAGTGAATTTTTTCCACCTTTCTTTCTTCCTCTATTTTCCTTCCATTCCTAAGGCTATCTCTACAGCATTCTTCACTTCTAGCTTAGTAGGACTTTAAACTAAAATGCTTTTCAGTTGTGCAGCCCTGACAGGCTGCAGCTCCTGTGAAGCAGCTTTTGTTATTCTTGTCAGTAAGTGCCCAAGCTTGCCCTTTCTCTGGTACAAGACAAATACGGTCTGGCGAGTACTGTACCCTGTTGCCTGGCCTTATAGTCAGTGTACTTTAACTGATGTAACATAGATGGCATGATTATACAGGCACTGTAGGATTTGTACGGTGGGTTACACACCTGTCAGGCTGCACAAGGAGTAATTAATGCTAGTAATTACTAGAAGTTGCCTTTGGTTACACACTGAAATGTGAAGTGAAAGCCATTTTTGTGAAACGTTTTTACTATTCAAGAGAGTATCCCGCTTCAGTAGGCAGTATTGAAGTATAGCAGTTACTGTACATGGAAAAGAATACATAGGAAGTTTGGACTGTTACAGTTTTCCATTAAGTTGAAGAGTTAAGAAAAAGGAAGATAAATCTTGAACTAGTTGCTACTCATTTCAACATAAATTACATACTGGGGAAAAAAAGGAGAAAGTCTTTTGTAGCTTGCCACTCTTTACTTACAATTAAAGCTGAATGGAATTAAATGATTTATAAACTGCTAAAGTTCTGCATTTCGTGCACTACCCCTCTGTACACGCAGTCACTTTATATATATTACACAGCATCTGTCTCTGCTTCCTGTTGGATGTTGCAAGGCTTGTATGTGTTACCTAGATTACAGGAGTGGTACAAAAGATTAGAATTGACATGCTTACCCACAAACTATGCTGGCAGACCACAAGACACCTTTGGAGACAAAAGCAAGTGGTTTCCAGTCTTACAGACTTTGTGATTTAGGACTGAAATGCTTAAGTTTGAATTGCATGTCAAATTAAACTTTGTAAAGTGTGTCATACTGATAGCTGATTTTTGTGTCCCTTGGAATGCTTTAATGAGTTTGATTTGCTGTTAAATTTCAGTTTCTTATTTGTATTACTACAGTATTTCAAATGTGGGTTTGTTTTAATCTTATGACAGCTTTCATATTAAAAGCTAAATCCTGCCTAGTCCACAAAAGCAAGTAGCCTCTACAATTTGGGATTGTGGAGCATTATTTCATAAGGCTATGATTTTACTGTGTATTGACTGTCTGCATTAGGGGACAGCTTTTTGAAGGGGAGAAGCAACATGCAGAAACTTAGTGCTTCCCTCACTTAGAATGCATTTTTTCCTTAGAAAGCCGGAATATGGATGTTGAAGATACCTCTTTAAAATCCATCTTTAACAATGTTTTCCTATACCTGAGGGATCCAGTGTTTCTTCTTTAGATCAGAAGCACTGGAAAAATACTCAGAGCTTAGTGATGCCTTCTTTTTTTTTTAAAAAATCATTTGGCATTTTTGGGCATACAAATTATTCCTTATAATCCTGGCACCTCTTGATCTATATTCTTAGGTTAAAAAAAATTTCCAGATATAAGGTTTCAGACCTCGAGACCAGGAGACTTGTGGAGGAGAGAAGGTGGTTTCTGGGAATTTGTCTGCAATTTTTGTCTTGGATTTGAGTAGAGCTTTCAAAAGATACTGGCATGCTTCCTTCCTGTATCTCTTGCCATTCCCAGGAGATACAAAAAACTGACTGAATTAGGACTTGACTGAACTAATTCTAAAAGCACAATAAACACAAAGTTACCAGGGAAGATAACTGAAGCAAAATAGCAAGTTTTGAAATAAACTGACTTGTTTCTTTGTACCTTTGCTTTTGCTTCTCATGCCGTTCTGTCTAGTCACCCTCAGCAGCCCATTTGTGACCCTAAAGGAGGAGAATCACCTAATTCCTACTCACCTACTTCTGGTGTCTAGATAACATTACTAAATTGAAATGATTGGGGTTTTTTCATACAAGTAATTTTGAAAAGCAGGTGTATAAAATATCAAAATGTAAGTGGAATGAAGAAGTATGTTCACTTTCTTCCAGTGCAAGAATTAGAATCTTCAAATGAAACTGGAGGTGCATTAAAAAAGCACTAGAGGATATGATCCGAAATTGTTCCATGTAATAAATAAAATACATGTTAATACAGATTGGAAAAAATAACTGCGTAAGTTCATGGAGGTAAAAAAAAAACAAAACAACAACCTGGAGATGCAGAGATGCCACATGCATAATTAAACATGGGCTACTTACTGGAGTTTGAGGAGAACAGTCTGGGAAAGTACAGTAACATATTTGCCTATTGTTACATTCTTTTTCCGGCATTAACCAATATCAGAGACGGAATATGGTGCTAGTTCCTCTGTAATGAGATATATTTTGAACAAATAATTGCTTAAAATATTTGTTTCAAGGATGAGATTGCTAACAAGACTGTTTGTGGTATTTGAATGAGAAACAAAGTCCTGGTGTTAGTGTGGCACCCTTCCAGTGGTTAGAAAACCCTCCAAACTGCCCATGTTAGCAATATTTCAGCATGGCTTATGGAAAAAGAACAAGATGACAGATGACTGGAGCATTATTATTTCACCAAAATATTTTTTAGGCTTTAAAAGGCCAGGATAGTAACTTCAAGATAAATTCTGATGATTGAATTCTTACATATTGACAGTGCAGAGAAGGGGAGATTTTTTTTAAAGTATCTCCCATTTTCAGTATCCGAAAACTTGATGGCTAGTCAAGGAAGTAGTGACCACTAATTTACAGGTCCGTTCCCACATACATATAGTTTATCTAAAGGTGGATCTGATATTACATCTTAAGAACCTAATGCAGTCAGTAAGATTCTGATACAGGTGTTATCTCACGGTCTGATCTTGCTCCTGGTGAGCTAACATTTTAAGACTGTCTTAATGAAAAGAGATATAAAATTTGCAGATTAAATTCTATGCTTTTAAAAGATTTTGCTTGTGTAAACAAAATTCAAGACACTTTAAGTAATTACTTTGAGGATAAATAATGCATAAGTTATCACCAAAGGAGTAATTGATAATATGGCTGAATTAGAGATATATTTTCAATTTTGTTTAGCTTTCTAGGCTTTTACTGCTGAAAGTAAAATGGAGAAGGGAAAGTAAACAGCCATCAAGTGTGAAGGATTTAAAAAAACAAAACAACCCATCTACATAGGCTACATAATACAACACCAAAATAAAATTCAGCGCACTACAGTGCACAGGAGGAAAGTTTAAACCATGTTAACAGTTCCTTTGGTCTTAAATATCAAAAAGTAGAAAACTGACATGGTAGGTAAGCTGTGTTTAAGAGCTGCCAAATTATTTCCCCTTTGTTTTTTTTTTTCTATTATTAGCTAATCACCTTAAATCAGTATTGTACAGTGAGTGGTTCTGATCCACAGCACAGTTTAGTCCAGGTCGTCCCCTGAGGATATGAGGGAATATCTTTACAAGCAGCTAAATGATGACTCTTGCATCAGCCATAGATGAGCACAAAAATGATACAGCTCATGGCCCTCTGGAGTAGCACAACAAAAACTGGCTGCTTCTAGCAGCTCCTGTTTCTCTCACAATAATAGCATCTGGGCTTGATCGTTGGATACCAGCAGGAAACATTATTCCTTTCCTCGTTAATTTTGTTACTAGGCTTCCTTTGAGTCAAATTCAGTGCTTTATCAAATCAAATGTTCTCTTATCTGAAGAACCACTATACTACATTCAGAAGCAGGGTAAATAACTGAGCATCATCCTACTGTGCATGGACTGCTGGTGTCCACCTATTTGGTTTGGATGTGCCTCTGCTGCAGCCAAGACTGCAGTGTGGGCACGTCTTTAAGTAACTTGAATGAATGAGTTGTACGCAGCTTTGCTGTATGATGGAGATAGGAGGATTAACTGGGGAAAGTGAATTCCAGTTAAAGTTCAACCTACTAATTTTTTAAGTTCTCCTCTGAAGACATATGTATAGGATGATAGCTAGCAGTGGATCAAATTGTATGGGCAAATGAAAATGAGAGACAATCAGATTTATCAGCATTTAGATATCTTGGAAACAGAAATAGGTAACATTTCTTCCACCAGAACTAAGGAGAGAACAGCAAGTCTAAAAAGGCCTAGTATTCTTTCTGTGAAATTTATAGTTAGATAAAATGCTCCTTCACTCAATTTCTTGCCACCTTACTTTCCCCCCCTTTCTTCTAGGAAGACTGCACTATTTGCTTTCCACGTAGCATGGGCAGATGTATGTTTGTCTCTTGGCAATCATCATTTTGCTTGTTTTCATAAAACCAGCTAATCTTTGTGGGATTTATTTCAATCAATTTTTACATTGTTCTCACTTCATAGTCCTCACTAAAACTGTAAAGTTCATTAAAAGTACTGTATTAACTCTTGTAAAGGACTTGTTTCTCAATACTGACTAGAATCACATCAACATCTACTAGTAGTTTGTTTTGCTAGACAAATGCTTTCAAAACATGTGGCGCTGTATAAATGTTTTCTTACTTGATAAGAGATGTTGTCCCTGAAAGGAAATATGTTAGCCCTCAGACTTACAAAGTAAGCATTTCAACTTGTGGTGGAAGTTTATAGCACAATAAATCATGTGCTTTTCTTTTACCATATCTTGCAAGCACAGTTGGACAAGAGACCATCAGATTTTTCCCTCCCCACAAGTAAAGTTCTTGCGTGGCTGCTGGACAGCTAAAAATGTAGTTGCTTTACTAGTACGTGTCAAAGTTACAGAGTCTCTGTGCTGGCAGAGCCTGATTTAAGTGGTTGTGGTCAGTCTGAGGAACCTGTGATGTGATAAGATAGCGTTTGTGAGGT
Organism: Gallinago undulata; assembly: GCA_026546715.1. Classification (NCBI taxonomy): domain Eukaryota; kingdom Metazoa; phylum Chordata; class Aves; order Charadriiformes; family Scolopacidae; genus Gallinago; species Gallinago undulata. The sequence goes on from JAOTQQ010000004.1 coordinate 15,766,884, forward strand.
CATGTGGTTTGCAAACACCCAATCTAATGTAGCAGCTTTGTCTCCACAGGATAGTTAAATATATACTGTAAGCTTTAGAAAAGTGAATTGCTTTATTCCTTTAATGTAGCTTGTCCTTGAGAGTCACAGGTGTTCTACTGGTTTGATTGTTACAGAAGTGTGCAGCTGAACAGATTGGGAGTCTTAATTCTCCAATAACTTTCTCCAGTTTAGTTACTTTGGCCTTAATAAAATAACTAGCTTTAGAAACTGTGGCTTAACTAAGCAATCAACAGGCAGAAGCGTTATGGCACAGTGGAATCCCTGTATATTTTATGAACATCGGTTGTTTAATTCAATTAATTTTGAGTGGGTGTTCATAGTGTAATTAACACATACTACACTTGCCCGGAAAGGTATGATTGATTCCATAATGACAGTACTCCATTCCACAAATCTTTGGCCAAAAACTCCATCTTTGCTTCAGGTAAGGTCGATTCCTCTCCCTTTCCCCATTAATACCACCATCAACAAAATATCATCAGTCTCTTAAGAGAGTGAAGGAAACCTCTAAATGTGAGCAGTATAACCAGGACAGTGGTGTAGTCTGTTCTCAAACAGAACAGATACCACTTTTCACTTTCATGAAGGCAACAGTTTTAGGTAGGAATTTAACTATTTCACTACCACAATGAACAAATTATATTCAGTGATAAAATAAATGAAGATTGGTGATTTGTTCTCTTTCCAAACACTTCCCCTCCCCTCTTCCTCCCCCCCCCCCTTTTTTTTTTCTAACTATCCTACTGCATCAAAGCTGCAGATCTGTGTTGCTGAGCAACGTACTAGTTCTTGATTGCAGCACTGGATGAATATAGCTAGCTATACTTAACTCTAAACAGGGTCTTAATATAGTTGTCTGGATTGCCAAAGCAAGGAAACTGATTATAGATAAAGTTACTTTATTATCATGGCAATAATGCTCTTCTCTCAAGTTTTAAAGCTGTATGATCTGTCTGCTGTATAGTTAGAGCCATGTCAGGATCCATCCTATGTTTCTGCCTATATATCAAGTTTTGGGAATTGAAAAGTACAGGGATTGATGTTCTACTGGTTTGAATTTATCTGAGTATTTGTTCCTTGCAAAAAAATTTTGTTAGCTGGCACCTGTGTATGGTTGCTATATGAGAAACAAGCTCAGGAGAGGAATGCTACGTAACATGCTTGTGATATGTCTCTGTAAATTTATTTGAATATAAGTGGGGCAAACAGTGGAAATGTGGTGGAAAATTCTTTTAGCACTCTCAGAATGGCAGCCAGCACAGATGAAAATAATTATTGCAATCAGAGGCAAAAAGAGATGTTACTTAGTCCATTTAAAAGTGCTGAGTTTAACTCCTGCTTTAGAAGGATAGAGTAAAAGTGCGAAATGATCATTTCCTGTAACTGTTGCCCTTAATGGGTACATTTTCAGTCTCTGTATCAGCCGGTACATTCTAGTTAATGCTTGAGGTTTCAATAACTTTTGTATTTTAGATGCATGCTCTAGGGAGAAGGAGCATTGAAATTTAAGTAGTTCCTTGGATATAATAATTGTAGTACATTGAGTGTGATCACGCTGCTGTTTTAAAGTATTTTGTTGACGTGTCCTCACTCCAAATAAACACTTTCATTAGAAATTCTTGTAGGAAGAATTTCTGGGAACTTTCCTTCTGCCTACTAATTAGCTATTTATAGAAAGTTCTCAGGGCTAAGTTAGAACTTTTTTTTGGAATTGCATACAATCTCACTACAACAAACTTGTGAGATCTTAAAAAATCTCTCAATAGATAAAATCTGACTTACTTATCAAAGACTGATTTCTTTTGAAAATAGTTTAAAAGTTGGGTACTTCCTTAATGCTGTTGCTATTTCAATTGCATATTTGATACGGAACTTCAAAGTTTAATTTGATTACATGACACTAGATCAAAACCAGATTCTTTAACCATATAGTTAAAGAATATAGTGATCAAAAAGTCATGACCTCCCATTGATCACTTTATTGGTTTCCTGTTCTGATTCACTGGAAACCTTCTGGTCTGAACACTTGTTGGTAGTTTTAATCTTTGTCACGTTTACAATACAGCAGACTTGTCTATGGTAAAACTGATATACAACATACATTTAACATCATATTTCCTTTTGATTCAAGTGTTCTAACTGATAATGTTGAAAAACCACTTTTATAAAAATTTAAGTCAGGAAATGTAACAATACATTCAGAGTAAAATAAATAGCACAACTATTTCAGATTTTATTTAAACTTCCTGACACCTATAGGGATTTTGTAAAGTACCTTGTATTACTGCGAGACTGAATGTGATTTAGAGAAGCTGGCAATTTAAAACAGAGGGCAAATAGTTAAGTACTATTAAACTCAGAAGCACTAAATGGCTTAATCTTGGAAACTTCTTGCTGCTCTTTTGCTTATCACAAACCATTGCTCAAACTCTGCAAGAGTTTGAACTCTGTCTAGTGATACAGTCAGCAAAGTTCACTTGACATAAGTACTTCAGGTTCTATACCAACTGTTACTCTGGGACATTCTTTTAAAAAGTATAACTTTCAAAACCAAAAATAATCCTTTCCTTAAACAGGAAAATTTAGTAGAGCTTGGATTCCAAAGAGTTACTGATGAGTGGGGGCAGATTAATCTAAAATTGTGCTACCTCGTAATTTGCTTTTAATCCCACTATTGTTGACCCTCCCTCCCCCCCCCCCCCCCAAAAAAAAACCCAAACCAACAACAAAAGTCTCAGTCCAGAGACTCTTTGGGTTTTTATCTTTCAAGAACAGTAGCCACAGTGGTACAACCAAAATAAGCAGCCTAGGTCCTTTTGGGTATATAATACTGTCATTCTCTGCTGTTCTGTTTGGGCTCACACTAGGCTTATCAAGCCTGGAGTTTAATACTTGCTCTGACTTCTGATCAGTTTCTGTTACCTGTTTCAAGGTGTTTTGATGCAATTGCTGTAACAAGTGGCAAGTGGACAGATCATACTGCAATTACATTAGATGGAATTCAATTTATAAACTCCAGAAACAGTTGTACTGTTTTGAGAGAGTGTGGATCAAAAAGTTCAGGCACATATAAGGTCCTGGAGAAAATTGAATATGGACAGATCAGTCTTCCTACCACTCAGTTATGCTGCAAATCTCTGAACTGTTTTGCCATACTGAAATTAATCAAGAAAATTAATTTTCTTGATTATCTGCTTCTTTCTGCTTGTCCTAAAAACCCTAAAAATTCAAATTAACTTTTCTTCAAGATTTATTTTATTACACTTCAAAATAAGGAGTGAAATATTCTACCAAGTCCTCTAAGAATTTCTGTCAACTGACTTTTATCTTGGTGTGAGCACTATAAAATTGTTTGGGAGAAAGATCAGGTAATGCTAGGAGGTAGCAAATACAGATCCGAACTTATCCATTCAAAGCAGGGATAGTTTTCTTTAGGAAACTATTTTATAGTTTATATTTTTTAGAAATACTTTTTACAGAAACCACTGAACTTGGTACTATTCTAGAATCATCAGCTCTTGTCAGAGTTTGTTGTTGATTGTGCAGGTTTCCTGTTTTAGTTATGCTAAACTCAGTCCCAAATAAATGGCCAAATGTGCTAATGTCTTGAGTATGCTGAAGTGCAGCTTGGCTGTTCCTACAAGACCTGACTAACAATTTCATCTCAAAGGTTGTTGCTCAACTCCCTAAAAATCAGAATTTTGTTTATCTGACTGAAACTTCTCTGGGTTGTAACTTTTTAGATGAGGAAATGAATTTCCACATGTAAAGGATATCAAAGACAAAACTGTATCTTAGAAAAAAATAAACTAGGCTCCATGATAAATGATATGTTTAATAGTGATTTATTAACTACTCAGCAAAGGAAGGAATTTTGCATACAGATTTTGAAATGTTCTCACTGCATGTTATTTGTTACCACGATCAAGACATTTCCTGCTTTCTTAAGCCACAGTACCAGCAATTTCAGTTTGGTTGATTTTGCTTAAGTAGTCTAATTTGTTAAATTAGTCTCTGATTATTATCTTGAGTACTGCTTTATGAACATCACTTTTGGGGGGTGGGGAAAAGGCAAAAGCAAAGACAGGTCATAAAGCTATGTAATGGTGATTCCAATGTGCTAAACCCCAAATTTTTGTTAAACCCCTACCCCTGGCCACTTCAGGCTAACTCTTAATAATCGTAGTTTAGATGAACTGCAAAGGGAAAAAGTATTTTTGACCATCCTAGTGTTGTAATAAAACTCTGAAATAATAGTTTTTCAGAGTGTTTTAATGCATTTTTAAATGTATTCACTTCATTCCTTATCTCCATGACTTTTCAACGGCCCATTAGAATGTGTTGAACAACTTGATTTCAACAAAATCTAGCTAATTTTCTGGAATTTTTAAAGTTTTGACGCAAAATTAAATCTCAGACAAAGGAGCAGTAAAGAGAACAGCATAGTAACATTTCCTATTTGAGAATGGCCTATTGTATCAACTTCAGAATTAGTTAGATATCAAGCTGAAGCAGATCATTTTTAGGAAATCTAAGAAGACTCAAAGTTGGTTTGGAAGAGTTTTAATCTTAATATTTTAAACTTAAAAGGGGAAAAAAAAAAGACAACTGTGTGAAATCACTAAATGAGGGTGTAACCTATTTCCTGAATTTCTCTACTAAGGATACCTCTGATGTTGCAGATGCCTTTCTCATCTGCCTGTAACTGTGTTCTTTCAAACAGTGAGTGCGTGGTATTAGGGCCCCTTCCTTAGGAGGCACAACAGTGATTGGGTAATGGGAGCAAGCAAAGTAAATGGGAATTCCTGGATTCAGCATCTGGTTGGTTTGGGCTTCTTGAATCATCAGTAATTTCCAAGAATGACCCTTGTCTGGCATTGCTCATGGCTGTTGTACAAGTTAATAACCCTAATTATGGTTGCTTTTATAGCTATGGCTGTAGAAAAAGAACCTTAATGTTAACTGAAGTGAAACAGGAAATTCACTGACACTGAAATAAAAGCCACAACTTTGAGCTTTATCCTAATAGAGTTATAATAATAATACATTTCTAATTTAGCATATCTTCAAATTTATTTTTAAATTTGTTAGAGAATGTGTCACCATTTTGAAACAAAGAATGCTGTCATAGTATGTGCAATACGTGTTGTTGACTTATTTTACACGTAATCTTGAGAGCTATACAAGTTGTGAGGGAGCTCTCAAAAGACTGTCCTCTGTTGCAAATAATCTATGTGTTTGGGTAAAAACTGTTTCATGCTTGAGGAAAATTAAAAATGTTTGGGTTTGTGTAAATTTTTTTTCTTGCAGGACATATTAAAACATACTTAAGCTTTTTTTCAAATCTCAGACTTCTCAAAGATGAATAAGCAATGGTTTTCATTAAAATGCTCTGATACAGCCTGCCACAATGCATGCCTAGCAGTCCCTTTCATATAAGGAAGCTGATTTTGTTGGGGAAGTTTAGAAACCCTATTTGCATTGTAGCTTTACAGCCATTAAACACACTAAGAATTGGTTTAGATGATGGATTGCTAATATTAGTTTCTGCAACTATTCATTTAGCTCATGTCTCCATTTGCGCAGTGTTCATGTTGTGATGGTTTCAGTATGAATATGCTCACTGTGGAAGTATAACTATATACTTAAAAATGGGCTTCAGAAAGCTTAAGATATTTAAGGAGTTGCCTGTGTTCATGGATGTGAAAAAGTAGCATGAAAAGGTCTGCAGCCTTAACATTGTTCACTCTTTTTGTTTGTGTGTCCAGAAATGCTTCTGCATTGTAGTACCTACTGGCCTTAAATATTTGGGCTGAATTTGTCTCCCAAATGGCAATGTATTTTCGATTAATTCAGTCTGAGATACTGCAGCTGCTTAATTTTCTGAGATAAGTACTTTTCCAAAAGAAGTTACTGGGAGTTTTCTTAAAGAAGTGGTACCATATGTCTTAAACTGGAGTGATCTCATCACAGTGGGAGAGGGTCAGTATTAAGTTGTAGTCAACTGCTGAGTATTACAAGGGATCCCATTAGATGCTGTGGACCATGAGTCCTAGAAAATTTTAAGAACTTAAACTGCTTTTATTCATGTTAAATGTGATTACAATTTTGTAGATCATAACTGATACTTTTAATTGGCTGGCTTGTAATTAGATTGTGACTTTTAAATCTCTCTTTCCATGTTGACAGTGGTTTTTCTGAATAACAGGAGAGGTATTTGAAAATGCTTATGACTTGTTTCTCTTCAGCTAAACGTGGTTAGATCATACTTTCAGCAACATTCTAGTTTTCCTTTGAATCATGTTTGGTTTTTAAGCAGGAACTCTTACTAAGACTTCCTACTGTTACTAAGGTGGAAACAAATAAAGAGGGAACTCTGATTTTTATATTCCTCTTGCTGTAAGTAAAAGCATTGAGAACTCAGTATATTTATTCATTACGTTTAACATACTGCTTTCTGCCAAAACCAATTTCATTCACCCAAGACAGTGGTCATATTTTTATCATATTCTGATCTCACTTGTGTATTGCTTGCTTACCTTACTGTGAGTAGATTGTTTATTGGCAAGCTTTGTTAAAATTCTTCTTTGCTACATCAGAATTGAGTAAATTTCAGGACATAGTTACTGAAGCCTTTTAAAGGGAGGAGAAAGTAACTTTTTAGTTTGACTTATTTCCACCACTGAATTCCTAGCTTTAAAAACATCTCCCAGGTTACAACATAAAAATGTCTCCCAGAGCTCATGTAGAACTCTTTCATAACGTCCCACTTGAAAAATTGACATATGTTCTCTATTTTAAAAAAACAAAGGGGCTTAGAAATATAACTTGCTTGCAACTGACTAGCACCCTTCAAACTGTTCTATGATTCTATGGTTTAATATGGAAGAACTTTTGAATTGTACTATAACTTCTAAATTTCTTTTTACTGTCTCTCCCTTCATGCCTGGCTTGATGAGGCAGTCAGCATCAGGTAAGAAAGTTTATTCTGAGGTTGTAGGATCTGATTGCTAGCCTTTCTTCAGCTCTACTGAGCTTGTGAAAGAGCAGTTACCTGTTAAGAGTATGTAAAATTAAAGTCTTCATATGCTGACCAGTAGGACATACAGTTTGTCTTTATAATGCTGAACTCTTTATGTACAAGAAGGTATATAAATGCAAACATTAAGATTCTGTTCTTGATTTGGCTGGCTTTTGAAGGGATAATGATGACATAGGTTTTGGTCCCATAACGTTATTAATTCTTTGAAATGTCCTAAAGATCATATGAATGTGCTGTAGTGAAAAGTGGGTTGAAGCTGCAGTCCATCTAGACAATACGACCTGGTTTTTTAACAGATGTGATCAGATTGAGATTCTTGCAAAACTGAAGCAGTAAGAAAAAAGCCAAGGTTCACCTGAATGTTACTTGTCGGGGTGACAGAGGTCTGATTCCCTTCATATGAAGGAGGGCCAAACCCAAAACTGAGAGGACTTAACTAATATCGGCTCTTTGTACAAAAGAGCCACAGAATTGACAGGCCCTGGGATGTAAGTATACTCTGCTCAACGTTGCTGCAAGAAAAGGGGCTTTTTCCTTCAGGTGGAATAAGGACAGAGTAGAACTAGGGTTTGGGGGAAGTTATTGATAGTGTGGTGTTTGGGTTCCACCAAACTTTCCCTCCTCTCCCAAGTCCTTAGCTGGATTTCCCATTATCTTGATATGCTTAGCTACATGAATGACAAGATGTGGTGTAATGCTTTACTTCCTACTTGAAACTTTTTTTCTATTTTCAAATAAAACACTGATGGCAAGAATCTCAAGAAATCTGTCTTAAAAAGGTAACAGGTGAATGTCAATATTAATAAGGTAATTCATCACTTGCAAAATCTAAGCCATACCTACACAATGGCAAACACGGAACTGGTAGTTACAGATCGGGAAAGGTAGTTTAGAGTTGTTGCTGAGAGTCTTCTGACATCATTGGCTCAGTGTGTAGCAGCAGCCAGAACAGACAAGACAATGTTGGGCATCAATAGGAAGTATTTTAAAAACAAAATAACAGGTTTTAGATTGCTATTACAAAACCTTGGTGCAGGGCTCGTCTTGGTACCTCAAGATGGATGTAGAAAGTTTAAAAAAGGTCTGTAGGGAAGTCAAAGGGCAACTAAAATGGTCAGTGGTCGAGCACTGCCTGTTTTTGAGAGGCTAAAAAGGCGTCAGGCTCATCTGTGTTACAGAGAAGGCTGAGCGAGGCATTATGGTGTAAGTTTCAGAATTGTGACTGGGGAGCTGCCTTTCACCACTTGTTCCTGCTTTACTAGAATTCAGAGGCAATTCCTGAAATAAGTAGATTAGTTTAAAACAAGGAAATTTCTGGAACTTACTGGCACAGGAAGCTGTGGAGGTAGACAGCAAATAAATAAAAAACAATCATCAGTCATGGACAACTGGTCTATAAATGGATACTGAAACAGCTCGGAAAAGATGTACTCTCCTATCTGCTACAACAGTTTCTGGACCAGTGAGTGGGGTCTTGGGAATATGAAGGGAATGAATTGCAAAAAATGGTCATATACATATGCTTTCCCTCAAAAACAAAACAACATGAAAGTCCTGTTGTCACTGTTGGAGGCAGACTATTAGGCTGATGTACAATTCCCCTGAGCCAATAGGACACTTCTTATGTTCCCATCTTGAAAAAAAAGGTGCTGCTTTTTCTCTGAGAAATTTTGCTAGATTGCCAAGTTATGTGAGAGTACAAAATTTTCTGTTTTAAGAAATGTCTGGTTTAGAGCATTAAGTTGGCATTAGCCACTGGTATCTAATTGCATTGGAGTGCATGCTGTCTATGAGCTGTTCCAAATGCTTTCAGAAGCCTTGTAAAGCCTTTCTGCTGCAACAGAAATTTCAGGATAATCAGGTTCCTCCTGAACAAATGTTAGACTGAGATGCCCCTGAAGTATCTTCAACTCTGAAACTACACAAAACTGAAATTAGTGCAGAGCTCTTCCCAACCTATTCTATTGGATACTTTTAAATTCCTGAAGACTAGATGCTTTCATTGACACTCATATTCAGAAAAAAAAATAAAATAAATAATTCTGATTCTTTCTTCAGTTGAAGAACAACTTGTTTTAAGTATTTGTGAGATTAAAGTGACAGATTTCTGATTCTAAAATAAAAGTAAGCAGACTAAATTTTGTGATAAATTAATGTACTCATAAAATGTAAAGGCATTTGGGTTCAAATGACAGCATTTACATTTTTAAGAAGTGCGGTATTTTGGCAGGCACAAAGTTCCAGTTTCTCAAACTCAAAATGGCTGCCATAAGAACAATAATGTGCATCCCACTGGCTATGCTTTTCACACATCTCACTGAATTGTGATCTGTCTTCCAGATTGAAAGGACCCTGGAAGGCCTTTAGTCCAGCTGCCTGCTCAAAACAGGATTGACAGTGAATTCAAAGCAGGTTCTTCAGGGCTTTGTCAGTTGGGTGTTAAAACTCACTGAGGATGGAGAATCTACAGTCTCTGGACAATCTGTTCTAATTCCTGGTAGCAATTATTTTCCCTTCATGTTCAAACACAACCTTGTGGTTTGAGTTATGATCAATCTCTCTTCTCCTGCCATGCATTTCAGTAGAGAACCAGTTAGTTCTCCCTTATCTTAAGGCATAAGCTCCTTCAAGATGGAGGAGCTTATTCCTACTTTGAGATGGACCTCTTAACTGTCTTGGTGCTTCCCCACTGAATCCACTCATTACTATCTTGTAACGAGGAAGGAGTGAGGTAGCAAGTGCAGAATAGCACAGATGCAGTCTAACAAGTGCCAGATGAGAACCATTTCCCATGATGTACTGGCTATGCCCTTGTCAATACAGCCTAGTATGCTGTTAGCCTTTGTCACTGCTTGGGGACACTGCTGATCCTGTTTAGCCTCGTGTATGTCTGAAAAAGGACTCCAGTGTCCTCTTGCTATCCAGCCTGTTGATCCCCATAATACAAACAAATTCTATGCTACAGTGTTTGTGCTTCTGGCTGAGATGGCCATTTTTTCAAGCAGAGAACTTATGGAACTATATGACCAATGATAGACCTGTTGCTTATACTCTCTACAGTACAATCATGTTTCTTCCTAGCAGTCTGATTCCCCTTGGATGTGAGGAGTACTTGAGAAAAAGGGCAAGCAGGTGTAAATATGCAGGTCAAAAGCAGTATTTCTGGTAGGTCAGAGATTGTGCATCTTTTCATTAGAATAACAAAAGATAACAACGCACTGTTTTCCCAGACTCACTTTAGGAATTGGCAAAGGCTGTGTCTATTCATGATTTTTTTCACCAACAGCATTTTCCACAGATTCTCATTTGGTGTTTGGAAAGGCAACTGCCTAAAACCATGATTTTGTCATGTTACCTAAATATATTCATCTAAAGGTATCGTGTTAAAGTCTTCAGGAAAACAGCTGAGGTCATTGGCTTGGCTTTCTGAATGTTCAAAACAACTAACATTGAATATCAGCTTTATAATTTCAGGTGAACCAATGGCTTAGCTGTGCAGACCTAAAAGCATATAATTTCTTACTCTAATATGAAATTCCTAGTCACTTGTACAGCAGAGCTTTTTTTTCTGTGGTGAAGGTGGAGAGAAATTGTTGGGTTTCATTTTGTTTTTCTGTGTTTTTATTTTCTTAGTGACTAAAATTGATAGCTGTTTTGGAAACTTCATATGCTAGCTAATCTGATCGTATTGCAGGATACTTTTAGGGATAATATTTCTAAATAACACAAGAACCTCTGTATCAGGTTTTCTGTATCTAGGCATATAAGCTAGTAAAAAGTATTTATTCCAGACACATGTTCTGTCTAGTACCTAATATTTGGCATATGCTGATTTTGCTTGCATCATAAATTTGCTGTACAAGTATGGAACCTTCTATTTTGCTTGCCATTGCACAAGCAAGTTCCTTATGAAACAACTGCAGCCTATCTGTATGTGAAGAAAATGCAAAAACCTAACATTAGTATGTGTAGTTACACCAAGATTTAGATCTACAGCATGTACCCACGTTCCTAACAGGGATGTTTTGATATTCATTAAAAGCTGGAGCTTTTACATGCTGTTAACATCCTATTTGATGGCTTCTAGCATGATGATGACTCTTGTGATCTTTTTTCTACTCCTTTTTTTATTCTCATCTTTTGCACAAGCCCATGGTAAGTACAGAGATTCCTTCTTCCCCCAGATGGACAGGTAAAATCTTCTATTGGTGTCAGTAGCGAGGACCTACATGCACCTTTTATAAATAAAAGTGAATATTACTGCAGATTTCTGAAACATAAAATAGATTTGTGTAAAGAAGCTCTTCAGGCTTTTTCTTCCTTCTTTCTATTTGTCAGGTCTCGCTACTGTGAAAAGTCACTTACAAAATAGCACTTGGTGCATCTTCCTTTTTAAGCTTCCAGAGTGACATTAAGAAGTTTCTGTAATATATTTTTAATTGTTTTTTGAATCCTTAGGATTTTTTATCTTAATAGTCATAGACTGTCAAACTGACCCTGAGGTAGTTGCTACTAAAAGCTAACAAAAAAGAAATTCCAGAAAAAATAACCCCAGGAATGACTTCCATGAGTTGCAATTATTTTTGCTAAATTAACAGGGAATTTGCCAGACTTCAGAGCTTTAGGTTTTACTTTTGAATAGCTTGAATGCATGGTTGTAGTAGTTGTAATACTCCACAGCATATTTTTAAATAAAATGTTATAATTATCTGTCTGTGTGACAGATAATTTTTGTCATGGTTGATATTCTCTTAAAATTGAAACTACAATCTATTTATGCCATACAAAGAGAAGCTTCTCTCATACTTCTTGATCTGAAATCTCATTGGGTCTGAACTAGATAATTAAAAGATACTTCATCTTGCAGTACAGATAAAACTAAGCATATTTTCTGATTTGTTTGTTTTCTTTCTGTGACTGGGTGAAGCTGGCAATATTCACTTGGGACCCTGCTCTTTGTGACTGGGAGAGGGCTTTGCTCAAGTGAGAAGTTAGGTGATAAGGAAAAGAATGGAGCTGTAGAAGTTAAGATGGAAAGGACAAAAGTGCCATCAAAACAAATAAGTCAGTCTAGAAACTAACTATAAACCATACTCATGGGGATATTAAGATGGAGTAAATATCCTGGAGGAATCTGTCATTAGTGATTCTAGATGCCTTCACGATTAAGCCTGAAAACAGAAATATTCTGGAGGTGGAAGGAGAACTTTGGAAAATTCCCTGTACTGTTTAAGACGTTCTTTCAAGGTCTCTGCTTGGGCACCTGGAAGTGTGAAGTCACTCTGTTCTGATTTCATCTGAGTTTCAAAGTGATCATCAAATATACTAATTCTAGATGTATCATTTAATTTAATCCAGTAACAGTTCAATTAGACATTTCTTGGAAATATGGTGGGTTTCTTTTGGGGTGGTTTTTGGTTTGGTGTTTTTTTTACTGCTGGACTCTTCGGCTCTGGTTAACTGTTAACTTCTGCTTTTTCTAACAGATCAAATGTCTAAAAGGCCAGAGGGACTTCTCAGACCAACCCACTTTTGATGGGATTCATATTGTCAACCATTTCACAGGAGATGATGAATCATTTCATTCTTCTGATGAAGATTTTATAACTAACTCCATACAGGAGAGTGGGGTGAACTTTCATCTACACAGGAGGACTGGTCACATGGCTTTGGATCACACAGTTGTAGACACCAGTGACAGTGATACTGAGGAGAGTGCCCTTCAGACCGGGAATTCAGACAAGATGGTTTCCAAGCAGAGAAGAATGGAATCTTACTCTACTACTGTGTGATTATCACTGTGACTAGCGTTGAAGACTTTCATATTTCTTTAAGGGTGAAATTGTCAGATAACTGAAACTATCCAGCAGTTGGTTTAGGTAACTATTGGATCTGGTCTGGCTTGTGATAAATATATACATGTACTGTCTATCTGCCTTCTCTCTTTGCCAAATCTTGCTAATGACATACCATAGCCATAAAAAAAGCTGGGAAGAAGCTGATGGATGACAGTTCTGACAGTATTACTGAATGTTCCTTGGTTTAGAAACTGCAAATATATCATTTCTTTAATGCCTAAGAACCATTTTTGCTGTTCACAAACACAGGAATTATTTTCCTCAAAAGAAATTGCTCTTGTGCAATATTTTATGCTCTGAACAAATGTGTATGTTTTACATTGTTACCCATTTGTGATCAAGATGGACCCTATAAACCATCTGATCATGACACGTATATATATATATAAAATTATCTTATACTTCTCGATTACTTTTGGTTTTATTGAAGTTATTGGATGCCCATAGAAGGCTTGAAAGAAGAGCCTTTATCTGTACTACTTCATATATGCAAATAATGGTCACTAATGTTGTAAAGGTGTTTTTCACCATTTTCACTTAAATCTATGTGCATCTGCTTTTGGTGTTGCTAAGTAATACCTGGTCTGAATATGTTAATTATGATAATGTTTATTTTGTACATATTTATATATCTACACCAAGCTGAAAATGTACATTACACCATTTTATATGAGGAATGTAAATGTTGCAATATTACTGTCTCTGGTATTCTAACAGGAAAATGAATTCTGTATATACACACTAGAAATGAATTACTAAATAAAAGCAAAACACTAACTTTACATTAAGTTTCAGCCTAGCTACACTAACAGGTTTGTGTCAGAAATGCTTGTTCAAAACACTATTGACTGAAATCTTTTACCTTCATGTATATGTAATGAAAATAAATTTTTCATGATTTAACAAGGTTGCAGCATTTACTGTTTAGTCACTTCTAAGCTACGGCCCTTGGTTACTGCATAGTTACTTGCTGGCTCTAGATTAGAGTTGTAGTTCAAATAAGGTGAAAAATCATCCATGTCTTACAGTTAGTTCTAATGAAGGCACAGTCCGTGCACAAAAAAAATGTGTATGTAATATAAGTTGTCATCTTACAGTTTTATATTGCAGAGCTATCTAGGAAATAAGCTATTGTCACCAAATAGCTGTGATTCACCACAGAAGTAAGAGCTGAGCTGAGCATTGTCCATTCACACTCTCCTGAAAACTGAGATGCAGTAAGACAGCCCTAGCTTCTTCCACAGAACAAGATATTCAACTGCTGTCCTATGAAAACTCACATTTGCCCTCTCAGACACATTCTAGTCAGGAATATTCTTAATGGCAACTATTATTGCCATCTTAAATAATTAAACAATCCTTAAGACTTCTTTTCTAGCAATGTTTGCAACTGTTACATTAATAAAGAAAAGCCATGCACAAGTTGGTACTGATAGCACAAATGTTGGCTGTCTTGCTATCCATGAGAAGCAGTGTAGTTGTTTAAAACTGCAAAAGTGTGGAAGTGGAAGCATACTGCTGAAAGCATCTGCTAGTCCTGTTAGGTATTTCCTTAACTTTTATTTCGAATGTGTCCTCAGAAAGAAAGCACAACTGAGGAGATAACAAATGTTCAAAGAATGATAGGGAAGGCAGCATGGAAGGAGCATGTTCTGGGCCTCTCAATAGTATCATCTGCCCAGGTGCAAGCTAATTTAAATTTTAATGCAAGTGGAGGACAATTTCCAATTTACTGATTTCTGCAGCTCCTGACTTCAGTATTTCTGTCAAAATTTCCCCATGTCCTACCAGTGAATATGTAATTCCCAGTATAGCCTCTGGAAATTGCCATCTCTGATGTGGATTAACTGACTGATTCTGATCCATGTTGGAAACTTCATGTACGCAAAACCAAAGCAGGAGCACTTTTTTTCACTAACAAGTAATGGTTGCATTTCATTTTTTTTTCCCTTGCAATGAGCATCTGGTAACTTATGTTTGCACCTGGATAATTGTTCCCCAAGAGGAGAGGTGACAAATGTCTTGTTACCTCTCATCAATACTAGCTGCAAATCTCTCTTAAAGGTAACGTTCTGTAATAAGCAGCAGGAGCAAAATTCAGTTGGAGAGCCATAAAAATCCTGTCTGTTTGAACAGTGAAGTGTTACAATTTTGCAATAACTGCCTTTCTGTTCAAGTGATAGCAAATGAGATTACTTGGCAAGGGTTATTTCCTGAACTTTTGTGGTTTTAAAGTATACTAATAGAATAAGTACTGATACTGAATAACAGCATAAATAAAAATATTAAGAGAAAAGCAGAAGTCCTTATCCAACTAACTGCATCTCTTCTAGTGATGAGGGTGAATCGCTGATTGTGCTGCAGTTTCAGACGACAGTTATGCACAAAATATCCTAGGAATATAACCCAAGACAGGCTGTTTAGAATCATCCTGCTTTTTCTGCAACTGTTCTGCCAAAAAATGACACTAATCTCTTTATGTGTATTATAATTTGAATATGCACCAGAATAATGTCAAATCTTCAACAGCATAGATAATATACTAACATGTCAATAAATAAAGCAATCTAGTTATGCTACACATCATCACCTTGCTTGAATGACCTTCTAACAAATATTGCACGTAAACAGGAAAACTTTAGATTCTTGAATATGGAAGTGGTGCTGCTGAAAAGACAGGTGAAATTGGGAAGAGGGGTGCCTTCTATATACAGAGTTGCCATGTAAATTGCATTTTATGATTGGTAGTGAAAATGGTTCTGCTTTCCCTATCTAATAATCAAATATTCACTAGCTGGAAAAGCCTCCATTTTTCTTATTTCTCCAGGCTAAGGAAGTGAATATTTTAGATCCTAATAGCATTTATGATTATACCTCTTTTTACTTAAGTACTTCATTTCACATATTAGAAGTTTTTAGTATTTCTGAAAAATTGGGAGCATGACTAGTTGGGAGAAACATGCTTCTTAACTTCACAGATGCACTATTACATTCACAGCTCAACAACTATTTGTTCATGTTGGTCGTGTTTTTCGGCAAAATACAGGACTCATCTACATGCACATTCACAAAGTATTTTCCACTAAAATCAATTTGCAACTATATGTGAAATTTCCTATATTTTTCAAACTAAAATAAGTTGCTATGAAGGTGATTAAGAGAAGTATCTACATAGGGGTTTGCATAAATTTAACAAAACCACTTTGTAAATCTCTTACTATTGAACTTACTCAGCCCTTTCACGGAACTGCAACACAGAAGGAATTACATGTTTCTCCGTTGTTATTAGTGTTCTATATCAGAGACCATGCTAGTGACTTAGTGGAACTTGATGCTCATACAACATTTATATTTTAAGCTAGAATAACCTAAAGATGTGTTAGTGTAAAAATATCCACATTTCAGACTGGATATGCTGTTAATTCCCTTACCTGTAGAGGCTACAAATAATGTACCTTATTAGGAAGGACATTAGGCTAGTCCTGGAGACTAAAATAAAACCAAAAAACAACAATCTATAAAATAGGGGTTAGTACAATCTAAAGTGTTATGTTTAATTATGCACCAGCTACTGACTCTATGTGTATTAAGAGGGAAGAGGAGAGATGTCTCAACAAATGGATTTCTGGATTCAGTGACATTCATTTTTGTTCTGTGAAATACTTTTAGCAGTATAATTGCACCAATGTATTTTTTGTAATTCTCTGAGGGTGTTGGGTTTTTGTTTTTTTTTTTTTTTTTACAAACTAACTCAAAACATATGAAAAATCAGTGAAATGCATTTACACAGTAGCCTGTAGAACCAGAGATTCTGAATGATGGAATGAAAATTACATGGTAAACTGACTTTCAGTATAATCACCATATAGCATGAAGTTTCAACTTCAGAGTAGAGAAAACATGCTAACATATGCATGCCTAAGCATACATGGACATGGATCGACTAAGATACAACTGCTAGATCCAAGATACAACAGCTTAACACCTTCCCTTTCCCAGAATGAATAACTCATTTCAAGGAATCACGGAATTGTCAGAGTTGGAAGGGACCTCTAGAGATCATCTAGTCCAACCCCCCTGCCAAAGCAGGAATGCCTAGAGCACATCACTCAGGACTGCATCCAGGTGGGTCTTGAAGATCTCCAGAGAAGGAGGACTCCACGACTGTTCCAGTGCTCTGTAACACTCATCATTAAGTTTTTCCTCATATTTGAATGGAACTTCCTATGTTCCAGCTTGAGCCCGTTGTCCCTTGTCCTATCGCTGGAAACCACTGAAAAGAGTCTGGCTCCAACGTCCTTTAACCCACCCTTTAGATACTTATGAACATAAATAAGGCCTCCCCTTAGCCTTTGCTTGTCCAGGCTAAAGAGTCCCAGCTCCTCGAGCCTTTCCTTGTAAGGAAGGTGCTTCAATCCCTTAATCACCTTCATTGCCCTATGCTAGCAATAGTAGTTCCCTGTCCCTCTTGAACTGGAGGGCCCAGAACTGGATGCAGTATTCCAGTTGTGGCCTCACCAGTATAGAGTAGAGAGGGAGAATGACCTCCCTCAGCCTACTGACCACACTCTTCCCTATGCAGCCCAGGATTCCACTGGCCCTCTTGGTGACAAGGGCACATTGCTGGCGCATGGAAAGTGTGCTATCTACCAGGACTCCCAGATCCTTCTCCTCAGTAGCGCTTCCCAGAAGATCCATCCCTAACCTGTATTGGTGCCTGGGGTTCTTCCTCCCCAGGTGCAGGACCCTACATTTGT
>JAOTQQ010000004.1:15789451-15898814 GCA_026546715.1 Gallinago undulata
CCAGCAGGCTCCGGCCTTGGGCGGCGGGGCGGGAGAGGCCGGCGGCACCTTCCTGGCGTGGCTTTTGGAGGGAAAACGCCGCACCGTGAGGAAAACACAGGGCAGAAGCGGCATCGGCTGCCACTCAACGGCTGCGGCCGCCGTTGCTGTCGGGCAGGGCGACGCGTTATCGGGCCGCTTTGATTTTTGGAGCCACCACCTCCCTCTTCTGCGGCGGCCCGCTCTCTGCCGGCCTCCGCTCAAGTATGAACCCAGGCGCAGGTGGGCCTGGACAGAAACGCTTCCACCCGCCCGCCGTGCCCGGGGGCGGCGCTTGCCCGGCAGCGGAGAGCGGCCCTGCCCCCGCCGGACGGCAGCGGCCGGTGGTTCACGGCGCGGCCGGGGTCGCCACCTGCGGGGAAGCTCCCGCGGCCTTGTCGACGAACTGGCTCCGGCCGGGGCAGGCGGGGCCTGGCCCCTTCCCTCTTTTCTTCGCAAATCTGAGGCCACTGGAGGGAAGGTGGGGGGAAAAAAAACCAAAGCGCACACACACGCACACCCGATGTCTACCAAAAGACACAAACAAACGTGGTTTAAACTTGCTTTTTTTTTTTTTTTTTAATGCGAAGCGTCAAGTGTAACGAGAGAGGCGACCCGGTGCTGGACGGGTTTGAGTGAACCTCTCCCGCCTTCCCCCGAGGAACGGGCTCGGAGCAACTCTGGAAGCTCCCGCCGCCCCCCCTTCCCCCGAAGGTTTCCCACTTAGTCTCTCTCTCTCCCCGCCGGCTTTCGGTGCCCGCAGCTGCAAGGTGCCGCGGCGCCAACAGCTGCCGGAGAGATTCCGTTTTGTTCGTTTTCGCGTTATCGTGGTTGGCGCTGGATGGGTGAATCAGTCCCTCCACCAGCAACAGCCTCTCAGGCGTCGGGGGTAGGCTGTCGGGTAACGACTCTCTCGCCCGCCCCGGCAGCAGCCGTGCGCCGTCCGGCCCGTTCTGGGTGACGGTGACTGATGAGCCGTTTCGTGGGTGCGTTTTTTTGCCGCCGCTTCTGTGGGTGCGAACGCAAACATGGAGGCGCGGTACGCCCACGCCGCCCAGTGCGGCCGCGCTCCCGCGGAGGAACGGGGCTGCACATGACCGCCCCCAGCACCCTCAGCCCCGGCTCGTCCGACGAACGGTGCCCGGCCCGCCTGTTCCCCGCGATCCGGCGGCCGCCGTTGGGCCGGCATCCCTCTAACGGACTGGGTACCGCTCGCCGTCGAGCGCGGACGGGGCGGCCCCAAGAGCACCGGGAGGGGGTTGGGGGAGCACCTTTGGTCGGGGGCGGCGGGAGGCTGAGTAGCTGCGCTCTGGCAAGCGGGGGGGGGGGGGCGAGGCGAGCGGCGCTGGGGGTGGCGGCCGGAGCCACCTGCGCGCCGCCACCTGGCGCGCCGCCCCCGGCGAGCGGCCCCTCCCGGCCGGCGCCCCCGGCCCTCACCGGCGGGCTCGGCGCCTCCCTGCAGGTCGCCTCCCCGCCGCCGCCGCCCCGCGGGAGACTCAGGGGTGACGCTCGCCGCCGCCGTGCCCGGCGCTCGGAGAGGGAGTGCGGCCGCGCCGGCCGTGGCAGCACCCCAACATGCCGAGGTCCTTCCTAGTGAAGAGCAAGAAAGCGCACAGCTACCACCAGCCCCGCTCCGCCGACGAGGACTACAGCCTGCGGCTGGAGACGGTGCTAGCCCAGATCTGTGCAGGTAGGAGTCCCTCGATCGCAGCCTCGCTTGCGGCGGACACAAGCCTCCCCCGCCCCGCATCACCCCGCTGCCAGCGGCACCGGCACTGGCCGGTAGCTATGCAGCCCCCTACGGCACCGCAGCCCCCGCGGGACGCCGGAGGGGCAGATGCGGGGCTGGAGAGTCCGGCAGCAAACCTTGGTGGGAGCGAGGCCGCCGCAGAAGGTGGCCGTCTCCCACCGCGGACCCGCACTGAGGCCCCTCCTCGCCCCCTTTGCCCTGCAGACAGCAAGATCCCCGAGGACGCGGGGCTGTGCCGCACCGTCCTGCCCGATCCGGAGCCTTCCCAGGGGCGCTTCTCCCCGGAATCCCACCTTACCGAAGCTGCCGATGGCACCTCCGAGTCAGCACCCAGCTGCGAGGGCAGCGTCTGTGACAGGGTGTCAGAGTTTGAAGATTTCTGGAGACCTCCCTCGCCCTCCGTCTCGCCAGGTAGGAGCGGGGCGAGCAGCGCTGACTGCGCGTCTGTGTCGGTGCCGGGGGGCAGTAGCTCATGGCTGGGTGCCGCCGTCGAAAACGAGTGGAAGGGAACAGATTTGCCTTTTCCCACTAGGTGGGAAAAGGCAAATCTGTTCCCTTCCACTCGTTTTCGGGTTATCTTTTACGGGTTGATTTTCCAGCCTGTCTCACACTGCTGAGGGAGCAGTGGGTGACAGGCTGTTGGAAAGTTGTTATGCCATCGAGTGTTGATTATTTGGTTTCTGATTAATTGCTAGAAGCAAGCTAGTTATGTTTTAGAGGTCCTGGCATTTTCCTATGGCGTTGTGCTACCCGGCGTTTAGATGTTTTTTTAAGACAGTAGAAATTTCTACCAGGCTGTCTGTATACCTGTGGTAAACAGTGCCAACTTTGTGTTTTGTACTACCTGCTAGACGTTTTCCCTAACTCCCTTTCAAGTTATTTCTTGCCTCTTGCCTATAAAAAGGATCTCTCCCTCCCTTCCCCCCTTCTCTCTCTTTTTGTTGTTTTGCTTTTCTAAAAACGCATTCGTAAAAAAACAGATGAAAATAATGACGGTCAGATTTAAACACCCCAAATCCAGGAAACTCACACTTATGGCTGCAGTGCCTGTCTCTAGCTCCCTCGTCCTGCCTTTGATGTGGTTGGAGCAGTGGGAGATGCTGTCCCCAGCCTGGCGCGAATACTTATCTCGTTTAAAAATACAATGGTGTCATTTTATAACAAAAATATGTATATTTAAAAACCACTTTTTATTGCCTTGGTTAAAAAGTGACAGCTGGAAAAAGAACAATTTCTGTCTTAGGGAAGGAAAAATTGTCTCAGCTTTACCAACTGACAGCAGATTCCGGCAAACGAATACTTAGTCCCGGTTACCCACTGATTTTCCCACTTCGTCTTTGTAGTGTCTTTACATATCAACGGCTCATTGTAATGATGTGGGTTTGCATTTTTAAAGCCTACACCTCTCTTAAGAGACCTAAATCCCTTGGAAGGGACATTCAAAATTCTGCCCAGCCAAACATCACAGCCAGCCAGGGGACAGTTTGCGCCTGCAAATGACAGACCGGACCAAATGCAGCAGTCTGTGTTTTGCTAATATTTCTACACAGAGTGTAGCAATGTGTATAATTTTTGTTCTAACGATTTTGTCCTGTTTCTCCTTCCCCAAGTAATTACAATTTCTGCATGGGAAGCAGACTGTTTTCACGAGGTGTCTAAAAGACAGATGTAAAGCAGGTATTTACCAGGGCTGCTCTGCCTTTTCTTCCTCCCCACTTATTTCTTCCCCTGCTGTGGGATTCATTATCTGCCAGCCAACCATCTAGCTACCCAGGGAAGATGCCTTTGCAAAAATGAGTGTGACATTCCCCAGATCAAGATTTTTCAGGGGCGCTGGGGGAGGGCTGATTCTGTCCCCTACCCACTCCACGCCCGATCCCATTCACAGGATGAACGGGAAGGTAAGGAACTCCAGGTACTGTAAGGAAAGTGCTTTAAATGAACGTTCATTAAATGAACGTCAGTGTATTGAGAAAGGTGCTGTTATGTTAATGATGAAGGCAGTGTAAGCAAGATCAGATAGTTGGGCTTCCTTCTACAGCTCTCCCCAGCCTCTCTGCCTTCCAGCTACATTGTCAGATTCACCGCAAAGCTGGAATTTGTGCCTCGGTCACTTCTGCAAGGTGCACTGGCCCGAGACTGGATTTCTATGATTGTGTTTATCTGGGTGGGGCAAAGCTTCTGTGCTTTGACAGGCAGGGCAGAGGAGAAATGATGTTTCTAAATCATGCTCAGTACAGGTGCAGTGAGTAGTACTACCACCTCCTTATCCCTAGAAGTGAACATAGGTGCAGGTTGCACTTCAATATGCAGTGGAAGTCAGATTACAGGTTTGTGAGTGCTGTGCTGCCAATCCAGGTGGGCATGTGCAGACACAGTACCTATTAATACTCTAATACATTATTGACTCCATCAGTGCAAATCACTTTGTTATTTAACCTCACTTTCTACATGTTTCTGTAATCATCCGCGTTTGCATATACAGAAGGTGTCTGATAGCTCAGTGCAGCAGTATATTAGTATGTCCTGGTAAGCCTGTTGGAGCTGCAGTCTTGGAGGGAGGGAGGCTTTTACTGGGTGTAATGGAGTTATGCAAAGAGCGTGGTGTTATGTGGTCTTTGGAGGAGGATACTTGAATCTTTCTTTGCTGTGCATATCAATCTGTTCCCTACAAATTCAGGTTGAATTTGTCTTGCCTTCAAAAAGAGCATTGAGATTTTTTCTCCCGGAAGTGGTCTATATAAAGGCAGCACAGAATTGCTAGGAAGAGGAGGGAGTCTGTCCCTACCTGCTCACCCCTTGGAGGCTGTGAGGAGGAGAGGCAGGCATAGAAGTGCCCTGCAGTGTGGCAGAGCAGAGTTTGCAGGTTGCCTTGGGTACATGCCTTGGATGGCTTGAGCTTGCCCCTGAGAAGTATAGTGCACTTGCGAGTGCTTGAGAGGTCTCCAGTGCATGAGGTGATGGAAGGAACATTGCACGCAAACTGATCTGTGGTGCAGTGTTTTCCGTGTCCCATCTTGCCAATTCCAAGGACTCAAAAATCAGGTCAGCTTTCCCTCTCACTCAACAGACTGGCTTAGAAATCAAGATTGTAAGTAATACCTTATGGATATTCAGTTCTAGTGTTGAAATATTGAGGGTTTACGTTTTCATGCTTTTCTATACAGTGAAGGCTAGAAATTGACTTTAACAGGAAAAAAAAAGTTAAGAGCAAGCAAACAAAAGGAAAGCTGAGGGCCTGATGAAATCATGCAGTTTCAGGAGCTGGGGCTTTAAGATAGTTTTGAATTTTGCGATAAAATCGTGAGAGATGGCAACACTGAAACTGGTTGCAGAGACACAAGATAGCTGATGTGATGCTGACCACAACTTTGCAGTCAGTGCAGAACAGGAAAAATCATGCTCAGCACCGTGTCAGCTAATTTGATTTCATCGCTATGTTCAAATGGTATGTGCTCATATATTTCCAACCAAAAGACTACTGATTTCAACAGAGACTGCTAACATCTGAAATTATGTAAAAGGTAGGAAATAGTCATTCAAAGCTCAATTTCCACTTCATTTTCCACTCCTGTAAGCCTCAGTGACCATCTGCCTAATCAAATGGATAGCTTAACACATCATGCCCTCCTTCCCTAGCCCACCCCTGGTTATCTTGGTTTGTTGAAGGCTGAGAAAGCCATGGGAGCTGCAAAGCTGACAGGAATGACAAAAAACAAGCAAGTAATTGTGGGTGGATAAGTCTTTGAGTAATGGAGGTTATTGTGGAAGCCTAAGTGGTAAGGGATGCCAACGTCTCTGTGAAGGCATCAGCACTTGAGTAGTTAACTAATTAATCTTTTCCTTGGTTCACCAAAACTTTTGTCCAGTGGAGATACTTGACTCTCCCAGTGCTGCTGCCTGTTGTGATGAAGAGTGAAACCAGAGCACCGCAGGCATTAGTCAGCATCTCTGGCAGACAGAGTTGGGGTCTGGTGCCTCAAGTTCCCTGCCAAACTGCGCTTTCCTCTGTGCAAGGCTCTTTGAGCATTTGTGCCTTTAGACACTGATCTCAATGGCAACGTTCAGACTGCTATGGGCCCCCCAAGTGTGATTCATCTTGTGGTGCTCACTGCCTTGGTCAGATGCTGTTGCCAAAGGTGAGCGTGTTAGAGCCAGCTGAAGGCATCTGAGCTTGTCCTGGTGGATGATTGCTTTGGTTATTACTGCTAGGAAAATCTTTTTGTGTCTTCAATTTTTAATGTGGTCTAAACCAATGATTTCGCAAAGCTCTGTGTTTTGGGTGGACTCAGCTTAGTTTCTTTACTTGGAGGAACTCAGAGTAATCTAAAACAGCCATGATTTTATTTCAGATGAGGACTGATTTTAGTTGTTGGGTTTTTTTTTCTGAAAAAGTGAGGCATGATACGCAAGCACCTCAGAAGCTGTTCTTTATTTCAATCATGCTAGTATAGTTATGGACAGTTGTGGCATGAACTTGAGAGGCTAGATTTGGGCGTTAAATTATGCAACAATCAGTTCTTAGTTTTTTTGAGCAGGTAAATCTCAGCATGCTTGCTCCTTCTGGCACCTTTGCAATGTCATATTTGCTATGTGGGATTTACATCAGAGCTTAAATGTGGACTGTCAGCTTTGATGCCCATTGTGGGACATAATAGATACACTTTTCTGAGAAGCTACAGATAAAACCAAAGGAAATGGCAGACTAAGTTGTTTAGTGTCTGAACAGTTAGATCAGTGTGTACACACCTGGGCATCCAGAGATGGGGGTAGACAAAATTAGTGGCTGCTTTAAATAATTTGGCTGGGACAGCAGGTGAGTAAGTAGTACTAAATGCACAGACCATACTGTGCAGTATAAAACATCCTCCCATTAGAAATGAAAGGGCAGCCGTAATGTACAGGGGTCTGGCTCTGGGCACAAGTCTGAGTGCTGAGACGATTCTGCCCCATGTCAGTGGCTGGATTATGAAGCACACTAATTCCCATGCCCTTGTGTTTCCACAGCCTCGGAGAGATCTGTGTGTCCATCCCTAGACGAAGCACCACCCTTCTCGATGCCCTTCAAACCATACATGTGGAACAGCCTGGGTGGCTCCGAGCTGAGGCACCTTGTGCAAAGCTACAGGCCCTGCCCGACACTGGAGCGAACCTCAGCCCTGGGGCTCTTTTGCGAGCGAGGCTCTGAGCCTGCCCTCTATGGTGCAGAGTGTAGCTCTTCCCTTGGACTTTATGGTGACTTCGGCTCCCCGGGCCCGGGGCTGTTTGAGCGGCCACCAGTGGCAGCACCTGGACTCTATGCTGAGACACAACCTGGGCTGCAGCAAGAGAAGGGGCCAGGTGGCATCAAAGTGGAGTCGGACCTCTTGTGCCGCCCATTGCTCATCAGCACTGGCTCTTACAAGTGTGTCAAGTGCAGCAAGGTAGGGATCCCTTTCTTCCACACTGGTTATGACTCTTCCCCAGCCCCTTCTCCCTGGCCAGCCTGACCCTGTGTGCTTTCTCCCCTCAGGTCTTCTCCACACCACATGGCCTTGAGGTACATGTGCGCCGCTCACACAGTGGCACGAGGCCCTTTGCCTGTGACATGTGTGGCAAGACCTTCGGCCATGCAGTCAGCCTGGAGCAGCACAAGGCCGTGCACTCGCAGGTGAGAGCAGGGCGGACTGCCAGGATGAAGGTCCAAGGGCCAGGGCAAGCTGCTTGCTTCAGCTGGCTCTGGGGAGGCCATGAAGGCAATCGCAGTGCAGTATGTGGTCATCTGAACTGAGGAGAGGAAGAGAACGTGGTAGGGCTGCAGTGGGCAGTTATGGGTGAAGAATATGGTGGCAGGCAGAGTGAGCAGCTGGTGAACAAAGGAGCATACCAATAAATTAAAGAACACAGGCTTTGTTTCCATTCCCCAGACCTTGCGTGCATCTCTGTTAAGCAAAGGGCACTTCTGGCACTCCAGAAGTAACGGATAATAAATAATAAATTTTCACTCTCAGAGCTGGAAATTTTAATGCGAATGTTGATTTTTTTTAACAGCTAAAGCAACGCACTGTACTTTCTTTCGATGCAGCTCTCCTCACTCTCTCGTCCCCTCCCCCAAAGAAACGAGTCTTCCCTTGTTTGTAGTCACTGTGTCTGTGTAGGGAACATCTGAACGACCAGTCAGGTATAGAACACAGACTTCACCCGTCTCGACACTCTGTGAGTCACACACCAAAAGAATATGCTAGTTAATTTTGGTAGGAGGACTTGTAACATTTTCCACCTGCTGATATTGTGCCACATTTCCCCTTCACCCACCCACTTGACCTGGCAAATCTTCCTTCTTCAGATTGACTTTTGGAGGATAGAGTTACAGCAATGGTTTTTTTCCTATCTGTTTCATTTACAATTTCATGAGTGTGCAACAGCAAAGAACACAATGAGGGGAAATATCTCATCATCCATTAAAAAATTATGAAAAGAGCAGCACTGCATATTGTGTCCATGGAGGGGACAACACTTCAGCGAGAGTGCATTAAAAGCCCAATATACTAAGGTAATTGGCAGGAAGAGGCATAGCAGGAAGAGGAAAGTGTCGTGGTAGTTAAGGGATGAAAAGAAGAGATAATTTATGGTGGAAGAACATGGTGGAGAGGAGTGTGTGAAGGAGAGGAGAGAGACAGCAAGGTCTTAATGCATGTATTGTGGTATGTTAAAGTAGTAAGCCAAAAAGCTGTTTTTCCCAGGTGCTCTAGGTACCTTCCACTTGAATTTTAATGGTACTACAAATAAGCAGTTAGTTGTTACCCTACCAGAAGTCAGCCTGCCACAGATTTCCCAGGAGAAACCAGCAGATCTCAGCACCCACTTTCCTTTGTACAGTGGAGAGTTGGCCTCTGAATAGCGCTGCAGCTGTTGGGCTTCCCAGTGGAGTGATCACTTCTTGGGCCCCTGTTGCATTGTGCAGGCGGGCTCTGCCTGATCAGTTAGGGCTGCTCCCACCTGGCCATTCCTGCCAGCAGGAAGAGCTGTTCAATTACATTTTTGTGAGGAGCAGTGCACAGTACTGGGAGAAGGTGATCTTTTTTTATCATGTGGTGTTATCATGCCAGTGTTAGCGTGAACAGAGAAGTAGAGTAACACTGATATGCTGCTGGGCAGTTTGTTGCTGGTGGGATCACTGGTATGATGTAACATTTGTGTGTTTGGACTCCTCTCTCTGCAGGAACGCAGCTTTGATTGTAAGATTTGTGGCAAGAGTTTTAAGAGATCTTCTACTCTGTCCACCCACCTGCTCATCCACTCGGACACCCGGCCCTATCCATGCCAGTACTGTGGGAAGCGGTTCCACCAGAAATCTGATATGAAGAAACACACCTTCATTCACACAGGTCAGCCCTGCAGCTGCTGGTGTTCAGCTCTAACTCTAGGAGCAGGTTGCTGAAGGGGTCTCTCTGCAGCAGTCCATGCTGTGAAAGTACGTGCACTTCCCCGTGCTTCTCACTGCCCCGTTGCTGTTAATGCTATCTGAGCTCTACTCATGCAAAGGAGGGTGATTTGAATGTGGTTTCATGAATAGCAGCTGCAAAATAACCCAAATCCTCGCAATCCAATCAGTGTTCCCTTAATAGGATCCACCAATGTTTATTCAAAGTGCTTTTGTGTAAGATGATTTGTAGAGTATTATATTCTTGTAGCCTTGATTTACAACTGAGTTCCGTGGAAAATGACAGGTGAATTTGATTGCATCATTTCTTTTTGCAGGATCTACCAATTTACAGTAGAAACAACAGGAGTCTCCTCCTCTAGATCAAACAGTAAACTGGAGAGCCTAGGGTCCAACTCTTAGTCTAAATATTTGTTCAGAGGTTGCCTGCACTTCCACCTGGACTTTCTGAGAAATATCTGCAGTTTGGTGCAGAATGGAAGGAGAGGTGCAGAGTTCTCAAGTTTCACTGTTAGTAATAAACATGGAAACTAATAAAGTGCAAGTGAATCACCAAAGGAACTTGTTTTTTAAATACCATTCAGAGAGAGGGCAGGTTTACCAGAAAAGAAAATCTTGCACCATTCACTTAAATTAGAGGGAAATGAATGACGTGTGAGATACAGAAGCATTTGCAGACATGAATTAACAGCTGTAATGACTAAACCCAAGGTTCAGATGACCAAAATCCTGTTTCTTGATACCACTAGTAGGTATCAAGGGTGAAGCCTAAAAATAGCAAATGTGTAGAAAGATGGCATTTTATGTACTGCTGCTCGGTTGTGACTTTTCTACCGGACAAGCAGTGAACAACAAATGTTACTTACAAAGATTTTCCCCCAGATGTTTTTTGGATGAAAATGAACTTTTTAGGAAGTAATACAAAAAGTATTTCCATAGTAACGTTTTCAAATAAGGCTCAATTAAGTAGAATTTCAGCCAGATTCTGGATCTTTGAAATTCTGAAGTTCTTTGAAAAGTCAAAACCATGATTTTGTTGTGAGATAAGAAACTGTGCCTGGGCTTTTAAGAACAGGTCTTTAACAGAATCAGGGATTCCTTTCATATGCATATACACTTGTGAACTGAGCCTCCAGCATATTTTGTATTACTTTATGTTTTGAAGAATCTGATCTTCAAACATGCAAAGAGTTGTTTCTCCAGCTGAAGTCAGTGGGCTCTGCAGGTACAAAGCCCCTCTGAAAATCAGGCTTGGTTTTGTGGTTGGGTTCGCTTTTATGCGTTATTTGATAATAAATACTATGAAAATCCATTGAGATCCTGCTCCCTTGGAGGCCAATGGAATTTTGCCACTGACCCCTCCATAGAAGTTCTGGAGGCTGTATTTATTCCCATGTATGTTTTTTGCCTGCAGGAGAAGTTCAGGGCTGTCTCTGGGTGACTGCTGGCATTTCAGTGTGGGGAATGGAAAGAAGAACAGATCTAGATGAACTCTGCCCTTCAGGGTTCACTTAAGGGCTCTCATACTCCCTTTGGGGACAGATTGCAGCTCACTGGGTTTGGCTTAACAACCTCCATGTATCTATTCCACCTGCCCCCATGGTGATGCTATAATAATTGATACCAGGCATTCAGCATGACCCGGTGTTCTTTCTAGGAATTTCTGTTGTTTCTACGACATAAAGCCAGTTTAAATCACGCAGAGCCCACGCAGCCAAATGTATCCACATATTATGGGGTCCTGAGAGCACTCTGTGCTTCAGGCTGCTCCCAGGACTCTACTGGGCCTGTGGAGGTGCAGCCAAGTTCAGGCCTGCTCAGCTGCAGTGCAGGCTCACCTAATGCTTCGGGGCTCCAAATTGGATGTTTTTTATAAGAATGACTTCTTTGTTAATCACACAGGAATCCCTTTGATTAGCTCGAAGGGCTGGTGTGCATTTCCTGTTTGCTCTGGTCCTGCATAAGCAGCATGTTGACTCTTTCATACTCTCTCTCTGTCCCTGGCCTTCTGCTTGCAGGTGAGAAGCCTCACAAGTGCCAGGTGTGTGGAAAAGCCTTTAGTCAGAGCTCCAACCTCATCACCCACAGTCGGAAGCACACAGGCTTCAAGCCCTTTGGCTGTGATCTGTGTGGCAAAGGCTTCCAGCGAAAGGTGGATTTACGGAGACACCGAGAGACACAGCATGGCCTGAAATGAGTCTGGGCTGCAATACGGAAAGCACCTACAACACTATGAGAACAGATTCCCTTGGCTTCCCCGCTGGATCCAAGCCCTGTCCTGAGCACAGACCCTGGCATTACCTTTCTGACCAGGAGCTCGGAGAGGAAAGAAGAGGACAGGGCCATACATTGACAGCTCAGCCTGAATGACTGTGAAAGCGGAAATTAAAGGCTGGGGTTTCTCTCTCTTCCTCTCTCTGTTTCTGAAATAACACTGGAAAATAAGCCTTTTAGATATGAAGCCTGATACTCCAAAGATGGATAAGCTACCAAATATCTCTAAGCTGGAAAATATTTCTCCCATGGCCAAGATGAACCCCCTGAAGTTTTCAGTAGCTTGAATCACCTTGCAGGGAAACATGGGTATAACGGTGTTTACATGGTAATGACAGAGGGCCATCAGCACGTGGTGTAGGGAGTGCTTGCTTTGGTTGAGTTCCAGTGCCGAATGGCTTCACTCTTGGTTTCCTGTCAGAAAAACCTGGAGAGTCAGGACTGAACTCTGCAGTTTGACCTCTTGCTGGTTTTTAAGCAAAGGTACCAGCTTTGCTTAAAAGGGCCTAATCTTGCTCTCACTTGTTCTGGTGCAAATCAGGAGCTGTATTAACAGTTATAGAAGGGCCCTTTTTATCTTCCCAGAGCCATCTCTCTGTCTGTGCAAGGCCTAGCTGTTCCCATGTGTGTTTGAGGCGTGGGGTTACTTCTTGCCACATCCACTAGGGAGAAGGAAGCTTGTGAAAGACAAGTGGAAAAGCCAAAGCACAGAGTTGCGTCTTGTAACTAGAAACCCATCCAACAAGTGATCCTGTCTGAGGAGGGCAGGAGCACAGACTTTCTGTCCAGAACTATTACTGGCTTCTGCACTCTGGGCTTGTTCGAATAACTGGAAAATAGCTACTCGATAGCATCATTTGTATATTTGGTTTTGGTTTTTAATTTTTAAAGGGAAACTTGGCTGAGGTGGGCAGGAATCATTATAGAAGTATAATTGACTGAATTTGCCTTAAATGACCCTGCATGTACCTCAGTTAAAAAATGCTGGTTTTACTTTCTTGACAGGTTTGTAAATGTCATTATTTAGGTTTTATGGAGTGTCTTATGCTTATTGGTACATATTTATTGGAACAATGTTTTAAGTTAATAAAGTATTGAGGATGGTCCAAAGTGATTTTTATTTAATATGCAACTTCAGCACATTTGTGAACATCAGCTGTTACAGCGATACACCACAGTGATGGTCAGGGCTACAGCATTTGAGGCACAGCAAGAATTTGTGCAAGGGCTCTGGTGATTAAAGAACGCTGCCATATTTATTTGTCCAATTCCCACTGATTTCAGTTAAACAGTTCACACTTTTGAAGACTGGGGTATACAGTGCTTAGGACTATCACCGTAAAAGGGTTTATAGAAGAAACAGCAATTTTAAGTGTCTGCTTTGGAAATGTAGACTGCTAGAAGTCCCTGCTCAGCCCAGGAGAAACTTGGATGTCCTCCTGCAGGATTAAATGTCTGTGCCTGGGAGTTTGCAGGGACACCTGAGCAGCAGGTGTGTCATTTATACTTAAGCATGTTGGGACTCACAGGATCGCCTTGTCAGCAGGGTTCTCCATCTGGCAGTCGCAGCCCATACAAAAGGGAAGCAGGAGAATGACAGTAGGCAGCCCTTGTCCTTTTTCCAGCAGGGCACAGCATGGCAGCCTGGGATTTTACATGCGCACATAACCTTGTGTGCCCACATGGATATATACTCTTGTTTCTAGCCTTGTGCTTTTCTTCTGGATAAAACCAGTGAGCAGAGGCCCCCTCTGGCCCGCTGGGTTGTCCCAGCCCTTGGGGCCCCTGCCCACCCGAGGACCGTAGCGCTTCACCTGCCATGGTGCCACCCAGGTCCTTCCATGCTTCTGCTTTCTGCCATCTCTGAGAACTTCAGCCACAGCCCCTTCACTCCCAGGGTTGCCCTCACAGGCTGTGGCTGAACTGTATCTCCACAGGGCTAACCCAGCACGTCAGCTCTTGCACACATGGTTGCCCACACCAAGGCTTCACAGATGGGGCTTTTATTAAACAGAAATGTGACGCACACAGTCACAGTGCTCAGGGTAATAGGTTGTGGCATAAGGCACCCCAGGAGCTGCCAGGTGCTCTGAAGACCACATTAGGCCCATTATGCTGGGTCAGTTAATGCAGATCAGTGTAGGAGCCTAAGTGGTAGTGGGGAAGGCCCCACCCAGACCAGGGGAGGCTCCCAGGAGCAGCTCAGCTGATGACACAGGTAGGCTTGGAGCTCTCGAGCAATGCTTAATACTTATTTTATGGGGAAGCTGCTGCTATGGGTGGAGTGAGAGCTGGATGGAGGTACCAGACATGGGTGGCTGGGGTGCAGCAGCGGGATCCAGCCCCTCTCCACTCATGAGGGCCTTTTCCTGCCAGGCACAGCCTCCTGCCCTGCAGGCAGGCCTTACTCCTGCAGGCCCTGAGTGGGCTCGCTTACTGGCATTTGCCTTTCAAACTACAATAGCAGTGACTGCCTGTCCCCCAGAGCATCTCCTTTTCAAACAGGACAACTGGTATGGTTGGAGCCCAGTGCTGACCTGCTGGGGTTGGGTGGCCTGGGGAGGCAGCTGCTGGCAGGGTGGGAGGGCTCCCCAGCAGGACAGCCTGGGTGGTGAGGCTGTTTCTCAAGAGAAGAAACTCAGAACGTGTTTTTGTTGGTTTAAGTGTGTCTTCCCCCTAAGTGCATTGCAACTTACTGGTATACCTTGGGGCACTGGTGCTGAGCCATTGCTGAGGCCTAAACCCCTTTGAAATGGTGGTGAGTGGCTGCATGGGAGGGTGTTCCCCACCTCACCAGCCCTGCTTGCTGATTTGGGTGAAATTCGTCTACCTCTGGGGAAAAAGTTGTGGCTTTAAGGTGGGGAATTTGAAATGAAGAGGAGGAAAAGAAGATCTATCTGAGGACAATCAGAACAGGGTACTGAGAGGCCCCACTGGAAGTCTGAAGATTGGAAATATCTCTCTCAATGTTATTACTGTGTGCCATTAAAAATGCATTATGCATATTACATGACTCATTATTCATGAAGCAGGTTCTATACCTTTTGTCTGCCAGAGTAACAGTAGAAAGGGTAAGGAGAGATGCTGGAGCACACCTTTGTTTCTTTCTGTAAATTTTTAATGACACCTCTAGCTAACCAGTTGGTGAAGCTCAGTTCCGGCATAAAAGTGGAAAGGCAGAACTATCTACAGGAGGACTAAGCCTTTCAGAAGCTAATTTGAGCTTGTGTTCATCCACACCAATGATGATTAAATTACCTATCAGGTGTGCAGAGCTATCAGGATTCAGGGCATTGAAAAACAAGGTGAATTTATCTGATTGATTTAAAAGACATGGGTGGAACAAGTGGGTTAATAAAAGAAAAAGTCTAGTCCGTATAGATATTAAAGAAGTACTTCTTCTGGCAAGCTAACAAACTTGTTACTTTGCTTCCAAAAGTTGTTTTGCCTGCCCGGAAAACAAATTTATTAGTTAAAATCAAAATGCTTTATCCAAATCAGTTAGCAGGGTGAATTAATTCATGAGGCATAAAAAAAGCAACTTATTAGGTTCCATCCTTACGCCAAGCAGAGATGTTTAAAATTAAAATATGCAAACGTCATCTGTGTTTTCTATACAGTCAGTTTCCAAAGGCTAATAGTAACACTCAGATTGAATATTGCAACACAAGGGAGAGAGCAGCTCTTCTGGGTCTTGCTCCTTCCTCAAGCAAAACTTTTGTTGCAGTTGATGGGGGGAGGAAGAGGTTTCTAGAATAAGCCCTAGGTGAAAGATTGCGAGACTCGTGCAACTGTATTTGCAAGCTGTGCTGCTGTTGCACGTTGACAAAGGAGTGCTCCTCAAGTCTCTGCATTTTCCTTCCTTAAGAGAGAAAAAACAAACAGGTCAGTTGTGTCAAATTCATCTCCAGCATAATCCCAGTTCACATCAGGAATGGATTTTGCCTTTATTTACGATTTGGGTATTACTCTAAACTTCATAGTGAAATATAGCTCAGTGTACAGCCCTTTGAGGGAATTCTGATTTAGAAAAGCACTGAAATATGCATGCAAGTCAATGGAGTGCTTCTCTAGTAGGGACCTTATGAGATGCCTGCTCAGAGTTAAAATTCCAGAGATTTTCCCTGCTGAATCCTAGACCTTACTCTGTTGCCAAGCCACATTCTTTCTGTTTTGACCTGTACTGGATCT
This sequence comes from Gallinago undulata, assembly GCA_026546715.1. Classification (NCBI taxonomy): domain Eukaryota; kingdom Metazoa; phylum Chordata; class Aves; order Charadriiformes; family Scolopacidae; genus Gallinago; species Gallinago undulata. The sequence goes on from JAOTQQ010000004.1 coordinate 15,805,108, forward strand.
GGCTTCTGAGAATGCCAAGGGTTGTTCTTCTTCTTCTTTTTTTTTTAATTGCCAATAGGATAGTGGTAGTTTCCAGTATTTTTTCCTCTAAGTAATAAAGCAGTCTAAATAGATTTAAGGCATGTAAATGTCTGTAATGCATTATAAGGCATGTAAAGTGATGTGACCAGATTTGAAAAGGTATTTGCGCATCTAAAGCTGCAGAGATGTCTGAATATGTGTTGGGTATGGGTATCTAGTTGTGTCGTTGGCTTCCCTAACGAGAGAAGAAAAAAGAAAAAAAAAAACCAACAAACAAAACCCAAACAACAACAAACCCAACACAGAAGTCTCAGAAAATTTCCGGAGTCTTTATCACACCAGTTTGTAATATACACAGCATATGGACTATAAATAGAGGGAGCACATAAATCTGGAAGAAAATGTTTCATACATTATAAAAATGCTGGCCACACCTCAGTAGAATAATGTTGCCTAACGGATTAACCTGCAGCATGTGATAAATCTTGCAAATAAGATGAAAGCAAACCACTTTTCTGTGCTTGTTCCAACATGTTTCTTCTCATCTGGATGTTGTGTTTTTTTTTAGTAGAGATGACATGATAAAAGAATACAGAATAAAACAAACCTAGAAAGACAATAATGTGACAGCTAAAGATATTATTTCCTTCTTTTAATATCATCCAGCCAACTTTCTGACACGTGTGTGATCGTACCAGCCAGCTGGGTACTACTGTGCATGGGGCACATCCACCCCCAGCTTGCCCAGGCCCAGCTTGCCAAGGTAAGGGTGGCAACGCTGGACTCCTCCACTGAAGCAGCCCAAAAGCCACCTCAGCCACTGGCTCGTCCTGGTTATGAGATGGAGGTGGCTGATCAGCCAAGGGCGCTGTTGGGGGCACAGCACGGTGCACATTTAAAATGGCCAGTATATTCCATTAATTTAGTTACTGTAATGTAGCCAGCTGGCATTAATAGGAAGTTGTAATCCTCAGGTGACAGACAGTTCAGCATGATATATATGATATATACTACTTAGCTTTTACACTTTCTTTTTTTTTTTCCCTATGAATAATACATTCCCAAAACTCACTGACAGACTAAGCGGGTGAGTTCAAAGAGGAAAAAGAGGTGCCGGTGCAAGAGACAGGAAGCTGAACTCCTGGAGTTCAAAAGAGTACACTCATCTGACAAGAAAAGGGGCAGAATAGATGTTTTTGGTGTTTCATATAGGAAAGTTTAAGTATTGCAGTGAAGAGCCACAACAAATTAATTGCATTTCATTAAGAGATCAGCCAGAAAAGAATAGATGTTTATGTGGACTAAATTGCTTGCAGTGGCTGCATCTAGAGATTAATTTACCCTGATTTAAGCCAAGGCATCTTATGTTATCTGTTACACCTGCTAAATTCCCAATTTCCCAAACTGTCAGCTCTGCCTCTGCTGTTGCCTTTTGCCTCTCTGAAACATGGCGACGTGGACAGGCGGGAAGGAGGGTGAGACCCGCTCACAGAAAGGGAATAGATGAAAAATGGTCCTGATCCTCTCTAGGCAGCTGTTCCAGCTCTTTGAGCTACTGCAGGAGCATGGACATCCCTTATATTGCAAACCTGGCAGTTGGGCAGTGGGGACCCACTGGCCCGGGATGCTCTCGCTGGCACTGAGTAACAGCGGGTGTAAGTCAGGGCACCGGTGCCCTGAGCTCTCAGAGTGAAGAGCTGGGTCTGCCTGTGAGTCTGCGCCGGGCTTTGTGCTCGCTGACAGGGCCCAACCTTTGCTCCGCTCTGCCCTGTACTCCTGTATCTGCTCTCAGTTGGTTTTGGAATTATTTGTGTTTTCAGTAGCATAAATTAACATTAATGGCAATTGAAAAGAGTCTCCTTCCTATGTGGTATTTCCACTGTGGCTGAGACATTTTTTTTGTGAGCTCCGCTGCTCCAGGAGCTGGATACCCTCGCTCCCTCCTTGCCTGGCTCTGTCAGGGCTTGCTGCCGTTGTTTCCTACAGGGGTTTGGCAATCTCTGGACTGATTTCTGTGGGCAGTTGAGGTGGTGAGGCCGTTTGCCACCTCTCCCTTCATTCCAGGAGAGGGGGGCTGTTGTTCCAGTGGGCGTTTCCGTCCCGGTTTCCCCAGCCCAAGTTGCGTCACAAACCCTTGCAGGGATGGAAAAGAACGGTTGCATTGATGGGAGGAAGGGGTTTTATGCAAGTGGAGTGGGTTCTGTCCTCCCTAAACTCTAAATACCTCTGTCTGAAATCTCTCAGGCTGCTCACAGTGAGACTCAGCCAGACATGGGGCCATGGAGGAGCATGTGCCTGCCTAAGTGTGATGTGCCTCAAACTCCACCAAATAATTTCAGAGGGGGAGATATTTGACTGTTACTTCTCTCTTTTGAGACTGCTGTGGTTTGGTTTTAACTGTGGGTCTTTCCACTTGCCATTTGAATGTCTGTTTTGTTCCTCTGCATGTTGGGTTGCTGAAATCTCATGTTTGAGCAATTTTTTTTGTGTGCCTCCACATGATTGAGAAGACTGCCGCAGCCTTTGTCCTGGTGCTCTGGCAAGGTTAAGGACCTCATCCTCTTTGCTGGTGTTTTAGATCTCAATAGTGGCTGGAGAGCCAAGGAGCTCTCTGAAAAATGCAGGCATAAGGAGCCGTGGTTCTCAACCCAGAAACTGTGTTGGATCCTAAGGATCCCATACAGTAAAGAGTAACACAGGAGGACAACTGCACCAGCTGGGCTGGGTTCTGCTGCTGTTCATCTGAACTGGGGAAAATGCTACAGTTAAGCGGCATGACTGGGTGTGTAGTGTGTGTTACCGTGAAGGTGTCTGTTGTTGCTGATAGCGAGAGTCTCCTGGGTAAATGTTATTGCCCTGTGTCCAACATCTCTACTGGGTCAGCTGCGTGGTGGGAATTCAGCTGATAATCAGTGAAGGTCCCTGAGGGCACAAGTATTGGTGGGTGAATCAAGTCTTTGATGGTGGTACCACTGCCTCTTGACCAGAGTGGCCTGGTAATGCTGGAAGTCTGGTGGGCTTTGTTTTGCAGTGGGGGATGAAAAGTAAAAAAATTCCAACATAAAACCCCCTTATTTCCTTGTCCTTTATTTTCCTGAGTGCTGTAAAAGCTGACAAATACCAGGCCTTGCTTCCTGCCCCGAAAGCTGCTTCTTATCATTCTCCTGGCTGGGCTGAGGACATTGCTGTGCTGGTTCTCTGCTGCTGCTGTGGGGTGATTCAGTGCTGGGTGTTTTTTCTGACACTATCACCCCGAGCTCCCATGAGAGAGAGGGGTCACATCTATGTGAGAGCTGGTGGCAGGTGCCATTGCCAAGAGCTGGCTCCCACATGTGGGCTGCCAGGCAGGACGGTGCATGGCAGGGACAGGCCTGTGACCACTCAGCCCTGCTCCTGGCCTGCCACACATCTGACCTGTGTTTTAGGTGCTCTGTTCCCATTGTTTCAGTCCCTTTACTCCAAAGGGGTGTTTTTATTTTTATTGTGAATAAAGGATGGTGTCTGAAATAGGTACATGGGCTAAAGGAGCTAAAGTACCCCTTTAGTACGTCTCCCAGTAGCCCGCTGTAAAATGCAGGCATAAGGAGCCATAGTTCTCAACCCAGAAAGTGTGTTGGGTCCTAAGGATCCCATACAGTAAAGAGTAACACCGGAGGACAACTGCACCAGCTGGCGGGGACATGGCATAATCTCCCATCACATTGACAGTGCAGCTGCCCCAGCCACACTTCTGGGAGGTTTTTCATATAGTTGACAGCATAACACAGTATTTTGTCAAGTTAAACAAGTGTGACACGGGCCCTTGTATGACAGCAAAAGGGCTTTTCAAAGATCCTTTTTACTGTTAGGTCCATACAAGGCTGTCTTCGTGTGACTGAGAATCTGACTTAACAGCTTTATATGATGCCCTGAGGACTGAAATTTGCTTCTGTAGGACAAAACCAAACTCAAATGACCTCTTGTATAAAGGCTAGTCAGGGCAGGGAAGCAAGGGGAGTAGGAAGATGCCTTCCATATAAGAAAGCCGTGAGCCAGGGGAGATCCAGGTTTAACTCCACTGAACCCCCGCAGCAGAGACCTGCTCAGGACTCCTTCTGCATTTGCAGTCCTATGAACTTGAAAGAGAAGTTTCAAATAGGGCAATTGCACATCTTGGTAATGGTGGTGCTTGGTTGTATGTTGTAACAGCGGTTGACAAAGAGGTGGAGGAAACTCCACCACAATACTTGAGAGAAAACGTGTGTGCGGCACACACATAATTAGCTGGGGAGAGGGGTGTGGAAAGCATTGCTGGTGGGGATGATGTCTCAGAAACCTCCAGGTATGAGGTACATTGACTGTAACGTATCTAAAGAGTTTCCTTGGCAGGGGAAAACCTGGATTTACAGCTGTGTTAGGAGGTTCTGCATGCTGCTGTGACACTGTGGCCTCAGCTTAACTACCTTAACAGGAGTGTAGAGAAGTGTCTTTCTAGGGACTCCTCTAAAATAATCTTAGTTCCCAAACCCGTGGTATTACTGTGAAGTGTCTTGGTCTCTGGTAGTCAGCTTGTGGCACTAGAGAGTATTTTCAAGGAAATGTATGGCCAAAATTTCAATCTCTTCTCTAGTGCTGGTTTAACTGATCATCATGTTGAAACCAATCTGTAACTCCCCTTTTGGGGGTGTGATGTTCCTGCAGCTCCCAAGCATTATCTGATTTCAATGCAAGCTTAGTGTCTGAGTAAAGTTTTCAGGGTTAGTTTCCCACAGGGATTCACAGCGATCCTGTAGGTAAGTTGTCTGGAAGGAGAGGCTGTCTGCTGTGGTGGTCTTTCATGACCAGGAAAGTTCCAACACCCCTGAATTTCCAGTGGGGTTGGGAGGCAGTCCATTAGAGGTAGGTGTACAGATCAGTGTGTGGTTCGCACATTTTTGTTGCTCTGGGCAATATCTGTTGACTGTTCAGAGGGCACAAGAGCCCCAGGTGTCAGGTGTTGTGTATCTGATGAAGAGATTCACTTGTGGAAAAGGTCTCAGCAAAATGTTACTCTTGTTCTTCTCAACTGCTGCCTGGGATGTGTTGCCGACTCAAAGAGGATTATTTTAAGAGAGGTGGTTAAAGAGCATTACTGTAGAGTCCACCAGTTCCAAATAATAATTCTATTCTGTAAATACATCTGCCTATTGCGTTTGGCCGTAAGTTGTCCAGAAAACAAATATTTCACTAGGATTCTTCCTGTTAATATATTGAACAGAAGCCTATTTTTTTTTTCTTTTCTTCTGTGCTTATTTGGTAAATACAGAAAGGCACCTCTTTTCACACTCTGCCCTTTCTGAAAGTCCCCTAAAATGAATGTCCATTGACTTACAGACTGAAACTACTGGACAGAAAGAATATCCGTAGGTTACTGAATGAAGTGCTTTATTCTAGTTCCTGTGTTACTTTCCCTCCCCTCCCTGGTTGCCGTAACGCAAGCTCTGCAACTGCCAAACCATAGCTGACTGATAATTTTTAGTAGGAGAGAGTGGATGCACACGGGGAATTGACACTTAGGGGAGGGACCTACGAATTGGAAACTGAAGCAACATAAGCCAATCAAACTACCTCTCTGTTGCTTTCAACCTTCTGACAAAAGCTGTTACTCTGCCTGGATATGTGCTTTTTACTAGAACTCCTTCTAATAAGCTGGGGCAAGAGAAATGAGAGAGGAGGAGGCAGTTCCCTTCCCTTGGAACAGTGTCAGCATTTCCAAAAGCTGCTGTCAGCTGAGAGCCAGGGAAATGGTGCCCAAGTTCTTGGAAAAAGCAGGGCCAGCTTTAGATGTCAAGCACGTTGGAGGACCTGTCTTGAAACGATAAGCTCAGTAATTTCTTTACCTGACAGACCTTTTCGGGTCTTGTCAGGGCAGGAATGTATGGACTCGTTAACGTACTTACCAGTGATCCTCAGCCCTTCGTCTGTGATGTGGGTGAGTTGCAGATGCAGGAATGCACGTGCATGCACACGGTTTTACTGTGCGTTGTGGCACTTACAGCTGGCTTTCTTCCTGTGGTTAAAACCTTCACGCACGCTTCTTGGGATCTGAACACAGGGTGAACAACCCTGCAAAGTAAACATATCCACCTAGAATTTTTATTTTCCCAAATCACTCCTTTAGCTAATGTTTCAAAGATACATACGCACCACATCTGGTGCAAACCAAATATTTTCAGTCTGTTGGATCCGAGTCAATATTTGCCCAAGGTATTACAAATACGGTCGTGAAGTTCTGACTAAAGGGAAAAGTGCCCTTGTTGAGTATTGGTCTTGACTTTATCTGTGGGCAAAGGGACCCAGAGCTGTGTGACAGGGTGTCTCTAACACCGCTGGTCCTGCACTGCTGCTGCTAGTGAGGGTTTCTGATGGCCCCCTTGATGGCTCGTGCAGACAGAGCCTGACTCATTGCTGATGCTGCTGGGGGACTGGCACTGATTGTGCACCTTCTCCAACCTGTTGGCAGGAAGCCTACGCAGAGACTGGCATCAGGAACCCCAAGTCACACAAAATAAACAGTTTGGTGCAAAAATCTGGAACAGGAGCACAACAAACATGGCAGATTGCACTGATTCATCACCGCCTTCACTCCCCCAAGGAGCCCTCTGCTGCAAATATCTCCACCAGGTCTGCCTGCCCCAGGGGAACACCCAGCAGGTTGGAAAAGGTGCACAAGCAGTGCCAGTCCCCCAGCAAGTACTTGCTGTTGAGATGTGGAAGTGTGGCCTAATTCAGAGCTGAATCAGTCCTAGAAATTGTATTAAAATCTGACTTGCCTTTTGGTCAATTGAGACTTGCTTAGTTAAACAAAGGTCACATCTTTAGTTTCTTTTTTGGTATTTACATAGTTCTGTATATAGGCACACTCCCATTGCCCCAAGAGCATCTAGGAGCTGACTCACATGTGACAGATTTATCTTACTCTAACCGAAATCAGAGAGCATGAACCTGACTGTAGGATGACCTACATCTAATCTGTCATATTTAGGGTAAATCTGAGTGGTCTGTGCTATAAACTGAACCGAACCTGTTTGTAGCTCCGTAACACTGTCAATGTAATTCATGGACTGCCTCTAACTGATATAGCATCAGTCTCACTGGTGCTGGTGGGGTGTTTCTGCAGGCTAAACTCTGCAACGGTTGGTGTTCTTGGGGAAAACGGTTGTTTCCTGGTCACTGCTGACTATTGGAAGTGGCAGGTCAGTAGGCGTTACTCTTATCTCCAGTGCTTCCGCTGCAATTCTCCGTGGCTCAGCACATTTTGGGTTTGTGCTTACAGCAGCATCTGTTTTCCACTCTGCTCTTCCTCAAAGCTGGGAACTAACGTAACACTAAGGGCTACTCTCAAACCTTCCTGGAGAAAAAACTTGCGCTCAGTAGCTGCACACCAGATTGTGGTCAGCCTGAAATTCATTGCATAAACTGGAAGTGGCATATCCAACGTTATCACAAAACATTAATCCTCAGAAACCAGGGCGAAGGATGAACCTATTCCCAGTCAGAAACCTGCCTCAGTGGAGAGGGGAAGTTACTCCTGTGTGCCATGGGATTATACACTGTCTAAATGCTCTGTGGTTTGGGGTGCTGGTTGGCCCAATTAGCAGAATGTACAGAGCAGGGTTTGACAAGTCCTTTCCTCTTGTAGCAGGTATTTACTTCAGATGCTTTTTTTGGATCTCTTTGTTGCATTTAAAAAAGCAGAATGGTGGTGGTGGGTTTTTGCCTGTTTTTTCTTGAGGGTGACTTAGCAGTCATTACATGCCAAGGGAAGTTATTCCTGGTGATGGCTGTATGTTCTGACTATAGGAAACACCGCGGGTTTAGAAGTTGCCTAACAGTTGGTGTCATGGTCATGCCTGTAACTGTCAGACTAACAAAGTAGGTTGAACTCCCTTATATCAGTGCTTGAGCTCTTACGTTGCTGTTTGCTTGGGTTACAGGCAGTCACTGTGGTTCAGCAATCTCTGAGAATGAGGTCCTTGGGAAATGTCACTCTGCCTCTGTGCCCTTCTCTGTATGAAGCTGCAGTTCCCTCTCGTGGCAAGTTGGGTGGGATGTCTTCCCTTCTCTCCACACTCCTGTTTGGAGGGTCCCTGCAGAACTTCTTTGTCCTGAGGGGGAGAAAAAGCACCTGAAAGAATTCATTCCTCTCAAGCTGATGTTCTGAGCTGGGCACTTTGTTCCTTCACCTCAAGGTGTGTGTCAGGGAAATGGGACCTACACCTGGGGAGACTAGGGAGTAGGGGCTTTCCTTAATGACCCTGCCAATTACCTATACTTCATGCTTGTACCTGCATGTCTGTGAGTGGTGTCTGATGACACCACTGGGTTTGCTGCAGTCCCTTCCTAGAGCAAGGCAGTGACTCTCAGCTATGTACCAGGGAATTGCTGTGCAGCTGGCTTCAGCTACTGAGTTGACATTGGCACACAGACCAGAGGTCTTTTGACTCCTGCTGTGTTGGTGACGATAACAGGTTGGTACTTCTTCTGCGCTTTCATTACTCCAGGACATTGAGATCAAGGCTGTAGCAGAGAGCTTGGGTTTGGTATCAGGATTCTACATCTGTCCAACTTGCTGTGGACAAGCTGTGAATCCACATACAGGTTTGGTGGAGACTTTCAAGGCCGCCAGCTACATTTCTGTAAGATGGCTCCTTCCATCCAGGAGGCAGAGGTGACAGCAGGCAGCCTACCTCCAGGGTCCCCTTCCTCCTCCTATGGTCTCAGAATACCAAGTGCCAAGGTGAGAACGGTGGGACAAATCACCTAATAGAAGTGGAGGACTCCTGGAGCATAGAGGAGCAAGAGCAGGTTAAAATGAGGAGACTCTGAAATCCAGGACAAGGACCCCAGGACTGGAAATGAGCAGGGACAGGGACCAAGGGAGCTGGAGCTTGGCACCTACAGTCACACTGTAAAAGGAGCCTCATTGCCACACAACAGCTTCTCTACTAATGGGCTTTGGGGTTCCCCCCCAGCAAAACTCAGTCAACACTTGATAAATAAACATTTTTATGGTTGCAAAGTCTTGTGGAAATGCCAGCGTTTTCAGTGGTGCTTGTGTACATCCATCACTATGTGAGCTCTGAGTGCAGGACCACAGGCTGCTCTCCATCCAGAGGACACACTCCAGGCTGACCTGCTTTGGGAGGACTCAAGACTGGGAAACAAAGAGGGTGGTTTCTGGATGACCCCTGTTTTGTTGGGTGCAAAGGTTGATAGGTTTGTGAGTGGGAAAGGCAGGAAACTTCACAGGGTACCTCTTCCTTCACATGTGCAGTGGGAAGGTTAAATAGCAGTCACGCTGCTAATGAGCAGCACCAAGCCATGGAGGCTTTGTAGCATCTGGTGCGACGCAGAGCCTGGCCTTACTCCGCGTTTGGAGGGGCTGCGTGGTTTGTTATGGTCAGGTTGGACTTCTGCTCTGTCACAGACCAACTATGTTGCTGCCGTGGGCCATGTGTGCTCTGTGTCCCCAGCTCTGAAAACCGAGAATGTCCCTAACAGTCAAATATGTGACGCCCCATTTGTGAGCATTAAGGGAGGACAAGAAAACTTGCAGTGAAATGTGGTGGAAACCATTTCAGAAGACAACAGTTTACCTCTAAGCATAGTATGATGGAGGATGCATATCTTTTGGTGGGAAAATTGTCCAGTTGAAGGATGTCTGTTTTAGGTGTTAGGAGTGAATTATTGCACCAGTTCTCTTAGAACTGGAAAGTTCTGATTAAGAAGTGGTGCAAACACCTACACGTATGGTGTTTCTGTGATGGTGGTAATGTGGAAGATGATGTGCTGTATTTACCCTGTACTCCAGAAATAATGGATGACCAGCAGCAATAAATTAGCTAAACACATGATTAGGGATCTGTGGAACTGAGGGTTTCAGTGAGAATGTTGCTTTCTAGAAGTAAGCATTTCTGAACAAATACTTAAATCTAAAGAGAGAAGTGATTTCTGAGTGCAGTCATGAATTATGCTGTTGTGAACAAGGCGTTACGCCTGGTCTCGACCTGTTTCATTCTTAGAGGCATGCTTTGCATAAACTAACACCGAAGTCACACCAGTTAAAAAATAAAAGAAATCCTAACACACTAAATGACTACCCTTTATGTAGAACTTCATCACATCCTTACATATTGATACAAATATCGTTCTGTTAGTCCATCAGAAGTTTGAAGACATTTTCTTACTCCTGCACTCGCAATTGCACCTACATGTGGTTTTGGGAAGCCTAATGTAACAGATTAAGTGCTTTCTTGCCTATGGCAATTTTACTGGAAATCCTGGTAATGAAGACCTCAGAATAAGCATTTGTGTCAAAAAAGATATGTTTTCAGTGCTTCCACCCTGGAAAGGGATGAAGTAAGGGTCTGTGTTTCTCTTCTATTATTGATCATTTATTGTAGCTCTCACCAAAGGATAGAGGACTAAGCTATTCTGTCTCAAAATGTCAAACCTTAACCTTTGTGCAAACTTTCTGAAGTTCAGTAAGCTATGTGAAAATGGGCCACTGTGATTGAATAACGTTAGTGTGGAAATAGTTAACACCCACACAACACTGTATGTCACCATCTGCAACGTGGCTTGGCTCAGCAATGGTTTCACAGGTCTGTGATGCTTGTGCTGATTTTGTGGTTGTTCTCCTATTTATAATTACAACTGTACTTAACGAAACATCTGTACAGAGATAAGTAGTACATAACATTGAGACGTAGATGCAGATGCTATAAACATAATTAGGCTTTTGTGCTGAGGATTTAGTTGTCCTGGCTGACTTCATTACTTTCAGAGGCAGATTCTCACAGGAGCTTGCTTTCTTTTCTCCCAGGTGGGTTCTTTTGCATCTGGTTGTGTTAAAACACATTTTGTGATCTGTGTGATTCAGATCACTCTGATACACTGACCTACCCTCCCTGTCACCCTATGGATCCACATGCTCTATTGTTCTCTGCCAGCTCTACTGTTAACATATTTCAAGTGTTGAAGCTTCTTCCCCACACCCTTTTCTTTCTCCTCCTCACTGTGAGCACATCTGCTGCTCCCTCCTTATCTACCAAACCTCTGTTGTCATCCTCCTTCTCTTCCCTAAACCTCTGCTGAGGTTTTCTCTCCTCTTATGCTCATGTTGCTGAAGTTTCTACACAGCACCTGGTGCTGGCACTTCATTTTCCCTCTTTCTGAGTAAGTGCTAACGAGGGTCTCTAAGCTGGCAAGCTCAGCAAAGGCTGTTGGTCTGCTGTCACACACTGTGTGTCTCTTGCCTGTTGTGCTATTGCAATTCACTGAATGAAAAATGCCTCAACAATCATGGTCTGGTTTCTTCCTTTGTGGTCCCAGATTAACCCAGAACTATGGGTTAGGCTTCCTTGGACCATCTCTCATATCCTCTTTCATTGTTTACTACTGGAAACATACTGAAATTTGCTGCTTTCAAATGTACTCCCGTTTGGCAAGACTCTTAAAAACTAACATTAGCTGGTCTAGTCCATCTGGTATCACAGAAAAGGACAACATCCTCCTGGTTTCTTTCTCATATTGCCTAGAATAGCCCACCGTACCAGAATGGCCATAGTTTCTTCTCCCTGAGATCAGTTTCAAGGTTTCAAGCCCCTGGGCAAAGCCATTGAGTTTATTGTTAGGTGGCTGCAACGAGCAGCACTGAGCCAAAGGATCTCAAACTCTCCATCCTCGCGGTGCTCCTGTCTCATGCCATCCAGACATCCCCGACATAGCTCTGTCCCAACCATCCACTCCCTCTTACCTCTGTAGCCTCATCTTGTCTTCTTCAATGGGCAGGAAGGTTATAAATAGACAAGAAGATAGACAAGTGGCCCAGATTCCTCAAAGATCTCAGCATTCACAATTGAGACCAGAGCAAATGGCCTGCTTTTAGTCTCTTTTTATTTTAAAGTGTCTGGCCTCAACACACTTCACCATGTTCAAAATAGAGTCTAAGGGTTGCAGTGGCTGTATCTATAGATATGACCCAAATCTGATGGTGAACACTTATGAAAATCTGACCCAATTCAGCTGTAACAACAACAGTTTGTTGCTATCAGCAACATCAAGGCAAAGCAACTGATAAAGAAAAATATTCTCAATGAACTTTTACTTTTCTTTCAGCTCTGGGTTGGGTTAGGCAAAAGGGTAAGGGAGGTATTACAGGCATGTATCGCCTGTAGAAAGCAACTATATTTTGAATTTTAGATGGATGTTCTACCAGAAAGTTATGTTCTTTTGCAAAATGGTGGGATGACAGCTACCAATTCTGGTGAAAGCCACCTTAGTCCTCAGGCCATGAGTGTGGGTACCAGGAGCTCAGAGTCTATTTCTGGCTCTGCATCTGACAAAGCCCACGTGCCTGGATGAGTCACTTTGCTCCCCTTTCACTTTCCTTTTCTGTGAAAAGGGGTTACCTATCTTTGGTAAATGCTTTGAAATTGATGATGAAAGTGCTAATCAATAATCCTCTTAAAAGAGTCCTCAAACGATAAAGAGCTCACCTCAATACACGTAAATGTGACATAAGATGACCATTAGCCCAGTCAAAAAAAATTAGCAACTAAAAATAAGCATGATCCTGTGTAATCACTGATCAGTTTGATCCATCTTCAGTGGTGAATTTTTGGTCCAAGTTCTGAAACTAGACAATTTCTTACAACAGTTAGTTAAAAGTAGGAACGCATCTCTTCTTTCAGCAATAAAGTCTTCCCTGTGGTTGCGTTATGAAACATAATGGCTTTTGATAGGCAACAGCCTATAGAGATGTTATTTGGGGATTCATGTACAGCAAGAAATTCTGAACACAATGGCTACTGCTCCTCATCACATTAGTTTTAAAAATAAATACCGTACTTCTAGAAGGAAAATTATATTTGAGTGTTCTCATAGATTGATCTACAACAAACAATTTGGGAAGACAAATTAAAATGTAAATTTTTGCAAACAAAAAATTATTGGTGTAAAGTGTGTTAAAATGGCTGGATACGAATTGATCATAATGAGATTTAACCCATCCTAAAATGAAAAGTGACCGTAAACTTGATTTTTTTTCCCTTTTCTCTGTTTAGAAATGTTGAAGTGAAACACATTGACAATTTGGACATTTTTTCAAGTTGAGAAATTAATCAAAACCAACCTTTTCCTGCAGAGGTTTCATTTTCAACCAAGTAGGCCTCTTCTGATTAAAGAAGTTGCATAAAAATTCTTAATCATCTCTGCAGAGGAGCACTGCTGTAGCTGTTGGGTGATTCATATCTGTTCTAGAGACAAGTTTCATAATAATCTATAGATGCTGTTGTGAGAATCATTATATGAGTATCTTTGTCTGTCCAGCAACAGTTGTGTGTCCCCAGGGCAGTGTCCTCCTCCTTAGAGAGGCCACCTGAGTAACTGGGCATCAAACCAAGACACCTGTGAGCCCCTTTCAGGGAGCAAGGGGAGAGATGGCCAGTTCACCATCCTGTGCTGAAAAAATGAGCCCTGCAGTGGGTTCCCTGCAGCATCTCAGTGTGTGGACAGGAGGGTGGGAGGCACCAGGTGGCCCTCACTGGGCAGTGCTGTCCCTTCCCCTTGTGGGGTGCAGGGAGGCAGCGTGAGGGGTGGGAAGCCCAGGGGTCTCCTGCCCTGAAAGCTGGCTGTTGGCTGGGATCTTTACAGGGGCGGACAGGGAGAAGGCAGGAGGATGAGTGCTGGCTGCTGGAGTTAGTGAAGGGGTAGAGCAGAAAGGAATGGCCAGGCACTGGGATGGGAAGAAGAGGAAAGACTTGGAAGAAGAGGGAAGAGACGGGAACAGAGCAGAGGGGAAACAGGGTGGGGTGACTGTAACTCTTGTGGCTGTGACACCCAGTTGTGAATTTTTAGTAAAAGGCTTTCAGTAGCACTAGGTATAGAAAAAACTTGATGAAGTGAGTATTATCTGGTGAAATACTGAAGTCAATATTTTAAAAAGCCTAGTATTTTAAAAAGGCTTTTGGAAATTGTACTTTGCTGGCTGTCAGGCTGTAAGAGTGGATACTCTTGGGCTAACCTGCAGGGAACTTCCTTCCTCCGTTTGTAAAGGAAATAGGGATGTGAAGATATGTATCTATGCTGTTGTGCCTCCCCCCACAACACACATGCTTCTTAGTTCTGTTGACTTTATCAGCTTCGCCTCAGGCATCATCTCTCTTGTATTCAAAGTTATCAGATAGAGATGAACTCTAAGTGTTTTGAATTTTAAGTGTTTTGACTCAAACACTTAAAATATAAATGATGTAACCTAGAATCCAGCATTACTCTCTGTAAGAGATCTTTACAGAAGATTAGCAGTCAAGTACCAAAACTGTAGGTCAATGTTTTACTTTTGAATCACCAGATTTAAAAAAGGATGTTTCTTTCAGTGAAACTTGCACAACAGCACATCTTACAGTTGCGTATTGACAGAGAACCTTCAAGGCATCTAAGTACATGTTTGCAGCTATGCTTTTTAACTTTTTTTTTTTAATGCTATGACAAATTTTGGACTGTAAAGATGTATGCTGCAAAGTGTGAAGGGTGCTTGACAGTTTCATTAAGAAACCAGCTAGCTGGTCTCATATTTTTTTCAGCAAGAAAATGACCCCTTTTACTGTTTCTACATGTCATTCTTCGCAGGACAGTATGATGAGGCCTTTTAGCTAAGCCAAATTGTAAGTATTTGGCACCTCAGCATAGAGTACCATGGATGAAATCTCACATCAGCCCCTGCAGTAGAAGGGATGGCTTGCAGATAGGCACTGTGGCTGAAAGAGCCGTGGGTCCTGCTCTAGCTTGTCCATCAGGGCCTGGATAAATCCTTTCAGTGCCCTTTGCTCAAATAGGCTTCTGTAATGGAGGTACCTGCTGCAGCAAACCGGTAGCTGTGGGCCTGCCTGCTCATGGTGGGAGCTTTGCTCAGCTCCTGTCCAGCTCTGCTGCGCTCTCAGCGAGCAACACATGGGGGCTCTGATGCAGAGAGGCTCTGTGGTGCACATAAACCACACGTTCCCACTGAAGCGGCCTCGCTTACCCTAGCGTGTAACTCAGCGAGCACAGGAACACCCATGCTGCTTTTTGGCAAACAACGAGACCCATCTTCATGCCATAGCGATGCTCCAGTTTATCTCCAAGAGAGATGAAACTCATCATAACGAGAAAATATAAAGCGTTATTAAAATTAATCTCTCCCTTCTGAGAGCAGCAGCCTCTGCTTATACAGTAAGTGAGGATAAAAACTAAAAGCATCAAATGGCATTTGCATTCTTAAGAAACAATGCCTGCAGAGAGTTGAAAACATTTCAGATTCATTCTTTGGAAACAATTTGTGTGATTTCTTCTGTTTTTCTTCAAGCGTGATTGTGTTTTTCTTCAGCACTGCTTGCTGCTTGGGGTGTGTGGTTTGACACTCAGCTTGTCAGTTTAGTATTTTGAGATTGTGAGTTTTTTGAAGAGGGCACATCTGTGGTTATAGAAGAAAAACAAGAAGCATCAGATGTTCGGTGTACAAAAAAGCAGAGCTTGGGAGGATCTTAGAAATGAATACTTAGCAGAGATGACATCTATTTGACCCAGAGCTGTTGAGGGCTAATGTAGTATCTGTAAAATCATTTATTTTCCAAGTTTTCAAATGCCCTCTGGAGAAATTATCTAAATAAGAAAGAAACACTTTAACTACAGTTCTAGTTGTGAAATTTTATAAGCAGCCAAGGATCTTAAGCAGCAACAATATCTACTTTACTTTTTAAGCCCACAGTTCAGAAAAAAGAATGTATTCAAGAAGCTTTTTGAGTGAGGATTCTCTTAAAATATGAGATACTGTGATTACTAAACAAGGTATATAATTACCAAGACAACACTTTGCTCTCATTTGCATTAACAGGAGCTTTGCCATCAGAGCTTTAAGAAACAAAACAATTACCCTTTTGAGAACAGAAGGAAGTGTGGGTACTGCAACTTCACCCCCCGAGACGATTTCCTTAGACTGATGGGATGCTGCAGGAAGAGTCTAGGAATAGTTAAGGCTGATGGACATTTAACCAGTCTTTGTGCAAGAAGGACTAAAGGCAGACTGCAGAAGGGTGTAGGCTTAGGCACGTTTCTGCGTAGAAGTAAAACTTGCTCAAAAATCAACAGCCAAAGGGCTTTTACAGCAGCTTCTGCCTTTGTTAAAATACAATGATTAGTCTAGCTTAATCAACTGTACTGTTATCCAAAGACCGTAATATTTTCTAATTTAATTTTTAATTTTCCTCTCCTGTACTGATATGAATTCATCCTCTCTCTTCTAGCTCTGCAGGTAAAATACACCAATACAACTTTGCTGGCGCCATCTCAGTGAAGTATTTTTTATGTACCGCATGTGCACTCCTGCTTTGAGACCATGTCTTCAATTTGAAATAGCCGGGATGTCTCTTGCACAAAGCCTGGAGGTACTCTTAAGTTACCTTCTAACGCAGAATTCCTAAGTGCTTTTTTAACACATCAACTGCCAAAGTAACATAGCTGTACTTTGAACTACAGCCAGCCTTGCTGAATCAGTGCTAGCCACAGATTTGTAGCCATTTATTGTTAAATTAACAAATCAGAAGTGTCTGCAAAAGACTTTTTCCTGACTGGATAGCATTTGCAATACTGAGATGTTTATGGAAAATCCTGCTCAGTGGCAAATCCTGATTAGGAAACATTTTTTTTTTTTTTTTTTGCATAATAGGTGAGATAGACATGCCTAACATATGGTTGCTATAAAATACCTTAGATGAGTCAGATCTTAGCTGGCAGCTGTAAGCAGGGTTGTTCTGGCTTCTTAGATAATGCTACCAGTTATGATCCTTTATGTTACTTAACTACTGTTCAGTTAAATTTTATTCACCTGTTTTGTAGACACTCCTATTTGAGTAGAACAAAAAGCAAAGATTTATGATGCAAGTCCTGATCTAAGTGTTTGCAGCTTATTAAAGCTGTATCCAAAGTCCCTTCAAACTCCCTGGAGCAATGACTAATTCTAACCAAATTTTAAGACTCTCCACAAAGCTGCTGCTGTCCCACTATGCATTCAATTCAGTTACGTACTCCATGAAATTCAAGAGGCTAAAAAGTGTCAGAAATGGCATTGATTTGATGTAGCTTGCAATGATGGAAGATGTACCATGGTCAGTAGCCCCACTGGCTTTGTTCTCTGATCTTTGCATGCAGCTCCTTCAGGTAATCACAGCAGGCAAAAACGTAATAAAGAATTTGCCTTTAAAGTATAGGCCACCAAAAACATCCTGGGGACGGACTCTAAGGGGAGGGGAGTTCTCAGAGTGGCAGGATGCAACTGCCTTACGATCACCATGTATCAGCTCTAGTCTGTTCTTGGAGAAGGGACTCATTAGGGAGCTGTTGTCTTGGGAAACTGCAGGATAGCACAGTAGCACCAACAAACAAGTGGACACCTGAAGTGTTACAGGGGCCACACTGCCTGCATTATTCTGATTGATAAGCCTTCCTAAGCCTAGAACTTAAATCTGCACATTCAACTATGGTGGCAAAGTCAGAGGAAAGATAAACCTGGCTCACAGATCTCGGAAACACTGGTCAGAAAACTGGTGGCCTTTGTTCCTGGCCTTTCCAGCCCTGCCACTACTGTTAATGCTGTCCCAAATGTGATGCTGTACTGAGGAGACTACTCTGACTAGGATGCCCAAAAGGATCTCACAATATTGCCCATTTTCCAGGGCAAGAACAGTTTTAAAATGGTTGTGCTTACTTCTTACATTTCTTCTTGCTAATTATTACTGGTTTTGCCTTGTCTTGTTTATTTTTTCAGAAATCAAGGTTGCCTTGATCCTTGCTCTACAGCTGCAAGCAACCAAGATTGAATGACTAACATCTACACACATGTCCAGATCAGCCACCGAGGCAACATACGCTTTCACTTGCTTTTTGAAACCACAGTGCTCAAATGCTACTTGAAGACATAGGTTTCCAGCTCTCTCTCCCCCCATCTCACCAAATCCTGTTTAGCACCACAAATGCCACAGTTTGTGTTCTACAGTGCCTTTCAGGCAGCCTGTCTCCCAAAGTGCTGCCTGCAGCTGGTGCAGAGAAGTGGTTCTAAGATGAAGAGTCATAAAAAGAAAGCTCAGAAGAGGAGAAGTCTGTAGCAGTATTACTTTCTGTCTTTGCTTATGGAAGGCACACCCACTTCCTCCGACTCTAATCAGAGGACCACTGGCTGTCAGGTAGTAGAGACAGGCAGTTGAGAAACAGAGGTCTTCATAGGTCCCTAGCCCTGCTTTGTATATACCATCTGCTGCTTATGGAAACTTAAGACTTGCCAAAGAGAGGCTGATTCTGTGTTTTCAATATTTAATGCCCATTGGAAATGACAGTTCAGCATTACCTGCTACTCTAGTGAGATGAAGCTAAACTCCACCCACAGTACTGGATGTTCGTAAGCAATTGCAGAAATAAACAGTAAGTATGGAATGTTTAGAGACAAATTGTAGAATTAGAGTGTAAACTCCTGGATGTACTTCCAGCATACTGGCATTATTTTTCGTTTCCTAGAGACTGCCACTCACTTTAATTCTTTTGGTTCAACTCTTACGGGTTAAGAAAAAATTCTGTGTGAAGTAGTAGCCATCAAAATAACGAAACAATAGGCTCAATTTGCTTAGAAACTTCCCACTTTACAGGGGCAGGAACCCATTCAGTTTTGTGCCACACTTCAGTAATAAACAAATTGCTCCTGGGAGAGCCTGTCTGCTATAGTCAACGCTGTCAACTGATTTACCTGCTTGCTTTCTGCCACCAAGAAACAGGGGTAGAGGCATTAACACCACCCACTTCATACACTGCACTAAAGTATGATTTGGAAAACCTATATTTAAGAGCATCAGTTCTCTCTGAAGTAAAAGGAGACAGGCAAGTACCTAGGGTTGGATGCCTAAATTTAGAAGGTCTGAATACCGCTTTCCCCTTCTCCCTTCCTTTTTCTTCTCACTGATGTGTTAGTCCTTTTCTCTCCAGCAGTTAAAAATCAACAGACTTTCTGTCCAGCTGAGCTGCTCATCCTCTCCTGCATTTTGTGCAGTCCAGTTTCTCTCAGACTAGGGAGAGAAGAGTAGGACATGCAGGTTCAACACCAAGATTCGCGGGACCGGTATTTCCTCCCCCCAAACCACAACAGATGCCTCACTTAAACTACTTGCTGAGACTGAACAGTGAAAATACAGGTGACTCTTCTGTGTGTTTTATGGACACAGCCTTTGAGGCCCCAGATGTATCTCATGTATGTACCATGATCTTTGTTGCTCCCCGCATCACTCTTTAAAGGCAGGGTAGATGTAACTTTCTAGTCTTGGGTTCAGCCAGCAGCACAGCCATGTCAGTTACGCTGCTCCAGGCTTACTAAGGGACTCTTTTGTTTCCAGTCTTCAATAAAATAGATCAAGCTCTCTTCAGCTTGTTTTAGTGTAGAATTTTGCATCACCATATACAGGCACAACATGATTTGCAAACTTTACAAAGATGCAGCGTAACCTGATCCTTTACAGGTTACATTATGACTTGCCCACTTTCTTGAAATAGTAAATATCAAGAGAACACCTCTGAACCCCTTTCTTATCTCCAAAATCCAAGAAAAATCAGCAAGCTTGCTCAATGGGCACAAAGAATCAAACAGCAGCCGTGAAGGGCTCTGCGCTAGGAAATTCAGTACAGTACTTACATTTACAGGACTGTGAAGTGAACTTTGGTGTAAAAATACACACAAAAGCTTTTCCTCCATCTTCTTTGGCCAGCACAAATACTGCTTTGAATAACTGCGAACAGTTTGGCTTTCTCTATATATGTGGTTTTATTAACACTGTTCTCTTTCTGAGATTATCATCTCATTTTATCTGTAGAAAACTCCGCAAGAAATCTGTACTTGCACTATGCAGGTACAGGTCACACATTTCTCCTTTGAGGCTGAGAAGCTGCAACACCATGAAGCAGGCTTTGCTTTAAGCTTTAAACTAAAGTGTTCTTCTCTTCTTTACTACATCCATTACATGCCTCAGAAATAAAGACCATCACCATAGAAGTCTGGTTTTCTCCCCTAACCCCGCTATTAAAAGAAACACATCATACAATATTTGCCCTGCTACAGGGCCACTGCCAGACAGACTCAGACGCTTTACACAGTCAAAGGAGTGGACTTCAATGACTTTATAATCCTTACAATCTAAGCAGCTGATGGCTTTACCAAGCTCACACCCCCTTCATAGTGCTGTTCAGGAGAGGCTTATGTCCCATCTACCCTAAGCCCTAGATCCACAATGACCCTACATGCCTGCAGCTCACCACTAGCATCACTAAAATTTAGCCTATTTGAGATAAGGCTTAAAGCCACTGCTGAAATGAGTGTCAACGGTTCTCATCTGCTTAAAACTAACATAGGAAGGAAAAGCAGTAAGCACAGCAGCAAGGGCACAAGGAAACAATCTGCCTGGGGGGAAGAAAAAGAAGTGAGTACTCTCTTAAAGGACATATAATTGTGGCAGAAATTAGCTTTAAGCTCATAAATGAGATCTAGATTTGAACATTTCTAAGCAGTTAAGCTGTTACAAAACATGCTCATAAGAAAACTACATAAATGAACGTAATTTTTGATGCTTAAGTTCTGCTCTTTGTACAACCAGTTAAGGCTGGTAGTATGAAGATCCTTTTGAGATGAGTCTACAGCCTTTCCCCCACTCAAAAGTAATGGGTGTATGTATATTTTCTGCATTTATTTACTTGTGCTTTACTCGCATCTGGGGGAGATTAAATCATAACAGTAAGCGAAGAATATCCCTTTAGGGCATTTCCACCCTATTACAGAAGTCTCTTCTGGACTGGTGAAGATGGTGATGGAAGGACATTGTTCTCTTAGGGCAAGGCAGAGAATGAGTGAGCTCACTACACAACAGCCAAGGATGCGTGCAAAAATCCTCGAAACTTACTTTTTTGAGCTGCTAAGACAGACAGTAAAAACAGCTACAGCGGACCCTGATAAAGAGGTCTTTGAGCCTGTGACATATTCACTCTTATTACAAATTCATACGTCTTCTACACAGTAAGTGCTGAAGACCAAGCCTAAAAATAACTAACAAAAATCACACCACTAAACTGACAGGAAGTGTAAAAACTTTCTAAATGAGAGCCATCGAACCTGATGAAACACAGTCATATTCCTGGTATGATGTACATTGGTAAAGCCTTCTAAGTGTACTCAGCATAGCAGCACTGTCATGGGGCAGTTGTAACCTTTATGCCTCAAGGTAAACATACACAGAACTGAACAAGGGCTTGCTCAGAATCTACAGTAAAGTGCTACCTAAAAATAAAAATATATTTTTCTTCCAAAGTCAGTGTCAGAAGCAGACTGATATAAATTCAAGGTTTAAGTTTTTCTCAGTGAATCATACCTATTACTCAGTCTTTTTTAAGCTTATCTTTTGGTGAGGTCTTGTCCCTTCTTTGCATATTTATCAAGTAAAAAGTTTTCCATAATGCCAAAAAACCAATGTAATTTCTATCCAGATTATATCACGCATTCCTATGAATTTGACATCAGACACTCTCTGATCACAATGGGTATTTTTTTCCTATTGCATACTTGGAAAAATGCATAGAAAAACTCTGCATTAAAGATCTTCCTCATTATAAATTGTTAATTTTAGAAGTTATACTGAAAATAAGTTCCCATTACAAGGTAAGGCAGGAAAAGTTAAGCATCACCTAAATAAACTCTACCGCACAATGAAGCTTCCAGAGAAAAGCTGCACAGGCTTCTGTGTGTGTCGCGGGCAATCAACATATTTATCCTGATTATCACGAAGGAACTACATAGCAATAAACCAATTAAGTGCAGAGTTCCCTTCGGGTGTCCAATTACAGATACAAGACAAAGGAATAAACTCTGTTTTTAAAATGGAGTTGCTCTGTAGCAGCCCTGCTAAGTCTTGCTTCAGCCGTAAGCAGTGCAGGCATTTGCTGCTGACTAAGCACTGTCAGTTACAACTTTCTTCTCAAGTCTCTCAAAGGACACTGTCCTATGAACTGAGAACTATGCAATAAATCACATTATGGAATCATTAACAATTACTAGTGAATTAGTTTTAAATTGAATTTTATAACCAGTTAGTGACGGAAGCAAGTCTAAACACATCCAGTATAAACAACACAACTCTTAAATCAAATGACTACTGAAAGCCAAAAATTAAGTTTTTAATTATTAAAATACATTTTAGAGTCCAAATCAGTAACAATTAGAGGCTGTTTAAAAATAACTTTGACATCCTAAGTTCAAAGACCACCCCTTTTCTTAGATGTAGCAAGATAAACAGGCTATAGCTTGGACACCGTTGTGTACTGTCACCATCATCTTAGAGTGCTGCTGCAGGCATTGGGTCAACTGGGAAAATGTCAGCAGCAGTGTTCTTAACATTCCAGGCTAATAGGCTTTTTTTGTTACCCCTTTCCTTGATTTCCTGTAGACAAATTTTGGCTGAAAATTTCCAAAGCAAGAAAAAGCAAAACCAATCCAAATTCCTTTCTACTGCTTGTGAATAGACAGGTTTCACATCATCCACATTTTAATTAGATTTCATGCGTACCTTGAACAACTGCTATTATAGTCAGCTTCTCCACAGGGCTTCAAAATTCTTATTCATAGGAAGGAAATGAAAAAAACAGAAGTGCAAGAAGTACAGTTAATACTAAATTTCATTTTTCATTTAAAAAAAGTTCCAACAATTGAAGGTGTTCTTTTGTTCTCTGTGCCACTATTTCAGATAGTGGAAGATGTTAAGATGATCACCTTATTCTGTAGGGAACAAAGGAGAATGATCAGTAATGTTAATACACTAATTAAATATTATAATGCTATATTCATCGAATCAGTTGAACATGATCAGCATAAGTAAAGTGCTTAAATTTTTCAGCCTACCCAGAATGTAAAATATAATCTCAGTATCACGCAAAAAAATACATGGCTTTTAGCTCAATTTTATATCACAAAGACTGAACATAACCATTTCATTTTAATAATAAAAAGCCCTGCTGAGACTTAGCCACACAGATTTTTTTTTTTTTTAATAAATTGTAATAGAACTTGAGTAAAAATTCCTCCCAAAATTGCAGTAAACCAAATATACATTCTCAAAAGATTAAAGTGATAAGTAAGCAGCTGGCATTTACTGTAAGTGAAAAAATGATGACACTCATTTCCATACCATATATATTTCTTCACTTTAAAATGTACTTTACACATTTTCTACTCTGGCTGATACAATCCGTAGTTACTGTACATACTTATGTTAACTGGTTTAGTTTTATGACATACAAAATAGCTTAAAATTGACTGACCATTCAAGTAGGCAGTCCTTTCCAAATATTCTCGTTAAACTTTCCAGATCTTCATTTTTGAAATGCAGTTCTTCCAGCAATGTAGTCAGGAATTGTGTATACACTGGGCTTGTCTGAGTATTCTTGAAAACTGGAGAAGTTTGTGACAATCTGGGGAAGAAAACCAAAACCAAACGTGTTTGATAAAGAAAAGGAACTTTTCAACATCAGATGTAAAAAAGCAAAGCTTGTGAGTTCAAACAACTGTACTGAAGAAAGGCAGTTTATAATGTCACACTTGATTCATTATGGTATGTAAGACTGCATGTATCATATATAGTATGACCTGTACTGAATTACGAATTTTTATTAATATGTACTGAAACTAGAAAAAATCTAATTAGAAAAAAATGGGCTAGTAGTTTCTATGCCTCTGATCAGTTGCAAAGTTATACATAAAAATTATACATAAAAAAGGAAATGTATCAGTCATCATTTTTTTCTTCATCAAAAAGCTCCTAAACATTCATACATACAACATTGATGTAAAAGTTGTACAGTTCTTTGTATGAGTAAAATATAAGAGCTATAAAATTCTATCTTAAGAGGAATATTTTAATTCTAAATTATTAACAGGGCTTCTTGACAGAAGTTGTACTTAATTGGTAAGTCACATACTGTTCAAACTTCATAAAGACAAGCAAGAGGGTCACTTGGATGGTTCTCCCCCTGTTCTGTATGCCATAAAACACATGGTATATCAAAATCGCAAGTGCATTTTGCTTTAAACTGAGACTTCTTCAAACACATAGAAGCCTCTCATAGATGCATTTTGGATTACTGTTAATTTTACTTGACACACATGGGCATGTGAGACACCAATTAAATTCTCAAACTGAGGCGCAATCTGAGTAATCAGAGCAATATGATTCCTTAGTTTTGACAGTCTATATATTAAAAGTTTAAATTATATTTATTAGACATTAAAAAATTAAAAAAAATATTAAAAAATAGGCCTTAAGAAAGCCAGACAAAACAGGAACAAAGCTAATTTAATCTTGAGAAGTTTTTATATGGGATACTAAACTTCAGTTTTAAAGCTGATAGTACAGCAAAGGTTTGCTATACTGCAACTATTATTTTTTTTTTGGTAACAAAATTAAAAGCTCAAGTCTTGAAGTGCCTGCATCTTAGAGTGCTTCAGAAAAATAAGAGAATGAAAGGGGTGAGGAAATTATATTTCAGAATTCAGCTCATGAAGTTTAGCTTTTAAACAATACTTTCAAAATTTGCCTTTCAAAATTTGCTATTAAGCATCGACATTTTCCAGGATTTTTTTTATTCAGGCCTAATTTTCGGAACTGAGTAGATGGAGTTCTTTCACTTTCTACTGATTTTAGAAATTACAATTTGCGTGAGAACAGACAATGGAAATAAACAGGGCATTAGTGCACATCCCCAGAGAGATTGTTATTCGTCTTCTGAAATCACTGGAACTGCAAGGCACACATCACTGTTATACTGCATTTAGTTCCAGAATCAACAAGAAAAGCAACAGAAGGTGTAATCTTTGAAGGATCCAAAGCAAAACATGCAAATGCTGCTAAAATATATAATTTCTGTATGGAGATTATGGGAAATGTTGAGCTATTGACTTTCATTTGTGCTTTAATTTTATCTGGATCTATTTTTATCCTAAAGTCCTTTCACTTACTCATAACTCTATTGCAAAATATTGCAAAGGTAGTAATAGCTGAATTGACCTCCTAAGCACAAGTAAAAAAAATAAATCTTTGATGAACAAAATCAAGTATTAAAGCTTATGCTGAATGTTAAGTAACTTCAACAGCAAAGAGTACTGACAAGATCACTTAATAAGAGCTCATATCGCAGCAACAGTTAATTAATCTCAAATACTGTATTTAGATAAATAGCACCGTTGACACCATATAGGAAAGAGTTACTTTAAAATATGTTTGGGAAATGATATACTTTTAATAAGAAACCCAGGGTATTCTACAGCTTCCTAAAACCTTCACAGCTGAGAGAGCTCTAAGTGAGTAACAACTGAGAGCAATCATCCTGCAGTCACTGGTATAAAGACCATCTCCCCTTGAAGAAAGCTGCATATAAAAGAATTAAGCAAAAATAGCAATAGAACACAAACAAAGGATTTCCAAGACACAGTAAATAGAGTCCTTAATACAAAAATAAATTTACAAAAAAATATTATGTTTAATAGACTTTTAATGAGTTAAATTAAATTACTTTCCACTTCTTTTTAGATTCCATTCCAGTATGTACATTTAGTTAAATGTTTCAACTGTAAAGCACTGACATGGTGAGAAGGACTTTAAGAGATGCTCAGATGTGGTGTGGAAAGAAACAGACTTATGCACAAACGCTGCTAAATAAACCCTCCCACCAGAGACAGGTATTCACAGTTGCCTTTGTGATTTTTTGGACTGAGTCGACTAGGTTTTGTAATGTACTTCATGATAGACAGGACCAAGTTGTTTCTTTCCTGGTGAGAAGTATAGCGATTACTGTTGAATCTGGTCAGAGTGCCCCTGCCTGGGGCTGACGATCTGGAGGCTGATTTTTGCATTATGATGCTTTATCAGCAGGGGAGCAGAGGAAGTGCTGATAGAAGATCAGGGTGACTGTTTCAGAGCGTTAGTCTGGAGACAAGGATAGTGGCAGAAAGCCCTGGAGACGCATTATGACTAATCTTCAATTCACCCTTCTCAGGATTAAGCAGCTTATATATGAAAAGAGACTGGTGGCATGAACAGTCATGACTTCCTGACTGCTGGTGCCAGGCGGCTGTGACATTGCAAAACACTTCACAATGTTGTAGATTTACATGCATTTTTTAGCTGCAAGCCTTGGGCTTAAGAGGACATTAATAAGGGCATTACTTTTCAAAAGGAGTATAAAACTTGTGCAGTTTTGAGTAATATTCTAAAACTAAAATCTTTATACCGTCGAAGCTCATATACTAAGCAGTCTTTTTTTTTTTGTATGTATATATTTAATTATTTTTGGAACAACAGTCTGTGATACTACATAGTTTCATGAGTTACAAACATTACGCTTTAGCTGTGGATCATTTTTTTTTTCCTTACCGGAACTTTGTTTAAAAACTAATTACACTACTAATCTGATAAGCAAGAGTCTAAATCAAAAAGTAATTTCAGAGAGGCACGTTAAACATCTATGAATATATATACAACACTTTAATCTTGGAAAACTGTAATTTTGGCATTTAAATGATGCTTTAACTTGTCATTTGAAAAGCAATTATTGTCGAGTACTTTTCTACTTTTAAGTGGCCATTGAAACAAAAGCTTTTGTCTGCAAAAGGAGTAAGCGCAAGTTGCTTGCTTGCACTGCAAACAAGTTGCATGCTCTAAGTAACAGTTTTTGGGGTTTTTTTGTTTGTTTGTTTTTGTATTTTTGTTTGGTTTTTTGTTGTTGTGGGTTTTTTTTCTTCTTTTTTTTTTTTCCATTGGTTGGACTAGATGATCTTAAAAGGTCCCTTCCAACCTAGGTGATTCTGTGATATATATTCAAGGTACTGCACAACAGAGCATTAAGGGCATGAAATGCTAACGGAATTAAAATGTAATTGTACGTATGTAAGCCAGAGCAGTACTTAGGGTGATTGCAGCATTCAATGACTTGAAGATAATTGATTCTATCTCTGAAGAAACTATCCTGACTAATTCAATTTAATGATACACAGGATTTCACTGCAAGGATCAAGGAATCGCCTCAAAACTCTGCAGCACCTTCAAAAGACGTAGGATATAACCAGGAAGTAGGATACTTGGGACCACTATAATAACAACTGCCTACTGCAACAATGAAAAGAAAAATAGAAATTCTGTTTTTCTGTTACTTCTTTCACATGTTGCAACATTAATGTGGAACAAATGTGAATGAAGTCAAAATAAGACAAGCTAAAGGATTAAGTGATTTTAAAACTATCACCTACGGAAGCACCCAAACATAAATGTTACTGTCCAAAATTCTAAACCGTGCTTCAAAGGCTGCCTTCAGCACACCCGTTAAAAGGAAACATTCATGCTCAGTTCATGGAAAAGTAGTGCAGTATATACCAGACTTCATGAAACAGTGTCGTTTCCTGCACACCCACTTGCACCATATGGTAAACAGGTCTTTGTGAAGTTTAAAAAGTGTTAAAAATGTAAAACTATATCTGATTGTTAAAATTCGTAGTTGCTGGCTATTCCACATATGTTACGTGTTCAAGAAAAAAAAAAAAGAGTGAAATTCATTTTAAGATTAAGCTGTTATTATCAAGCTATTAAACGACATATGGCTACCACAGAACGTTTATGTAGTTTCAGTGCTTCAACTCAAGACCCAAGCTTTCTATGGATTAGTCGCCTTACAAAAACATTTGGCATAGTATATTTAACCTAAATATATACACTATATATAACGTAAATATATTATACTATAAAATAGTATATTTAACCAAAAGTAAAAAATTTTTAGAAGTCTGTCACATTACATGGAGTAAATTTCATTACTCGATATACTAGTGTGTGCAGCTTGTTCTTAGGTCTATGCATACCTTAACCAAGACAGCTGAATACATTCAGAATAGATGATGGTGCAGTAGTGTTTTTATGTAGTTAAAAGCTCTAATTGGCACTTCCTATCCAAGGACATCAATATCCTTTAAAAAAAAATGAAAAGTAATTGTACGATAACATCCTTTCCTCAGATACTGGACCTCAGGGGAGCCTCTCTCCACTTTTTATTTAAGATGAATTTTGTGATCCCCTTTGAAAAATGTTAAATTTTCAATGCCAGCACAGTGATATCAGCCACTTACAGCTCTCTGAAACAGATGCCTGAAAGTGGGGCTAACAATACAGCTACCAAAGAGCTGAGTTCCTTTCCATTCCCCAAAATTAGTCACTTAAAATTACACTGAAAGTGCCGAGAATTTGAGTGTACATAAATTTACCCAATCTAATGCAAAGCACTTATATACTCATGAAGAAAAACCATATGCTTATTCTCAAAAGAATAACATTAAGCTCCTCCTACAAAAGGAATAGTATTGCCAGTCTTCCTAGCTTTTTCTAATGGCAGAAGCTTAAAGAAACATAAAAGCCACTGATTGTGGCAGAAGCCGTTGATCTGAACACAATTATTTCAGTTCCTTAACTTGTTCGGGATGCTTGGAACTCAAACAAGAACAGAGTTATAAAGCTGAATGACAGAACAGGCGAGCACCACCTGTCCTTCCATAGAAAGTCTTGAAAAACAGGTTATAAACATTTTGGGCAGTTAAAGGCAATTGAGCACTGTGAATAACACTGTTAACATACTCATCAAAACATAGACTTTTTTTTCTTTTTAATACTCAGTTTCTTTCTACCTTTTGTTTTAGACTTTTTTTTTAAGATCATCATAACCAGGATGATTGATAACTATTCTATCAGAATGAGAGAGCTGCACTACTGATCACAAAAGGTTCTTGAACACTCATTTCAGAACATGGCAATGAGTGGCAGCAACTTTAGGCAGCACTTTTTTCTTTTTTTTTTTTTGTTTTTCCTTTCCCAACAGACCCACAGAGACAGAGACACCACGTATGTGGTACAGGCAGGGAGCCGACAAGCCTCTGATGGAGGTGCCATCAAAAGACTCTTATTAAGGGTCCCTACCTGCAAGGAAATCCAGTGTGTTTTTTGCTGGTTTTGGACAGTCCCAACTTGGACTCTGGCTAGGAGCAATCCAGTCCTCTCATCCCACAAGTGTTTTGGCTGAAGGTCTGGGAGCACAGACTACCTACAGTTAACAAAGAGTGAAAGTGCTTACCCGCCTCTAACATCAGTTTGGGTGATTTCACACAGCTATTAAAGGTTCTGAGAGATCAATCAGCCATTCCAGCAACTAAAGCACATTGCTCCATTGCTGTGACAAAGTCATGTCACATTGTTAACAAGGACTGATTTAGGAGAAACAATGCTAAAAAACATGTAGAAATGTAACCATGCAGGAGACACTCTGAGGAGTGCCATTGATCATTACCTACCAACTACTACAGCAAAGCATTAAACAGAACCCTACCTCTTCTAGAAACACTTGGAAAGTGCTTCTTAGAAACAACAGAAAAAGACTTTATACTAAAAGTGTTCCACGGTATTGCAAGTATTTAGACAAATGACAAACATTTTAAAGGAAACTCTACATCGAGGCGTGTTGCTGGGATTTGGCTGGTGCCCTTTTTGTGTGTGTGATGAAACGGCTCTGAAAGCAGAGCAGTTTGATTATCAAAATCTAAGCCTTTCATTCAGAAGCAGGGAATACCACCATCATGGGGGGTCACAGAAAATGAAAATTAATTTGGAAGTCTGTCAAATTTTCACTCAAAACTCACACTCGCAAGACCACTATGAGTCAATTCCAGACTTGGAAAAATGAAATAATGAATGTAGGGCAGCCCCTGTTTATGAATAATTAATTGCTACTTAGAAGAATTAAGTTATAACACCATAAAACCACAAGATTTTCAGCTTTCCCCCCTCCAATTTTTTTTTTTTTTAAACATTTTGGGACAGTATTATCCAAATATCAATTGCTTTTGAGATTTACAAGAAGCATTAACATACTCTTCTTCTGAGCTCTGTACTGAGTTTTGAGTTGAAATCATGAGGGAAATCATCTCCGATGACTGCTTCTACAAGTTATAAAGGACTGGAACGGTACTGCACAGCTCAAACCAAGCTGTACACAGCTTGTTTGCTGACAAGAGAGGGATTGTTTTTCAGATGGACCCTCCAGAAGCCTGGTGAACAGGCGCCCCACTCAGGGTCCCAGAACAAGCCCTTCTGCAGTAGGCAGCTGAACGGCCAACCTCAGCATATCATACCACTTCTTGGACCACAGGCAGGTTACAGGACAGCACCAAAGAGGATGCCATTACTTACTCGGAGAGGAGCCCCTAAAGTGGTTTCAGTCACACAAGGTACTTTAATTTCATCAACAGCCCAAGACTCCTTCAGCAGCTGTCTACATTATAGATTTCCTACTCCCTGCATTGCAAGTAGAAAAAAAGCACAAAACCTCATCCACAGATTTAAATAAACATTTGAGCAGATTTATAAAAAATAAATAAATCAGTATGATATAGCAGGTCATTGTCAGTAATAGCTCACCTCCTTTACTGCTAAAAATCCTCTAGAAATACACAAAACCACATTAAATGAATGAACGGGGACAACCATACCATTATAACGTGTTCTGCTGTGCCAACACACAAGGACTGGAGCGCTTTGGTTTTGTGTTTGATTGTTTTTTTTGTGGGGCTTCTAAAATACTTCAAATATATTTTTACTACTCATTACAGATTTGATGGGCTTAGCAATGCAGTAAAAATGTTATTAACCAGAAATGCCATTCTTTTAATATAGCAGTTTTATAGAGTAGTCTTCGATTCCATTTTAATTACGTTCCTATGAAGGAAGTGTCCAACACCACTGATTAAACAAAAGCAATTGTTTTGTTTAAGACAAATGGCTAGACTGAGTCAATACAACAAGTGTTATAGACCAGCAATAAACCTCATTGAAATAGATGTGCATTGCAGCCGTAGACCATCTGCCTATACACATAACTGGAGTGTCGCCAAGGTGTCAATCACTTAATAGCAGTGCTTCAGTTGATGGGGTGAACTGAAAAACTTGCCGCGATTATCCATTTCATCATCCCCTACCGAAAGGTGCTCAGACGTTTTGGCAGAGTAAGTGAAGGCACCACCATAGTCCGGAATGTTCTTCACAACATACGGAGTGCTTGCTTAATTTGAGGCAGAGTCCCTCACGTACCACTGTATCACTGGACACGCTACACGTGTCTGGGGACAGCAATTTTGTTAGTTCAGTATCTTAAATCACAGCAGGGATTTCCACAGACCTTAAAGTATTATGCATGCAGCAGGGAGAAGTTTGTGTCAGACATGAAGCTGATCTGAAACACAATGTGAGTGTAGTTGTAAATTAAAGATGCAACAGCCGGGAGCTTAAAAAAATTATAACTTTTGGTATAATTAAGTGGTTAAACAATTGTACTGTTTTAACAAACTCAGAAAACTTTACAGCCTGAACTTATGTAATCTATCTGTTACAGCTCACAGTTTCAGTTAAAAAAAAACCCACTTGTTTCTTGCAACTTTAGTTTGAGCATGTTTTAAAAAGCTCAACATTTAAAAAAAATACCTTAAAAGCAAAAGACTGTCTCTAGTGTGAACATTTTCCATTAGAACACATTAATATTTGACAGACAATCTTGAACTGGAAGCATCTAACTTACAAACAAGATACAGAAGTATTAAATATATCCCTAGAAATACATCATCTTTTAAATTAAACTGTACTGGTGCTGAAAAAAGAAAGTAATTACGATCAGTGTTATTTGCAGCTCTGAAATTAAAATAATCTCTAATTTGGGGCTCTTTTTTAGCATATCCTATCGATCAAAGAGGGAAGTCAGTATTCAGGGACAGTTTCCTTGAATCTCCCCAAATTTATTCCTATATTCTATCTTAATGAAAAATAAAACACTCTAAAGTCCACAATGTTGAATTATAACAACTGACAGAAATAAACAGGCAATTTTCTTATTGAGGGGGGAAAAAAGCTGCTTCTGGTCTAGTTTTAAATATAGCCTGAAGATCCTATTCTCATCATAAAGACAAGAATTTTGTAGCTAAAGTGCAACTTATATTTTATTCATTATTTAACTTCCTTTCATTATTGTGTACTAACTTGTCCACAGAATCTAGCAAAGACACTTTAATCCCCTGATGGCAACAGAAACTAAATTATTCATGGTTTAAAATTTTTGTCCACTACACTTAAATCAATGCTACAAACACTGATTCAAAAACAACGACTGGAATTCCTATGTAACCCAAGTATACGGTATAACTTAAGGTTCATTCAAAAGGTAACTTTCTTAATTATTTCCACTGCCTTCATTTTTTCCTATGCAGTTTCTACAAGTTGGTTCAAGAAAAACATTCTTTGATACAAGTTCATGTATAAAAGAAGAAAAAAAAAAAGTATATTTTGTGCAAGTATAAAGTTCACCTTCCACACACACTTTTCATACGCTTGGCGTCCAGACACAAGTCAAGTTCTATTCCCTTTTAATGGACCCAAATTCATTTGTGGTATAGCTGGATGGGTACAACTAGCAGTAAAAGGCAAGCACGCCTACAGTGAGCAGGGTTTATTACTAACAACTGAAAGAGAGACAATGGATTTGCTTCTTTTTTTCTTTTTTCTCCTTGCTTGCTTCCTTTCCCTCCCTGCCCCCAGTGAGTTATTTGTACCCAGACAGGCTACTGGCAATTCAGAGAACAATCTGAGGTGCACCTAAAGCTGTCCCAGCCCAAACCCCACAGCTTGCTGGGAAGGTGGTCAGGGAGTGGGGTCAGGCCCTTGGGACCGAGCTGTGCAGCAGCATTTCCTCCTGTCGTATCATGCTCTTCTCACATGGGCTTTGGAGCTGAGTGAACGTTTGCTGGTTCTACTCTAATGTACCATACGAGCGTTCATCTCTTGTTTTTTCATTAAGCTGCCTAAGAAAATATTTTGAAAGGCACCCCAATGTTTTAACTGTACTATGCAGGGGAGATGTGTTGAGGAAACAGCCTTACAGCTACCTTATCAGGTACAGAAACTGTTTATCTAAAAAAGGATTTAATAAAATGCAAATGTTCTGGAACCTTGGTGGTGGTTTTTTTTGTGGTTTTTTTTTTTAACCTAACGAACAAACTATTTGCACGAATAGCAGGATGTATTGTTTATGCCAGTTCTTTCCTCTCCCCTGAAAGTTCAGGATCACTCCATCAGCTGCCAGCTGTTATTTATAACAGCCAGCTGCACAGCTTCAAAGATCCTACAATCAAAAGATTTTATAATCATGTTGCATTGATATAACAAGATACAGAAAAGGAAAAAAACTCAAGTAAATTCAGATTGCCCTCAAAATATTAACTTCTGTAAGATAGAAGACCTTTGATTTTCAATGAGGGATAAGTAAAACACTTTCTTATATAAAAAAATTAATTCTATTTACATCATTATGTAAGTAATTAATTTTACAGGCAAAATAAAATTCTAATGCAAAGGAACACTCAAAATAAGTCTGAAAATACATAATGTGTTTAAAGAAACCATAGTGAGACATTTCATCAAATGTAACAATTTAGTATAGCCATTTGGTGCTATTTGTGTCAGTTCTGTACACTGAAGATAGCATGCCTTTGAATGTACTCTGTATATACAAATAACTAAAAAACCTAAATTTAAAAAGCCTCAAAAATTAAACATCTGAAGCTCTCACTTAATGTAACTCATACTATTTTACCACAACACAATTAATTATATAATACATTTCTTCTCAGAAATTAACTAGAAAATGGCATTTCTCACTATTCCCATATTTCAGTTCCCTGTGAGCAACAAGTAGCACATAAACATGCAACAATTTCTGTTCAGCTGACAGAAAATTTACAAGCCTATTGCTTTGTACAATTATTTTAAGCATCAACACTGTTTCTTCTCACACAGTACAACTTCTATAATGTTCCTTTGAGCAAGTTTCCTGACCTTATATATGCACACATAAAATAAAGTCAGTTCCCTCAGCAATTGTCCAGGAAAGGAACTACACATCTCAGAACATTCAGCAGGTGGGAAATGACACAATCTCTGCAAGCATTTGGTAGCGTTATGCTGATCCTGTAACACTAAGCAGTTGGCTTCATTACGTACTTGGGGATCCCTGGCTTTGACCCAGGCTTAGCCTATCTAGTGAGAAACACTCTGGCAATACTCTGGCGTTACAATGCCAGGGGCAAAATTTCAGGGACCTGTGACTCCTTCAAAGCTCTAGCAACGATACGCAATGGTTCTGTTTGCCTCCTGTTACAGTGATATTTAAGAACTCTATTTTCAAACACTTATTTGACAACCAAGACTGCCATCAACACAAATGTCATACAGGTCTGGCAAAAACCAATTACCTGGGCAATCATATGCAAAACAGTTTCCACATTTCTTTAACAGGGGATTAGAAAAACCTCTAGTCAGACAAGAAGAGCACGGTACCCACCTTTACATTGCCA
Organism: Gallinago undulata; assembly: GCA_026546715.1. Lineage (NCBI taxonomy): Eukaryota > Metazoa > Chordata > Aves > Charadriiformes > Scolopacidae > Gallinago > Gallinago undulata. The sequence continues at coordinate 15,839,684 of JAOTQQ010000004.1, forward strand.
CATCCCAAGTTTTTACTACAGCATTAGTTCACAGACATGAAGCATCAGAACTTCTACAATACTGCGTGTCATTTAATGCACTTACATTCATACAGGGATTTGTCCCAAAAGGTTTCAATTTAGGTTACTTATAAAGCCAAGGCAAAAACACATTCACATTATAAACCCAGAAGAAATCACTATCAGCTGTTTCTCTCTAACAAATCTAAGTTTCTTAGGTACACATTTCAAGGACAGGCCTTGTTTAAAGAGCTCCTTCTGTTTGAAGTCTGTTTCCTGCTAACCAGCTGACAGATCAAAGGTACTTCTCAGTCCTACCATTTATTCCCATTTTTCCTCCTTTTTCAACTTAGTCAAAATTTTAAATTTATTTATTAAATTTAAAATTTATTTTAAAATCCCTTTCAGTTTTCTATTCCTTACTTTTTATATTCCACAAAGTTTTCCTGTGACACCTCTCACATACTGGAATCTATGCCATTGAAGTCTTTGGGTTACTTCACTACATGAAATTAAGCACAGGTATAAGTCTCTAAGAATAAAAAATGCTAAGATGTAAGCTTTTGAGAGCCTGAACCTTTTAAGAACTTTGTAAAATATACACTGTTGTATAAATTATTGTGCACATACAGTGGGAAAATTTAATATTGAAAAGATGCCTTTATGTACAAACCTGGTACAGTTTATGAATTAAACATTGTTTCATATACATCCATTTATGCAACTGCTGGAGTTTTTGCTGCCACAGACTGGTAATCTATTCTTATCAATTCATTATCTCAGTGATATGCAAAAAAAGTCAATAAAGATTAAATAAAATATACTGTCTTACAGTTAAAACAGCTTTAATTCAATATGCCTAGGTAAATAATTTGTTGATACTTGACCTTATAAAATGTACTCACCTGTTGTCAGTTACTATGGAAACAATGATCATAAAATTGATCATAGTTTAGTTTCACAACTTTCTAACACTGTAACTTGATTATCTGCCTTGCAGTCCAATATACAGATCAAACACCTGGAATAATGCAGCTGGGTAAAGAGACCTGCCAGGAATAGACTTGCTTCCCCTGTGTCCAAATATATTTTTTTTTTCCCCCAGAAGTTAAACATAAGAACCTCAATATTTTCCTACCTGCCTTTCCCAGTTTTGAAAACAAATGCCAGTGCAGTTTGGACCTCTCAAAATGCGATTCTTAAAAATCCCCCAAGGATTCTTAAGCATCTTTTACCCAGACGTGCCAGGTCACAGTAGGTTTAAAAAAGAAAACAAACAAACAAACCACCTAAGCCCTTTTCCTGTTTAATTGTTTTATTTCAGTATCTGTTACTGGCTGGATGATCTCCAGTAAATCACCTTTCAATTCTTTATCTCAATTTTACCATCTCTATAATGGAAGAACACTATAAACGCTGATTTGTGAAAGTACACTGACCTAAACGCATTCTCTAGGAATCAAGTGCAAAGGAAGTTTGTATTAGGAAACGAAAACAAGTCTTCAATTCATTAGTGTACTTCCCACTCTCAATTATTACATAAGAAATAATTTGCCTCCTCTCTGAATTAATTAGTTGTAATCTTCTCCACTCCCCTCCAAATTCTTCATGCCTCTGAGTAATTTAGTTTATCCCTGGTCACTGTAGGATATTACAGGAACACCAATATTCTCCAACATAAGATTATTGGTATGAAAGCTAATAAAATGCATGTCTCTATTTCTCCCTGACACAGATCTTTGACACATGACCTTTAAGTAGATCGGTGGACCACTGTTCTGATCCAAGCAAATTATAACTTAACTCAGTTTGAACTCAGTTCAGCTAATTTTGTTTTCTAAGACATAATGCATTCATAAAGCAAGACTTTTAAGCTCTTTTTAATCACTTTCAAGATTCCTCCTCCTTAAAAACCATTATACATTGCATAGCAAAAACACTGTCCAGCGTGTCAGGACTGACACTTCCAACAGCAATATAACAGGCAGCTGGAATCTACGGAATGAAGTAGTGTCTTTCTGGACAGTCCATCTTACTGTCTGGTGTTATAAGGTTTTACATTCCATAATCTGCCTCAAGCACCAGAAGAGGAGAAATGATTAAATCTTCCAAAGATACTGCTCTTTCAGGGATTTTCTACAATCAAAGTTTTTCTGTTACAGTGGTTCCAGGAGAGTTAAGGAATACAACACTTCTACTGTGGGCACAATTTATTGCAGTACTAAAAAAGAGTAAGACATACCACTAGTACTACACGCCTAGTAGCGGTACTATTATGAGTGCCTGCATAGAACCAACCAAATTAATCCAGAACTCATGCTAAAAATTCTGTTGGTACATAATACCAGGGGATCATATGCTAGAAAGCCATAGTAACCTTTCCAATGACGTGTACCTCTAAATTTTTCTTGGTTCAGAAACAAGCCAAATCAACACTGATTTTCATCTTATGATGAAATTTCCTGTAAGTCAAAAACACTGCGTCTGTGTCATGTCCCCATTAATGTAGGCTGTTCTTTAGAAAGCTTACTAAGATAAAGTTAAAACTCTGAAAATAAGAGACATGAGAGTGTGTCAAAGTCATGTTTTTCTTTTAACAGATGGGTAATGTTTCACGATAAAAAACTGTTTGCATTCAATGTGTTAAGATTAATTATTAATAAGGAAGCAAGTATATTTTGATAGAGCTAGTTTCAGGATTCAGTTGCAAAATTAGTAGTTCAGTTTGCTGAGTGGGAGAAGTTAAATTACATTTAGTTTAAAACTAAGTTTAGGGTACCTGTTAATGGTGTGGATTACTTGCGTCTCACAGCATTAGTTCAGAACTGCTCATATTACCCTGGAACTGTACAACTTATTCTGCCCTATGACACCACTTCCAATCAACAAAGCTGTATGCAGCAATTACAGAGGAAGGAAAAACATGACTTTTCAAAAGAAATCTTCTTAATACATACCTTTTCAAGAAATATAGATTTAAAACTGTTCTCTCTGGACAATTTTTCCATCTGCTTGATCAGCACATAGTTGTGGCATAGGGTTCAAGAGGACATGAACTCCACTGACCGAGTTAGCTCCCCAAAGAGTCAACACGATAAAGCAGTCTTCTGAAATCTATCGCGCTATCTTTCAGAGGGTTGAAACAGAATTGCAACAAAAATCTTGTTTATTCACACAAAAGGCAAAAATGAAGTGGCAAAGGAAAGTACTTTCCCTACTACCATATTCTTAATTCAGAAATACATTTGGAATATAAAGTTCCCAAGGGTGACTAAAGCAGAAGCTCCAAAATTAGTCAGAACACCACCAAGACAGACAATTTATAACTGGCGATGCCCTTCGCACATGAGCTCTGCACAGTTGGGCATGACTTCAGTCTGAATGCCCACACATTCGGCTGCTCAGAACAGGCAGATTTCTATCTCTTGGAGGGATTTCCAAGACACTTGGCAGAAAGCCATGACCCTGCTCTTCCCTTGCACTGAGCAGCAAAACTGGTAGATGTGGAGAAGACAGCTTTCTGAGCCGGCCCCCACTAACTCCATGCAACAGAAGTCCAGGAGACAGCATGTGCTGAGGCTCTGCTCCTGCTGATGAGGTCAAGGACCAGAAGTGTAAAGGGGAACTAATCACCGTGGACTCACCTCAGAGTTTGTGCTGGGTATGCACGAAGTTACAGAGCACACCCAAGTCTCCTGTTCAAAAGGCTGTCCGTGAGAAATACTAGAATGAAAAATGCCTGCAGAGCCCTGTGTGCTGCAGTGAAATCCCCAGTGCCCCTGTCCTGCCCAACAGCACTACCCAACACAGCGGGGCTTTTTGTGTAAGGAGAGACACCTTCTTTGAAACTAAGGTTTCTTCTATTTTCTCCCTTGTGAACGATGAAGATATTTAATTAATTTTAAAGCAGGCATTGATTCATGATCCAATTAGCAACACTGCAAATTCCTCAAAATACTGTTTCTATTTATGTTTCCTAAGTAACACTGGAACATGCTGGGAGGAAGTAAAGTAATACTGATCTCCACAATATGCCAAATAAGCAGATTTGATTTGCTTGGAAAGTGCTGCTGAGTAAGAAATCCCTAACAGAAAACCTATGTGAGTTCGCACTCACCAAATGACAACATAAAATTATTAAAAGAGAAAAAGGGAAGAATATACTTTTTAATTTAAGGTGTTAAGAAAAACTTGCCTTCTTTATGTCACACAATAATATAACTATACAGATAGATATCGAGAGTAGAGACAATACTATGACCACATTCAAACACTTTATAAAAAGAAAAACTTTTTTGATTTTTGGTCCTGCACACTTTGTTTCAAAATGGGAAATAATTATATTTCTAGCTTAATGATAAATTATTTTTCTCAGCTCAAACCAATCTTCTATCATCAGACTTGCTAAACAAAAGATCATCCAGCTGATTTGTATGTGGTTTCTGTAGGAAAAAAAGTCACTATGCAAGTCTGACTCATATCCAATATGTATTTGTACATTAGATCTGCACATTTCAGACATTTTCAGACAAGAACACACTAGTAATATCGCAAACATCTGAATTCCTCTTAAAATCATTTAGAAATGTCAGTGTTGAGCAATAGATGCGCTCTCGTGTGCAAAGAAGTAAAAACACATATTTGAACCCAAGATTCTCCAGTTCCTGAACTGTTATCTCCAAGAGAGCAAACCTCTAGAGTACATCTCCACATGACACATTTATCTAAAGTGGCTGCACACATATAATGATGGCTTTTGTTTAGTGATCATGGTCATTTTGAGTTTGTTTGAATACTGCAGCTGAATGCTTATAAACTAATCCCAGAACATTTTGAAATGCTTCAAAGCTTTTAGCAGGGGAACCTCTTGTATAGGCTTTGTAGATGAAGCTGACCACAGTTCACTGGAACCAGCCGGCTCAGATAAGTAAGATGAAAGCAGACATTTCCTGAAAATATCTTGAAAGCTTTCCATTAGACTGTACCAGGGGTATACACTAAAAACAGCAAGTGCCCATGCTTGTACAGCAACCAATCTTCCCACTGCTTTCTCTATTCTTTTTTGAACTAATATATTTGTATCTATTTATCTGCTTCATTTGGTATCTTGCAAAGTTATTTGGGGGGAAAAAAAGATGCAGCTTCTCTATTCTAGTTTACAGTACATTATAAAGCAGCTACTATTATAACAAAAAAATCTGCTTGACATACTAAACATGGCAACAGGAACACACAGAAATCTACCACTGCCAAAATTACTACTACTAAGTAAGAAAATTGATGCACAGATCATTTTAAAGAGCCACCCACTCCATGACAGGCATGAATGCAATTATTTTACCATAATTCTCTGGCTGTCAAAGCGTACTCTAAGAAGGTCGAAACAGCATTGCTGAATGTGCTGGTCAAAGATAGGAGTGCCTCAGGCTAGATTTTCAATAAAGGCTGAGACTGGCTCTTCATATTTTATATGATAATTTGATTGAATAAATCCAGCTCTTCACTAGGAACAAGAAATGCTCCACTGTTGCAATCCCAAACATTTTATACTTCAAGAAAGACAGTCACGCTGTCTAGTTTCAGGCACCTTATCTCAGAGCAATGGATTAGAAACCCAGGTTTCTTTAATAGTCAGTAGACTCAAGGGCACATAAGGACTTCTAATAGCTTCTTGAGGACCACCAGACTATAAAGGGAGCCTAGATCTAATTAAAGCAGCAGAATTAGGTGTTATGACTACCCAACATGCTGTATCCTACAAAGAGTTAATATGCACACTCCAGTGAAGAGAGGAGAGCATTTTCATAACATAGTACAATATATTAAGCAGTGATGACACTTGAATTCAATACAGCAGTAACTATAATAGTCATTTTGTACAGCAGCGTCTCACAAAAAGGGTCAGGTTGCTCTGAAAGCGCACTGTGAAGTTAGGTGCACCGTTCAGCACAGGCTAGCCTGTGCTGAGGACTCGAACAGAGATACACAAGAAGGAAGTGGTGAGCCACAATATCATTGCACAAACGGGGTGCAAGCAAAGTCCAACAGTTGCTACTTTAAACAAAACGACCCTGTCCCCTTCCAAACAAAACAAAAAATACTTGAGGTCTAAGTAGTTTCTTTTGAGGTATACCCTGAAATCCCATGCTCACTCTGCCTTCTTCACTCTATCTTCTGCACCCCAGGGTACCTGTAATATGTTTTTTCATCCTCCTGGAAAAAGGAAGCATTATCCTCTTCCAAGGTGTTGCTTATGCTACTTCACTGACTTTCAGTTTTAGGACTGAAAAAGCCATCCTGTGTCTGTGACCAGGTCAAGACCTGTGTATACATATTCTGAAAATGTTCTCATCTTTTGGTGACAAAAGCTAGTAAAGAGCCACCCTGACTCAGGTCCCATACAACTTGGCATTCTAAATGACATTACACATGCTGCAACATGCAACTCTCAGTATTGCTAAGGGAAAGCCAGAGAAGACTTAACAGAGTGCAATTCTTTTTATCAGCAATATTAGTAAGATATGAAAGATTCCTTGGCAGACTGCAAAAAGTGAGAAAGGGCCACAATCTGTGGGCCTGCCCCAGGTTGCCCAGGTCCTTAGTAGCTTTTCCCTGAACATTTCTGGCTTCCACTAATATTCAAGTTTGATTAGAATTCCCCAATAGTTAAATGTTCTGTTTTAATCTTTCTGGAAACGATGCAACACTCATCATCTTCTTAAAGCAATCCTAACACTATTGCTACACCATCCACATTCTTCCACATCTTATCCTAAGAGGGGGCTGAGAGAAGTTATTAAAAATCTGAATATCATGAGCTTTCAAGAAACTTACAATAAACTGAAGATAACAAGAGTTTTGTTAATGATTTCACTAGAATAATATTAGAAATAAAATCTACTCAATGTAGCATCAGATGTAATTCATTTGTTTAGGGGCGGACCTCTAGAAAGCAAAAGTAAAACGAGATTCGGTTCTCTGCTTCTACTGATTGCTACCATGATTGCCAGCTACTTGTACATCTTAAACCAACTGTAAAACAATCATTAGGTATGTAAACATTTAGAGCTCATCACATGCAGAGAGCGCAGCAACATATTTTAACGTCTGATCAAAAGAGTCATCATTTCCTTAAATGTACAGAAACTACCTGAAAAATTCATAAGATCTGTTTCACAAATTACCAATTCAACCATAAGAATATATAGTAAAAATGACAAAAGATTTGTTCTTATAGTTGATAAAAAATTTATGCCAAGGCATTCAAGTAAAGTTACTTTCTGTGTTCTGATTTAATGAATCATTTGAGCGGTATCTGGCTGGGTGACACAGATGTAAGGCTCGCTGAAGCCTGCTCTAATGCCTGCTGGTATAGTCTTCCTTGGGACAGTAAAGCCAGAACAATGTGTCAGACTGCAGTAATATCAAGGATCGTAAGTGCAGTACTGGGGATGCTACGAGGCTGGCCCACAACACTTCTTGACCTGTGAATGTCTGTTAAGTATTTCTCTGTCCTACAGGCTCCAGTGACCCAGGAAACCCAAAAGAAGCAGCAGCAGTGCGGTAATAAGCAGTCTCTGAAATAAGATTTTTGCAATCTTGTAATTCAAGCTGAAAGACGTACAAAGATTGCTTGATGGTTTAACCCTACTGAAAGGCAGGGCCTGACACTGTGAAACCACCAGTGATTTCTTAAAAGGTGAACTGATGTTAAATGTTTAATACAAATTTGTGAGGAACAGCCTGTTTTACTGCAAAGTTCATATCTTTAACTTCAGAAATGTACATGAATTTGGAAAATATAAATCAAGGAAGTTACTTGATGCATATAAGTACAGCTTTTATAGATCATGCCTCTGTGTAGAGGTTTACTAAAAGACATGACAATAAAAATCAAGCTTTCCATTAGGGAAACCCTTGGAAAGAATTTAATTCTACAGCAAGTAGAACAAACCTAAAGAGAACTGTAAGATTATGATACCACAGTGCTTAAGAAGCTAATCCTCATGAAAATAAAAATTCTGGGTCCCAGTAAAGAGTTGGTAAAAAAGCTTTCTCCTCTTAAAGAAGTTTGCCAGAATATTCATTCAAGCGTATTGAGAAGCACACCATATATTTATGGAAATAATTTGACTTCAATTGTGAAGTGAAAGTTTTTAAAAAATTAGAGGTAAAATGAGAAATGAAAAGTTTAACAGTTACACCAAATCCAAGTAATACAATACACATGACATTTTGTCCTACTGTCAGAGAGGGGAATAATGTCTTTCAGCAGCAAATGGAATAGAGTGAAGGATAGTCCTTCACCCCACCAGACCTTTTTAAGAATCCCTAAAGCTTAACTTTTCTTTTTTTAACATAACATTAAGTTTGTCCATTGTTAACATGTTGCAAGTGTGACAATCCTGTTTTGTCAAGAAAACTTAGTTCATTTGCATGAAAAAATGACTCCCCAGTTAATTTAAAGAAATTTTTCCCTCCTTTTATCTGAAAAATTAAAACTTGTCTTGATAGTCTAGTTAAGACAGTTATGCATAAGAATATTTGACATTAAAGGGTACTTACACAGACAACAAAACAATAGCAATTAGAGTCCACTCAGGCATTTTGTGAATAATATTTCTGTTTGTTAACCTGAAAAATAATAAAAAAAGACATCAGAACACTTCACAGTAAAAGTACACATATTTTAACTGCTGAATTTTGATTTGTCTTCCATTAAAAGAACTTAATACACTGAGTTACAACATAGCAATTACATCTCTGAGCAATTCACTATCTCTCAGGCTTCTCTCTCATTTTATCCTGTAATGGAAGAATTGCAGAATTCCAAATATGTATTTTTTTCTACATGAAGGTGGGATGGGAAAGACTGAATGGAAGCTAATTCTTTGAATTAGCTTGCAAATAGGCCTGGCTGTTCTGCGGGCTCAGCTCTCACTCGTACCCACTGGGAAATTCTCAGGACCTGCACATGTGTTTCTGAAAAGATGGGCCTTCCTACACTTAGTTTCCCCCGTTGGCTTCAGATCCAGATTTTCTGTAAAAGCTAATGTTGCGTAAACAGCGTGGGTTTTATAAGATACTGGAGACAATCCTCTTGTTTTTAAAATGGAAATCCAGAATTCCAACTTATGCAATAGGAGCCAGTGCAGATAAAAGAGCAAGAAAACTAAGCATGAATTAAGAAACACATGGGTGCTCAACAGAAGCGCTGCTGCATTTTACACCTGCTGACCCATTTTGCTGAACATTGTAATAAAACATACCTGCTCTAAATCAGATGTTAATCTGACTTAAAAAAATTCATGTGTGAATTGCTATGGCTGAATTTAGGCATGACCCATGGTGTTCAAGACAACTGATCTCATGTGAAAGTCACAGCTAAAAATGAAGCTAAAAATAAAGGCCCCCAAAAGGCCAGCAGAATTAATTTTATTCAGTCAGATGGCACCATCCAACAGAAATACCAAGGGGCGAGCGCCTCCCTATGTTTGCTTCCTTCTTTCTTGCTCTCAGCTTTTCTTCTATGCAGCCTTGTTCAAATTAAACCCAGAACGAAGCTACCCTGTCATCCATACCCACTTCTGCAGTCACTGGTGAAGATAGGATGTTGCTTACAATGAAACATCTAGCAAAAAATTCAAATTCAGGCTTCTCTTCCCGACTAAATTGTTCTTTTAGTTTTGTTTTTTTTTTAATTTCTTTGTCTGTGTATAGCTATAGTGTTAAGAAGTGGAAAAATAAAAGTACTCGTACCTGCCATTGTTAAAATTCAAGTTCTGATAACTAATTCCTCAAAATTATATTCAAAATGGTCATTATAATGCAGTTATGAACAAGATGTTTTACAGGATCATTTCCCTATTTCAGAAATATATTAAAAATCGATACAATATTTTTTTTATTTAAGCATAGCAATATTACCCTATCTTTTCCCTCAAATTTTCAAGTCTTCCAAGCAAAGTAAGATCTCAAAGCAGTGATTACTCAAATAGTGTCTCAACAGCCTGAGTTTTGTAAAATGATGAAAGGAAAAGCAATGTTTTGCACTATGTGTACAGAAATTGTTACATCAAACTAGAACCAATAGTTCTGTCAAATACAGATTATTTTTGTTATTAGAAGATGCACATTTCCCAATTACTGTTTGAAATAGCTAATGGTGTTAGCTGGCAACAAAGCTTGTACCTGGTAAACTGTTACATTTTTCTGGCTATACAACAAGAGACAAAACAAAGGCTGAAAGTCTTGACTCAATACTGATGACAGTGGTAAACACTACCAAGAAATGCCTGATGGAATCATCTTGACAAGCAATTCATATGTAACATTCCAGTTAATCTGCTGTGATGAGACACAATGGAAGAGACAGCTCCAAGCCACCTGGGAAAACTCTGTCAAATAGAGAAAGCAGCTTTATTTCAATGCTCTACAAGGAGTTATTATTGATTAGAGCCCAAGAAGGTGTCATTCTTGTACACAAACTGAGAGATGCAGTTATTTGTGTCAATTAACTCTGATTCAATGTTAGTATTGATTGGCAAGGTCTGAACACTAGTCATTGCCATCAATATACTATTTATGAAGGAGGTAGTCAAAAGACACAGATAACCAGCAGGATACAGCAGTATGGATCTGCTGATGTACTACTGTCACTGGACTGGATGAACAATCAAGTCAGGCTTCCACAACGAGTAACCTTTCAGTACAACACCTGTCCTAAAGCACTTGTGCAGCTGGAAAAAACCCCAACATTTCAGGCAGATCCGACTACAGTAAGCAACCTACAGGTGTGAAGCCTTAAATAATAAGGAGCAGCGGAAGGGCAGTCACTTTCAAAAACAAGCTGTGTGTCAACACCAAGGCCTCTGAAGAGCAAAGCTTTCAGAAAACAGGGAACTGCAAGTCTTCTGTAAAAGTGGTTCATTATTTCTTTGTCTTGCCTCTAGCCAAAACTGTTACTTCAGAGCAATCCAGGACAGAGATGTCACTAGATTTCTGTCATAAACATGTAATGTGCAAACGTTAATACTCTACAAAACTTTGGGTATGTGATTTGAGTTTTGCAGTGAAATATTTTCTGTTAAAGAGTTTGGTTAAATTCTCCCTCACCTACCCAAAGAAAGAAAACAATATGCAAAATTTCAAAACAGAACGTCTCTCCTTTCTTGGCCTCTGTGGGCAGGACAGGTAAGCCAAGAAGGTTGGATGATCCCAAATAACTGTGTGGGACATTTCGTTTATGGTGGTGGCTCATGGGCCCCAGCAAGATGCACTGCAGCTGGACTTGCCTGCTTCCACCATCCAGTGGGCAGCAGGACCCCTGCAGCAGTTTTAATACTCTACGAAGGAGCTCAGACTGAGAGGATGGATCCAAGTGGCAGAAGCTGACAGATTAAGGACTAAACACTAAGATGCATAAAAATTCCATCCCAAATGATCTTCTAATAACTGACTGGTGCCCAGCATGCAAAGAAAGTAAACTCCAACACAGAAGTTGTGGGAATACAGAGGAGTCCAGTAAATAAAAAAAGTAAACCCAAAATGAGAGAAAAAAGAACATACACAGTTGGTTCTACTTCTTTTCCTTTAGTTGTCTATTTAATTACCGTCAGCTGCAAATTTTGTTAGCAGAACTCCATTAGCAAATGATGACCTGATTTGTAAACAGTGGCAGCAGATTTAACCATATCCTTAACTGTCTTGTACAAAAACTTGTACTGGAAATAGGGTAAGACAAAGCTGAAATACAAAGCCTTGAACACATCATTAGCAAACAACTATCATATTCACTGACAGAGTTCAATGTCAATGATAAGCTCCCAAAAATGAATTAAAATACTTGCAACTGTAAGATACGCACAAAATGGTATTTTCAATATGAAATATTATGCTTAAAAAACCCCCACCTACACATTCACAAATATAATCATTTAGCCTTGATTTATACATAAATAGCTAATTTTCTCTTGATCTTTTAACAAAGTGCTCTTACGTACTCTGGAGAATTATTTGACATCTCAGTTTTCGTAACAAAAGCTTATAGGCACTGAGGGACTTTATTTGGGAAGAGCTCTAACCATTCTAAAATGTCTCTTGAGATGCCTCTAGTGCGCTTCCCAGCAGTGGTGATTGAATAAAATGCTGCCCAAAGGAGGCTGAACTGCAAGTGTTCCTTTAAAAACCAATGGAGCTGAAAATTGTTGTTGCTTAGTTCACCACATGCTCTTTTACCCTTCTTCAGTTAAGCTCTACTACAACCATGTGTTTTATCTCCTACCCTTTTTGGCAAGTTCTTCAGCCCGAAATATTTCCAGTACAAAAAGCAGGAAAGAGCACTAATATTTGTTGGTGTACAAATTCTTGTGTAGTGCCCACAATTGTCTTCAACCATCCCCTACCCAAAATGCTGGAATTTTAAGCAATTTATCTGTAATCTTCACAGTAAGAGAGCCCCAAGAATTTGCTACCATTACCTTCAACTTACTTCCTAACAAAAAAGACTTAAAAATAAACTCATGAAGTGTTATCTGAGGGATCAGAAATAGATCAGGGGAGACTTTAAAATATGATAAATTATTGCTAAGTAAGCTAGTTATTGGCTGCTACAATATAATCAAAATTATCTTCCTTGGCTTCAGTGTTGTTGTTAAAATAAAAGGTTAATTAACAAGTTAAAGACTGAAATTACAGAATCAAGTTCAAGCACTAACAATTCTTTTAAATAAAAGAGATTGTGCACAGTGACCAGAAAGGAAAAGACTATTTTCCATAGTAAGAAATCCTGCATATAGAGATTTGTGCTTTAGTGGTGTCCTTCCAGATGTCAGATAAATCATAAGGAATCTGGTAGAGCTGCGTTTCTATTTACCAAAGCTTAGACTCCTTGCGGCAAATGCCACGTGAATGAGTTCTGGAAGATTTACATGTAAACCTCTTGCAGGTTGAGGATGTGGGGGGGAAGTTTCAAGAGTGACAACGTACACGGAGTTAGCAACAGTTGTTGCTCCTTTTCCTGACAATACTTCCAGATGCAGGACATGATCTAGATCCAAGTTACAAATGTAACATCCCAAAGAAAACCAAAAAACGTTCAGAGAAATTACCACCATTTCGTTTTCCCTCCTTCTTTATCCCAATGTTTCCAAACACTGTCTTTAGTGCTTCTGAACTGTGGTGATAAAGTGTCCACTAGATTTACTTCCCCTTTAAATGAGGAACAAGACAGGTCAAACTGGACCTTCTTCCTGGCTGTAGAATTTAGTGGTAACAATTATTAATCACGTTAAAAATGATTTAGCTTGGTTGTAGGGAACCAGAGCAAAAGAAAGCAACAGATCTCAGAAACTCACACTTAATAGGAGGTGACGAGGTAGCAGAACCTTTAAAAGACTCACCATCATCCTCCAGAGGCCACTGGCCTAGTTTTTAAAAATCTACAAATACTCCTGGTGACCTAGCCACTGTCAGGAGAAGGGAAAGGGATGACTTGTTAGTCCACAGGGAATGTGACATTACCTACATGAACACACAGCTAGAAAAGGGCAAATCTGCAATGGGGCCCTCTCTGTGCCCAAATCACAAATCATTCAACAGCATGTTTAATTAATCAACCAAGAAGAATCTCTAAATATAAAGACTAATACTCACCTGAAAGTTTTGACAAGATTTTTTAGCTCTGTGTAAACATCACCTGGAGTAATCTGAAGAGGGCCCAAAACTGCAGGTAATCTAGAAGGCAAAAGACACCTTTAATGTACATTTTCTTCTCTCTCATTTCTTCTCAAGTAGGACTTCCACCAAATTTCATGGAAGTTAATAAAGAAGAGATTGCCTGTTGTGCAGCAGATCAGGCCTGTAGTTTACTTTTCAGATTCCACTGAGTGGTGTCAGGGCAACACCTTCACTTTACAACAGCTTATCTTCAAAAATAAATAGCTGTAGTTCAGTGTTAACGTGAAGAAGCTATTCAATACACATACTCTTATTAACTTCACATTTCAGTTCTGACAAAACATTCCTACCAAAAAAATCAAAGTCTATGCATTATGAGGATCAGAATTCCAGGCCTCATAAACGTTTCAAGTATTTATATTGGTTTGGTTCAAAAATAACAAGGCATGTCTAAATCAGGTTTGCAGAGAAATCTGCTGACCTCAGGCTAATGTAGATGCAACATACAGTAGTCAGAAAATTTCAAAAGAAAGAAAAAGACAGATTACTTCCCTATCTGACTGTGTAATTGTTAGAGCACTCAAGAAGTCACAGTTATGGTTTAACTAACTGTCAGCATCCCCAAATGCTGGAAATAACATGCATTGTTTTTCCCATTTAGGATGAAACTTTTGTCTCCGTTTACCTGTTTAATAATTAACATCCTCTTGCATTTGAATATCCATTTATTTACATTTATATGCACCTGGTGCACCAATATTGCTGGAAGAATAAAGATTTCTGTTCTCCTTTACATCGCTGCATGCCATATAAAAACTGACTCTTACAATGATGGGCATATTCGTACTCCCATTGACTTCACCTGAACATACCACTTTATCACAATGAAATCACCGCTTCATCACAATGAAAATAGTCTCTCTTACTTGAGTGTCACATGACTACTCCATCACCTCATGAAATTTAAAAAGACCAACTAAAGAAAGGGATAGTCAAGAAAAAACCTTTGAAGAAACTAAGGAAAAAAATATTCTGTCTTTTTTATCCTCTATTTGTGGAGCACCAGACTTTTAAGTTCAAGAGAAATTTTCCTAGAAGATGAAAATGATTGACAAACTTGTGGAAAAATTTGAAGGAGCTTTTCCATACAGTACCAGTCCTTAGAATCTATGCAACATTGACACTTACAGAAAGATCAGAGACAGCAAGCTTTCTTGCAGCATGGTTTGATTCCATGTTTGTGGCCTATCCACACTTGTCGCAGGTAGAGAAAAACAGAACAGAGTTTGGGGAGGGTTTTGGAGGCAGTTTTGGTCGTGGACTTTTATGTTAAAAAAAATGCTTCTGCAAAATGTAGTTTGGCTAGCTAACAGAAACTATAACCATAGAAAAGCAAAATACCCCTAACAAAACCACAACAATCGCAGCCTTCAAACACTCACTTACCTGCATTACATTGACAAAGGGAGTGTTTTCGAGGTCCTCTGAACTTTGACAATTTAATAATTTTAACAGCTACAGCAGAGATGCCTTAATCTCTTTTCTGGGACTCCAAAGCCCTTTTATGTATATGAAAAAGATCTGGTGTTTGGAAGGTTTTAAGACTCGACTCTGAGGGCCTTTAACAGTTGCAAGCCAGAGGCACACTGACACCAGCCATCCAAACATCAACTAGAAACTCTTTTAGCAAGACCTTTGCTTAAACTATTAAAAGGTCTGAAAACACCACTTCCTTCTGTGTAGATTTGTTTACCAGTAATAGTATGCCTAATGTACAGGACAAATATTTGCACTCTTCCCAGTCAATTTCAGGTTTTTCAGTTTAGACTTGAGCAATTGGTACATAGATTTAAATATCTCCTATTTTATGTCCATCAGAATCTGCTTTTAAACAATGTACAAGAATCTAAATAGTTTAGATTATTTCCAGATAACCAGGAGAAAGGAGTATGATAAATAAAGGGCTTGCTGTGGAATTTTTTTTTTTTTAGCACGTATTCTCATTTTAAGCTCCATGTGTTACACCAACACTTAGATCCAAAAAACATAGAAATTTCCAGTGTAATGGCACAATTGCGTTGACTTTTGCCAGCTAGTGAAGAGTGGGAACATGCTGTCATGCCAGTCTGGAATACTGTCAGGTACAAGCTCCAATGCTTGTAGGAGGGGACAGGTTTCTTCTAGAGGACACCTTAGTAATGAGATTCTGACGTCCACCTCAGCAGGCTGTGCAAACTAGCATCTATAACAGTACCTAGATGACTGCCTCAGAAATAAATAAGTTGTTTAGGGCAATAACGGGTATAGGTTATGACTAAGGCCACCTAGAAAAAGCCTTTGCACATCATCTTAAAATGATGATGAATAACCACACGCTTCAGCTTGATATTTACCAAAGTAAAGGATACTTACGCTTTTCTCAGTTTTTCAAGGACAATTCGCTTTCTAATCTGCATTTGTGCATTTGAATCAACAAGTGGGAAGGTGAGATCTTCCTGTAGATCCTCCTGTATTAGACAAAAAAACCCCAGTCAATGCATCAAAATAGTCACAGCTTATCTATAAATGCTTAAACATAAGAAAACTCTTACCTCTGCATAGAAAAAAAGCCAAACTAAAGTAGTTTCTTAATGGACAGAAGTTTGTTTAATCTTACCCAACATACAGTGTGCAGCTAACCTATTTTTCCCCTTCCCTATGCTAGATACTTTAATTCAACTTTTTGGTAAATTTCTTCAAAATTTAAGTCAGAGTAAACTTTTTCCAAGAAGTAATGTAATGGCTTTGTTTCACAAGAAGCAGCATTATGAAAATATCTAATCTGATGCTAATATAACACTTGCACTTGAAAAGCAAAAGCAATTTCACATGCCATTACAAACTACAACCTACCTAGCCTAGTCAGCAATGCTATTTTTACAGTAGTGACAGTAAGACCCAGTTGCTGTCAGCTGGTTTGTCTGACCTGGAAGGGATAAAACCTCAGACCACTATTTCTTGCAGTCTACAAATCCTCCTGAGGTCTTTTTCCCCAACTGCCTAGATTGCAGCAACATATCCAAACAAATCAGCAGATTCCAACTCAGAGAATTTTAAACACGAAGTAATGCCAGAGATCTAGTCTTACTCAAGAGAATAAAGAAATCCAACCTCAAGTATACTCTGTCATGAATAAAAAGTAAGAAGTCATTAAATAAAAAATTCATTTCATGAATCAAAGGGGGAGGAAAAAACACCCCCAACAAGTTCCCTCCGCACCCAAAGCCTACTCTGTCTCACAACAGACTGTTTCACCTAAGTAAACTTTACTTTCCTTCATGCTTCACAAATTGAAAGACAGCTAACAGAATTGAATTTGCCCCAAACAGTCATGCAGAGTCATTCTTACCAACCTAAAATACGATTCCTCAATCTTATGGGACTGTGGTGAATCTATCCAACCTTCCTTTTACTATTTTACATTAATAGTTTGATGTTACCGTGGCCATATCCACTTAGGATGGCAGAAACAAAGAGCCTGTAATAATTCTTTGAAGACAGGCTTTACACAGCCTTCACACTACTCCACTGGACACTTACTTTGTCTTTGCTTGGATCTTCCTCTGCCTGTGCATGTGTCAATGCTTCTTCAGCCAAGATGCACCTTCCTTTATAGAACTCTTTTACTCGGAGTTCTAGGAACTCTGTTTCTTCTTTTAACTTTTCATAACTAGGCACAGGCTTAACTATTCCACCTGAGCTTTTGAAAGGTAAAGAATAGTTCAAACTGTTTTCAGACTCTCCTATAGCAGCACTGTTAAGATCATCAGCTTCATCTAAGTCATCCTCATCAAGTTCTTCATTCACATGGTTGGCAGAAAATACACATTCTGATGAGCATAAAGAAGTGTAGTTTGAGCCATAGAGAAATTTTAAAGTTTCCTCAGTTCTCCATTCCATAAGCGTTTGCTTAAGCACTTCTAATAAACTGCCTTTGGAATTAACTGGATCCATCAGTTCACTTCGTTTATATTCTTTTGAGTTAGCCAGTGTCCTTTTAAGATGTTCTGCCCCTCTTTTGCTCACACCTAGAAAAACTATCTGTGAACCGCTAGAGGTGTTTCCATAGCTTTCTGAAGCACTTGATTTTCCTAGAGTAGTATTCTTTGAAGGCGTTGCAGTTATTTCATTATGAGCAGAGCGAGCATATGTTTCTTCTTGAGCATTTAATTTACAATTAGATAGTCGTTCAGTGGCTTCTACCACATCCGAGTCTTCAGTCTTAGGGCTGGAATAGACTTTCTGAGCATGCTTCTTTTTGAGGATGCTGTTTCTGTGCAATTGCTGTGCAAAAATGGCTGAAGCTGACTGACTTCCTGGTAGCACAGAAGAAACAAATTCTTGTTCAGTATCACTACTGCTCTCACTGGCTCTGTCATGAGAACCAGATTCACATGGATTTGAAGATATCCCAGGATTTTCAATGTCAGAAGCTTTAATTACTTCATCACAGAGTTTCACCTCTTCTCCAGACTGCCCACTGTAACAGAAAATACAAGTTATCAACGAAGTAAGAAATGAGCGTTACCTGTAACAGCTTTTCATCCTTGTACTAAAAAGAAAAATAAAGCATCTTTGCCTTATAACAGAAATGTACTTTTTTGCTTTAAGAATCATGCCTGCTCTTCTAAAAGTCTTCTTGAACACAAAGC
Organism: Gallinago undulata; assembly: GCA_026546715.1. Taxonomy (NCBI): domain Eukaryota; kingdom Metazoa; phylum Chordata; class Aves; order Charadriiformes; family Scolopacidae; genus Gallinago; species Gallinago undulata. The sequence continues at coordinate 15,858,052 of JAOTQQ010000004.1, forward strand.
TGTAATGTCCTGCAATCAAGACGGTAAGTATAGATACCATTCTCAGTTGCTTATTGGAAGTTAGAAAACATAAACAAGGTATTATTAAACACAATAGAATAATGTCACACTTAGCCTGATGAACAGTGCAATTTTTAAATGAAGATAGGCATCTTAACACGTATATGACTATAAAACCCTAAAATCAGAGGGACAGCAGAGCTGTTTTTAGCATATATAAGTTTGCCACCTAATGGCCACGTGTTGCAAAAGAAAACACACAAAAAGTCACAATACACAGCAAGGTACAGAGAGATGACAGAATAGCATGATTTCATTTTAGCTGATATATATGTTTTGGATTAAGTAGTACAGAAGCTTTCATCACATATAATTGGTACCATTTTCGTTATAAAGAATAGATGGTATAAAATTTGCAAAGTACAAACGGTGTATTTGTTCCAGATTTCAACAGGCTCAATTAAGACATACAGGCTGAGAGCAGCTGTACACTAAATCACACAGATCAAACATGCTGGTTTAGAATCACAAAGGGAAAAACTAAACAGGACAAATAATCCTTTGTGTAGGTTCTAATAAGGTCTTGTCAGTAACGCAGGAAATCAAAGATTCCCCTTTCACCTGATACGATGTCAGTATGTCTAACTATAAGCACATTTAAAAAAAAAAATTGTTGTTTGGTGTACCTCTGTCCCTCCTTCAGCAGCTCTATATCTGGTGGTCTGCAAAAAAAAGAAAATACAGAAGGAAGATTTTCCTGCTAAATCAATGCTCTGAAATACACATTAATACATAAAATACATAGTTGAGGTTGGAAGGGATGTCTGAGGATCTCCTAGACCAACACCCTGTGTTCAAAGCAGGGTTAGTAAGAGCAGGTTTATACATATACATATGTGTTCACAGAGCATGAACACATACTCACTTGCCTGCAATTCCATGCTGTTACCTTGAGCAATGCTTAACAGAACCAGCAAGTCACATAAATGTTAGTCAGGAAGGACCTCTGGAGGTCACTAGTCTGACCTCCTTCTTGTAATGCAAGTGTCACTGGCACTAGATTAGGTCAGCACAAATTAATGAAGCTTAAATCTTGAAAACCTCCCAAGATGGACCTTTCAAAACATTGCTGAGTATCCTGTTTCACTGCACCATAACCATAGCAAAACTTTTTTTCCCACACGTCCAAACTAAACCATCCATGTGGTAATTTCTGGCCATTCACCCCTTGTTAAATTTTCTGTTAAATTTTCAAGAATAGTTTGGCTCTGTAATCTTTGTAACTTCTTTTCAAGTACTTGTAGAATACTTTCAGATCACCCTTTGGTCTCCTCTTCAACAAAGTAAACATGCCAAAATCCTCACAGGTCACAAAGCTCCTATAGTAAAAACGACCCTGGACAATTTATAGGAAAATGCTCCAAATTAATACAAAAAATATGAACATTCAAGGTATCTTTATTTAAAATTTTACTTTGTTAAAAACTAGACTATCAAGTTATACTACTTTAAGAAAACAGAGTCTGAAGGTTTCCAGAGACTCTAAGAACCATAACTAAACAAATTCTGATGGGTTTCTTTCTAAAGCTCTATTTGCAGTTAATCTGCTTCAATTCAGTTATGAGGCATCATCACAATGATATTAATTTTATTCCACACTAAATATTGAAATCCTCACCCCTCAGACAGTATTCAACCCCCCCCAACATGTTTAAAAAGACGAAAGCTGCACCACTCATATAAATGAATTGAGTTTGAAAACTAAAGGTGATAACATACAATGATTTAAATTATTAACTCCATATAACTCTTTTTCAGAGTTTTAAGTGGAGGTTATAGTCATTTCTATCAAAAGGATTTCAGATATCCTAACGGATAAGCGTGTATTAGTGTGTGCACACACATGTGGTTGTGCAAACAGACATACCTAGCCATTAACTATCTGGGATTTTGTTTGTTTGAAAATACCACCTCCCCACTGCATAAATAATTAACCACATCAGGTATATCAGAACTATACACTTTCGATGTTAAGAATAAAGGGGTATTTTAGAAATATGTTTTTTAAAGTTAGCAAAACAAGAACATAAAAATACTGGTAAGCTAACTTAAACATTAAATGACAAGAATAGTTTTACCTGCTACAATCCATCAGATCAAGCTGCTCTAAACTTCTCTCATTGATCAGGTATTTGATATGACTGATCTGAACTGTGAAATCAAGCTCACACATATAATTTCAGCTAGTTTATTTTGTTGAAAACCAGGAAACTACAGAGTAGCGTCTTGGAGAATGAAAGCTGAATAAATTCAGCTGCACATTCTCTAGGCAAGTATTTACTGTTAAACACTGACACCCATTGGCCCAATTCATTATTTGCAAGCCTGCTTCCTAAGCTAGTACCGTGCACTGCATTACACTGTTCCAAAATGTGTATTGTAGTAACAGAAAGAAATAGGCAATCTGAAATTGGAGTTTTAGCAAGGATAAAGAACCTCTTTGCCTTATAGTCTGCTTTCAGGTGCAAGCACTCACAGTCTAACCTTGAGACCAATGTCAAGTGCTATGGTAAAATTAGAAAATCTCTTTTAACAGGATAAGATTAATTCACCCTGTACATTATATGGTTTGTAAAAATCCAATCCTAATAACTACATTTTAAAGTTAATAGGAGTTAACTATTACTTATGACTAGTCTGCCCTCTAACATGGTCATGTCTATTGAGTAGTCTTGAGCCACATCAACTACTGTGATCAATATGGCAACAACACTTTTAAAATGAACACCAAGCTTAGCTAACATGTTAGTGTTGCAGCTTGGATAGAGAAAATAATATTCTCAAAAGGAGCAACGAATGTATAAGATTATACTTACTTTTCTTCTTCTCGCATCCATACTGGACTTTTGGAAATTTGAGCTTCAAAATATTTAGATGCTCTATAGCAAAAGTTGCTGCAAAAGCACTAGAAATGAAAGAGAAAGCAAGAAAATACAACTAAAGACAACTTTAATACTCATACAAAGTTGTTTAAAGTTGTTAAAAAGCATATATGCCTGTAAAATTTAAGTACAGATTCACATTTCATTTTAAGGCCTAGGACTAGGTTTTTAATTCCACTGAGAAACCAAACATACCAAATAGGTCTACGCCATTCCTCACAAGCCACTTGAAGCTTCTTTTTTCCATACTTTTTTTCTTTTTGTACTTTTGTTACATGCTGAGAAGTAAACCAGTGTTGAATTCTACATAACAATAATTTTAAAAAAACATACCAAACTGTTCAAAGAGCAATCCCTAACCCAAGAAGATGATCATAAAGACATGTAATAAAATTCAGGAGTTTAATAATGAAAATTTTGGTTGGCAACAGAACTTGGATATTTTGCAATACTCAGAACACCACCTAAAATTTTGCAGTATCATTGAAAAATTAACTTGCACGCTTGCATCAGGAATCAAGACAAAACATCCCACTTCTTCTCGGAGTCTCACTTAGTAGCTTGAGAAAGCAATTCCCAGAATTTTGTGTATCCCAGACTAGTAACAAGAGGAAAGGATCTTATACTAGTGACACTGATTCTGGAACTAGAAACATTTATCCTATAATTTAGTGTATAAGCACCTGTAGGTGATTGCGTATCCTGTGAGCAGGCAAAGACTTTTACTCAACTACATACATGAATAAGCTTAAAGAAAGAAGAGATAGGTTTTATGTTGAAAAGTTCTCCAAAAAGAACCCTAAAGGTAGTTGCATTAAGGAATGCATACCTTTTATGTCACTACTGCAAAATTCAATGAATGAAAAGGATGTGCACTTTGACCTGACTAGAGTTCATTTACTATACTGGAGCAAAACAGAGTACACTTTTTCACAAATGTCTCTTAACAGATCAGCTGTACCACATTTAAACTGCTACCCAAATAAAAATTTCCATGTTATGTTTAAATTTAGGAAAGAAAATAAGCGGGTTCTTGTCTTTCCAAAAAGAGCATCTAGAAACCAAAACGCATGAAAAACTTCATATTCTAACAGCTCATGAAAATGACTTTTCTAAGAACCAAACATCTTAGATCTGAATCAAGCCACTATATGAATGCTGTTACAAAATGGATTTCTGATGTTGAGGCAATATTAAATACATTTTAGAAATAGACTTGTTACCATACCTTCCTTTCAGTGATATCATAAACTCTGTTCGTTTTTGTTGAAATTCTGTACTTCTGTTTCGGTACCTAAAACAAATTTCATCAGCAAGACTGTTACTTCCATCATGACCTTACAGAAGAATTAATTTTTAACTCAAATATTTTACTATACATAGTATGTTCTAACTGAATTGAATACTACAATCCCCTTTTCTCCCTTGTACCTTCTCAGGTGTAACCACAGGCACCTTAAATCATTGACATCTCATTATCAGTAGAAGACAACTTCGGAACTACAAGAAAGCCAGCACTGAACATAAAACAATTGAGCTGCCACAGTAGAAATGTTACTTGTGTAAGTGCTGGGAAATTACAGATGGGTTCTTCTTTAATCCGTACATACTTACATGCATAAGAAACTGTACTGTCAGAGACCCCTACCACTACCCAGACAAATCCAGAGAGGAACTTACGTAATATATAATAATACCGTTTCCAAGTGAATTTCTGCAGGGATACATAAAGTCCGTAACAGTAAAATTCTTTGTGCTCAAGTAGATTTTTTTTCACATAATCAGGTGCACCACAACTGATATTAAATCACAGGTTATCTAACTGAACTCTGAGTTCTGCTTAAGTTCTGACATACCATACTTAAATAAGTGTGACTGTGATTTTTACACAGGTAATGTACATTTTTTGAGCAGATGTGTACACATTCACAGTGATATTCCTGTATTGTATTATTTTTTCACTTTTCACATTTTCTTTTCAGAAATACGTGGTTACACTGAAGAAGGAGAAAGATCAGAAAGCTTCTGCATGCACAAAGGAAGGCTATGAAGCCATAGCTCATTCATCTTTATTACTGTCAAAGTAGGTGCTAACTGATTCTGTCACACAGTAATGGCTTTCAACTGATCATATTTTACCTTTTACTTCAGAATGATTGTACTGAAATGGAATGATCTGATGCCTGGCCCATTACTTAACAGTATTTTAGTCTATGTTTAATACTGTAAGTTTAAAATTAAAGAGAAAATGCAAGAGAGTAAAAACTGTGAAGAGATTCTTATGATAACAGCATTAGTAAAAAGCAACTTACATTTTCGAGTTTATTTTGACATAGAGGATAACCACATAGTTTGATGATAGACCGCTCATCAACAATGTCTTTATAGTGAGATGGAGTAATACATTTTCCCTAAAATGACAAGCAAATAGTTCAACAACAGATACTGGAAAATCTATCATTTTTTGTACTCAAAACATCTCATAAACAAATGCATATTTTTAACTTTATAATCATTATTTAGTAAATTTAATAAACAACACTTAGGCCCCACACAGTAAAAATGGTAAAAGGGTAAACAGGGAAAGAAGACAGATGTGAGCACTTCCTTTCACATACAGAAAAGCCTCATGATTTTGCTTCTATTTGCACCTGTTTTCATAATTTCCCTCTATTTACATGTTTTGTTCACCTGTTTACCAGCTTATTTTCAACCTTACAAGGAGTAATCATCATGCTGTTCCAGAAAAACTTTGCTGCCAGAGAAACTGTAGGGCATTACTGAGACTTTGTCTAAATTCACAGATGATGTCATGTTGACTTAATTTTTATGCCTCATCTATCAGTCCAGAACCACAGAGGCATAAACAGAGGCTGTGGTAATAAAGTGAGGATAGTCCATAAATTCATGGACTTCTGCAAAACTAGGGCATGTTTTCACTGCAGAACCCTTGAAAAATAAGGCAATCATCATCACAGCAAACAAGAGGGAATAAATTATTTGTCTACTTTAAACTGCAGCAAATTGTTCCAAGAACTTTAAAAAAAAAAAAAAAAAGAAGGAAAAAAGGTTGAACTCTAAGATACAAAATAGTATAAAAACTTGCAACACCTACAGAATTCAGAAGGAACTCTTCAGTAATGTTTTCTTCCAGGAGTTGTTCAACAATATACAATGCTTTTTTCTCAAATTCAATCTTCTTTCTCAGAGCAGCCTCCAGAGCTGCTTTCCTGTAACAAACCAGACACTGAATGACACAGGGGGCAGATTTCCATGAAGAATTCTCTAACTGCATCTTTATCTTTTTTCTGAAATATAGCAGCTTACATTTTTCTGTATCACACAATGTTAGCCAAACAAAGCAACATGTAACTGGACCAGTAATTCTGTAATAACCACAAAGGAGTTTCCAACCTTGGTTTGCTTTATTTCCACCCCAGTCAGGAAAAAAATATTGACTCTAACTACACTGCAATACTTCTACACAAGGTTACCCAACTTGCAAGACAGGGAAACCCAGAATTGGCTGGACAAAGAGCCTGGGACAAACAATTTATGGAGTATTGCCAGGAGAATGGGAGGTGGATGAGACATGAAGAGTGGGAAGAAAGGACTGGGACAAGACTGTGAGGGTACAAAGTAAAGAACAGAATAAATCAAATACCACTACAGTAGGTTTCCTGAGTGTTCCTGACTCTTGACACTATTCTATTGTCAGCAAGTACCCAGAGAGCAACCATTTAGGTGTCGCCAATCTCTACTTGGCAGTACTTCCCTCGAAGAGGTTTTCAGTTTACAGTTATTCCATTGTTTTAACCAACAAAGGTCTATGCTATTCCCCTGGAAGTCTAGGTCTGCTACTGAGTCAAATGAATATTTAGGTAATTGTCCACGGCAGAAAGTGTTTTTCCCTCTCAAGTTTGTTTTTTAAAGTAACTAAAGAAAAATGTCAGGTATGCAAAGAAGCTAATACGGCAAGAATGAGCACTACAGGTTAAGGAAATATAACTGTGGAGGTTAGATTCACAAACTCTTAGCATATTACACAATGCACATATGTGCATGTTAGAAGTTACACAGCATCACTCCCAACAAGCCTACATAATTGTTGATGCTGGCAATCTCCTGAAGTTGTTCATGGTACTTTGAGAAAGCAAAAAAACACGAGGCAGAGAATGTGATTTCAAAGTGAAGCAAAAAACCACAAATGCCACGTGTTTTTAGTTAGAAATTATACCTTTGAGTAGCATCTTCGGTATTCTGAGCAGCTGAGTGCTTATTTCCTAGAAATCAAATATACAAATGGAAAAATACAGAAATTAGCGTACTTTTCTTTGAGTAGAAAATACTGGAACCTGAAAAATAGTAAAACCTCTGAACTGTAAGCACAATCAAGAGAACTGCCTAAAAACTTGCTTTTGGTGGCTGAGAGTGACTTCAGTAAGCCAGTAATCACTCAGCAGTTTGTCAGATACACTTTTTATGAGCGTAAGGGCAGACAGGCCCAACTCTTTCATCATGTTCTGTATAATCAGAAAGTTAAGGAAAAATAATTGTGACAGTAACTTTGTGTCTGTCACGCTTACCCTGGCTCGCCAGCCCATCTTTACCCCCGCACCCCACTGCTGGGGAAAGCTGTCCCTTCCACCTGCCCCACCAATGGATTTTGCTTCGGGCAGGGCTGGAGAACCCAGCCCCGCCGCCGACACCTTCACCACAGAGCGGCGTCTGGCGCCTCCCCGGCCTCCCCCACGACCCGGCTACCAGCACGGGGCACTCGGGCAGCTGCTCCCCTCAGCGACAGGGAGGGAGAATAACGGACAGTTTCGCTTAAAGCACGAGGACGCAGTCTTCCGACCCGCTGCACGGCCGCTGTCAAGCCTGAGGCTGGGAGAGGGCCGGGCTGCCGGCGCTGCAGGAGCCAGGCGCGCAGCCCGCGCGCAACCTGAGGGGACAGCGGGGCGCCCGGCCCCGCCTCGTCCAGCCCACCGCCCGGGGGCGACAGACCCAGCCGCCGCCGACACCCGCGGTTCGCCGGCACCGACGGCGCAGCCGGCCCGGCCGAGGCCCACGGCGCTCTCCTCGCTGACCGCAGCCGTCCCGGCGCTCCCCCCTGGACACAGTCGAGCCCGCTGTGCCGGCCAGAGGGCACAGGGAGAGCCCACAAGCGCCGGGCAGGGGGAGCGGCGCACGGAGCCTTACCTGTGCGCCGCCGACCAGGCCTCCCCTTCGCGCCGCCCTGCGGCTTCCCGGCCGCCATCATCGCGGCTGCCCGCTTCCTCCCCGCCCTCCGACCTCTCACCCGGGAGGCGGAGCCGATGTGGCGGCGTGGCCCGGGCCGGCAGCGGGGAGAGGTGGCCGTACGGTCCTGTAGAGCGGTGGGAGCGGAGAGGTAGGGCCGATCGAGGCTGAGGAGCGGGACCTGGCTCTACTGGCGGCCCGCTGAGGTAAGGGGCGGGTATCCGGGTGAGTCTTCTAATTGAGTAGTGAGTTAAAGGCTTACTTTGGCCGCCTCTTGGTACCGGCCTGCGTGTTGTACTCCGTCCGGGGACCCTTTCCTCACATGCCCTGAGGCGTGTGTTTGTTAGAGAGGAGGGAGCTTGGCGAGTCTTGTAAATAGTGGAAAGTTTCATACGGCTCAGGTGCCGTGGGCTTGCCGCTGGAACCTCTGAAAAGGTTTAATTAGAAACTGGGTTAAGTATTAATGCCTGAGAGCGCGTCTGCGAGCTCAGCCGGTAAATCCCTGGGGCGGTGCGGGGGGTGCTCGGGGCAGGTTCCAGGGCTGTAAGGACGCCGTGAAGTTACTGAGGGCTGAAAATGCAGGAATATTAGCGCTCGGAAGTGTATTTAAATTGTTTTGAGAGGATTAGTAACATCCAATAAAATTAAGAGCTCAAGTAGTACAACGTGTTGTAAAAAAGTATATGGTATTGACAGGCTGGGTTCGTTGCTAGATTGCAGTGACATAAATATCTTAAAATAGGTCATTGAGAATAGAAGGCGAGCTGTTTGTTCTTTAAATGATAAAATTCACACACATGCATTTTAAGCTTTTGTGAGTTGCCTGCTTTTTGTAAATATCCAGGTAGCTTAATTATCTAGATGTTGTGTGATTTAGCTGAGGTCAAACATTAGAGGAAAGATTGAGGAATTTACATTATGTCTATATAAATATGGAACTTGGGTTTTTGATGAATAGTTAACTAATTATGCAGGTGTAGAAGTAATTGACACTCATAGTGGTCACATAACCAAGTTTAGGCATATGTAATTACTGAAAGCTATACAGGTTGTGATGGCGGCTGTGGTGCATCACATGGATAACCTGGCTTAATTTTGTCATTCATGGTCCTATGTAAAACCTTGTATGTACTTAACATTACTCAAATGTTTAACTTAATTGGTTTTAGCAAGAAAGCTTTAAATTACAGAGGTAAAAGGCCACTGACCTAGCCCAACCTAGACATTTGAAAGAAAGAAATGATGCTGTGTGTGTAATCTTGGTTGGACTGTTGATATAAACAGGCATGGTGGTTGGATCAGCTCTGCACATCCCAGGCATCGAGTTCAGGGTGTTCCAGTCACAGCTGAGCAGGAGCTTCTCTAGAGAGAATAGTCACTGAAAATTTAATGTATTGCAGGCACCCACACTTGGTATGCAGTGAGTCCAGACTAGCTCAGTATTAGCTGCAGTTTTCATGTGTCCAAGGTAGTAGCTGGGGCCTCCTGTCTTCTCAAGATGACCCTGATACTACTTGAAAAATTGCTTCCCTGTACATAGAATGCAGGTTGTTTCCTGTCTGTAATACTGTCTCCTGCAAATATGGGGAGTAGAATAATAGAGTGTACCCTTCTTAAAAATTATTTTTTTCCTGGTGTTTTTTTATCATAATTCATAATTTAACATAATATTCGTAATATCTGTCTGTTTAGGTTGTTCTTATTCCTCTGTTGGAATTTTTTTCGATAATGTGATTATTTCCCAGTCTTTGTTTTTACTTCATGTGTTTTAATACAGCACTCTTCAATTTATAATAGTTTTCAATGCCAGAAGAAGAAAATAAAACTACAATGGCAGTTGATGAACTTCAGGCCATAATACAAAGATGCGTAAGTAGGTTTTTTTCCATAAAAGTAACACATGAAAGCAGTGTGCATTTCTTTTCATGTATTATAATTAAAACTAGAGTCACCACAAAACACAAGACAGTTGTTAGCAGAACTCTTTATTGGGCAGCTAAGTTCAGCCTCCATGTTTCTTTGACTTCTCTGTCATTCCAAGATGCTTGATAACTTCTGCTTCTTGGAGAAAGAAGTGTTTTTGGACTCAACTGTACCTGTCTGAAGTAACAAAAACCTAGCAGATTGATGGAGAAAATAGATCTTCTAAACAACGTGGTAATCTAGATTAGAAAGTCCTATTGAAATACTTCTTTGTCTTCTGTAGTAGCTCTCGGTAGCTTTTTTTAATATGTGAAAGGTGTTATTTAAGAAAAGGTAAGTTACAATGACACTACATTTAATTTATGTGATAACTTGGATTTTCTTATTTTTTATTTGCCTTTTATAAGTATGGACTTAAACATGCATATTTTCTTTCTAGCAAGTTCTAGAAGAAGCTGATTTCAAAGGAGAAGATTTTAATCTGTTTCAAGTAGCAGGTCAGAAATGTTTAGAAGATGGGTATGCAGCTCAGTTATTAGAAGTAATTCAAAATGAGAAAAATAAGGTAAGTTTAAGTTTGCGCTGTATATTAGTTGTGTACTAACACACTGTTAAATAGATAAAACTGCATATTAAAAAGGGACAGCTACTTCTACTGTGGAGCAAGGCTGTACATGAGTGGTTAATAAGATGCTCTGTGTTAAATGCATTCTCATGTAACTTCAGGTGGCTCACAGAAACCAAGTCACGATAATCTTAACAAAACCATTAACAACTGTTTTTCAGTGAGTTAAGTAAAGAGAAAAAAGAAGACAAATCATAATTAAAAGAAAGTGTCAGTGTCCCTCTTTCGCAGGACCGGATTTCAGATGGTGTATTGGGTCTGGCTGGCATTTTCTTAACGACAGCCTGCCTGGTGCTGCATTTTAGATTTGTAACCAAACAGTGTTAATACCATGCTAGTGTTTCAGCTCTTGCTGATCAGTGCTCGTACACGGCCAAGGCCTTCTCCGTTTCTCACTCTGCCGTCTCAGTAAGCAGGGAGGGGGACATGGCTGGGAAAGCTGACCTGAACTGATGGAAGAGATACTCCATACCATCATGCTCAGCAATAAAACCACATAGGGATGAGGACCCGTTCTGAAGTAGCTGTTGCTTGGAGACTGGCTTTCAATTGGTTTGCCAGTGGTAGTTGTTTTGGGTCATTCCTTCCCCCCACCATTTTGTCCTTCACTTAGTAAATTGTCCTTGTCTTGACTCACGAGTTACTCTGTTTTGCTTTTCTGATTCTCTCCTCTCTCCCACTGGGGGAGGAAAGCGAGCGGCCAGCTTGTGGGTGCTTAGTTGCTGTCTGGGGTCAACCCACCATAGATAAATACGATAATATTGGCCAAAACTGTAGGAGCCAGCTCAGCTGATGCTGATCACAGAATCAGAGAATCTTAGTGGTTGGAAGGGACCTCTGAGATCATAGAGTCCAACCACATAAAAAAAAAAACCACCAAAAAAACAAACAAACAAACAAAAAACCACCAAAACCCAAAAATGTAAGAGATGCTAATGTCTGTAGGCACTTTGGGGAGCTGGGAGAATATACTAAATTGTACAAAGATAAAGAAGTAGTTCAGGCAGAAAGTGAAGGATGGACTGTCTTTGCAATGTTACATAAGGGTTAGTCTGTTTTTGAATTTTGTGAGCTTGGAGTAACAGCTGAAGCTCTTGGTCCCCTTAGGTTAAACATAATCTTTCTAAGCATTCTTTCTTTCAGCAAAACTTACTTACTAAATCTTGTTTTAAATGTATTGTCATATAAATTCTTAGAAATATATGTTAGCATGTTAATATTAATACATTGAAGAAAAGTATACAAAATACATGTTTATAGGTGTGGGGAGAAAAGACAATGTTTATCATGTACAGAATGTTATTGCAATAGATATTAAACCTTTAATGATATTATTACAGTGTTGGATAACCAGAACATTGATCAATTGTCTTTTTTGGCCTTTTTTGGTCTTTCTGGATTTAGAAGACATCCAGGTTTGGTTTATTCTCTGAAAATCTGTTTTTTAGGTTATCATCAAGAATATGGGTTGGAATCTTATCTGTCCTCTTGTTAGATGTATTTTGATATACAAACAGGAAGATGATAAGCGAGAACACTGCCTAAAGATACTCGATCAGTTGGCACAGGTATGTTTTTGAAATATAATACAGTAATTGTAGGGAAGGAAGAGGTCCTGATTTTCCCTTTGATTTCTAAAGAAAACAAGGCATGAATACTTCTGGGTTCTTCTATCCATTTCTCGTACTTTTTAAACTCACAGGCCAGTTTCGTCTGAAGCAGACACAGGTCTAGTGTTCTCAGAGTTAATTAACCTCTTACAAATCTTATGAAGTTAGTAACTGGGCAACACAAAGTGACATAGCATTATCTGGAGAAATAGGCAGATAGAACTAACAAAGATTAGAGCAGAGCAGCCACAGCAATACTGCCACTTGTCTACTGAAGATACAGTATGAAATGAGTACCTGATGATTCTGATGGAGTAGTAGGGGCAAAAAGTTTCAGTCTTTAGAAAACTAGTTCCCTTTCATTCATGTACTTAAAAAACAACTTGCAAACTCGATAGCTTGAGTTAAATTCACAGTGAAGTTTTTCTTTTCTCTCTACTCCTAAGGATTCCTTTGCTAAGGTACTGTGAGTAGAGACCCCAGAAATCAAGTTTAGTGTCATTATTTATTATGATATGTTTTCAGGTTGTATGAAAGTGTGCACACACATACACTCTACAGAAAACATTAATTGTAGGGAAGAACTTAGTATTTCATATTTGTTTCCTTAAAGATTATCTTGGATGGTCACATCTGCTTTCTTGACGTTCAAGAATTTCTGTATTGAAGTTTGCTAGTGATGGATTTTTTTAGCTTTATCATCATAGTGATTAAAAAATATGCATTGTTCCTTTTCTGCAGCTATGCAATCCAAAGGAACTTTTTTTGGGTTTACTTGAGCAGATTGAGCAGACCTCTGGAGAGCAAGTATGCCAAACTGTCATGTTATTGCTTCAGCCTTTGCAGACAGGTAAGGTGCGCTTTCTCATGTGATTTCTGAATTAAATTATCTTCTCATTTAATTTAATTCATTTCAATGAGTTTAGCCTTTGCTGGAATAGTTTCAGAATGTCTGTCCTAACAGGCTTTACAGACTATTCTATTCTGCAAAATAACACAAGGTGTAATTTTCATGCTTATATTGATCTATTAGAAAAAGATTTTAGATTGTATTAATAGCATCAGTTGAAAAAGTGATATTCAGATATTTTTCATTGTTTACAAGGATGTGGTTTTGTGACAGTTATATTTAGAGCTGTAAACCATGCATGCTGTTGTTACAGAAATAGGTAATTACATGGGTTCATGAAATTCTTCATTATCTAACTTTTAAAACACATTTCCATATTTTCATAGTATAAAACTTTTATTTCAGACTGAAGCAGGTTGAAATACTTGATTGATGTATGGGGGAGCATTCTTCTGGTTACATATAAAACCTAAAAATGTTGGGTTTGGACACCCACTAAGTGGGTAACACATAGTAGTTTCTGGTTTGATATGTGAGATGAAATCACGTGCCTTGTATAGAGTTTAAGTTCTGATTATAGCAGTCTGAGATGTGAATTATGTTAAGATTTAACATGAGAAGCATTTTGGTCATTAGAAATATGTGGCTTTTTGGATAGCCAGCCCATCTGCAGTAGGCCTGCACTGAGTGCAGTTTAAGTGGAGAGCCACTTGTGCTACTGCCTCAGTCTTGGAGCCCCTCTGTTGGTTCTGCCGTGGAGTATAGAACAGTTCGGAGCTGCTTCAGTCAGATCTCAGCAGAAAGGTTGGCCCATTGCCTCTGGTTTTGCCAAGCAATAAAGCACGAATAAATCCGTTTCTCAGATCAGATAAATGAATATTATTTAAGTTAAACTAATTCTAGAAAGACAGGTTTTTTTCAACCCTCATCACGGCGCTCCAGAGAAAGGAAGACTGTGTTGAAACGCACAACTGCTTTAATATTTGTCATTCTCAAATATATGGTCATCTTAATTAGAGCATATTAAACTAGGTGATGATGTTTAGTCTTCCTGGATTTGCTCATGTGATTTCAGGTATCAGTCCCTCCTTAACTGTAACTAAAAGCTTTTGTATGTAGTCGTTGTTTTTCTTCATGTCTTCCTCTACTAAGTGAGTAATAACTTAATGTCTCAAAATCCTCTCTTCTCTCTCAATTTTTTCTTTTCCCTCAGTGCTTTTGAAACTTCAGAACAAGAAGGCCTACTCAGTGGGTTTATCTTTGGCCATGATTATGAATCAGCTTACTCCCTTACCTGTACCTTACACAAAACAACAAATACAAGAAGATAAACTTGGCCTCTGCCAATGTTGTAATGCAGTGGTGGACTTTGCTAAACCTTTTGTGAATGAAGTTGTTAAAAACATGGAAAAGTCTTCAGAATACAATGACATGGAGCTGAAAGAAGAATTATTAAAATTGTGAGCATTTTATGTTAGTGTAATAAATTCCTATAACTTAACAAAATGAACAGTAGACATTTATTACATAGGTGGTACATAAATCATCTTACTAGTGTTTTATAATGCTGCCAACTTATATTAACTAATGTGATATATCGAAAAATCAAACACTAAACATGCCTTAAATATTTATGAAGTGAGAAAAGAAAGGTGAAAATTATATTTTTTTTGGTACAGGGCAGTGGTAAAGAAATATATTCTCTGCTGTGAAGATCTTTTGGTAGTCATCTTCTCAAATTTACAACACTGAGGGTAATCATATTCTGGAGATGAAGTCTAAGGAATGCTTCTATGGGAGATGTTTTGGTTGGTTTTTTTTGTTCTCCTTGGAATATCAGGAAGAGCAGCAGCTAATATGAATATAGACTTTATTCTTGGTCATCAGTGATACTATCTGTGGCCTGTATCTGTCTGTGACATTATTGGTCATTTAGTTTCACGTTTTTTATTTCAGCTGTATGAAAAGTCTGAAATACCCATTACTGACAGCTCAGCTTGAGCAACTTGAAGGCATTGAAGAACACCCCTTTCGACGTTTTGCAGCTGAAATTATAGTAAGTGCAGTCAAAATTAATTACAGTGTCTGAAAAACCAGTGGTCTATTTCAGAATTGTTCTAGAGCTCATTTTGCTTCCTTTATTGGTTACTGGGATGACTTACTGAGCCTTGTAAATAATCCAGGTAGATAAAGGTCTAGAATGGTTCTGGGTCCCATCTCTGGAAATTACAAATCTTGCAGACATAGTTTTGTTCATTATAAACCAGTTTGGACTGCTCTGTAAATTAGCAGCTGCTACTTTGTAATTGCTTCTTTTTCTTGGTCATGTGTGAATTTATTACACAAAGGATTGTCTTTGCTGCAGTATTACATCAAGGCAAAATCTACATGTTACCTTTAATCAAAGTGTTGAATAGAGAGAAATCTCTAATGTGCCTGTGCAGTGCCAGCTGATTATTAAAGAATATAAATTGGTGCTTGACTGCTGCTGATGCTATAGCTGGAAATGCAGTAGGAACATGTCCACTCCATGTTACCAGGGCAGTTACTCTGGTAATGTTTTGCATAGCAGTTGTGTTTTATTAGAGCAGGGTTATTGTGGATATAGATAATTTCATTTACATTTGCAGCAAAACCAAGCCTTATAAGGAGATAGTCGGGTACGGTCCATGCATATATTGGAACACACAATACATGTATGTTTTTAGAAATAGGACTAGGTGTGATGACTGAAGTTACAGCGAGTAGAGCTGTGCTTTGTGTTTTGAATGTGATAAGGAATATTTCCTCTCTTGCACAAATCCAAGTGTAGAGGCTTGACACCAGTTGGCAGCTAAGCCCCCACCCAGTCACTCGCTTAGGGCCCTCCAGTGGAATCGGGAAGAAAATCTGAAGGGCGAAAGCAAGAAACACTTATGGGCTGAGAAAAAGACAGTAAGTGAAGGAAAAAAACCCAGTTGATGCATACAAGTGATGAGGTCACTCACCACCTCCTGCCAGCAGACCGATGCCCAGCCAGTCTGAACTGCAATTTATCTGAAAAATACTACCTCCACAACGCTGCAGTTTGTCACTGAGCATGATCTTATGTGGTATGCAAAATGTCTTTTATTAATTCTGGTCAGCTGTCCCAGCTGTGTCCCCTCCTAGCCTCTCACCTGCCCCCTGCCTGCTCACTGAGGGGCCGATTAAGAAACAGAAGCCTTGATGCTGCACAAGCGCTGCTCAGGAATAGCTGAAAACTGATCTGTTATAAACACTGTTGTGGTCAGAAATCTAAAACACAGCACCATATGGGCTGCCATGAAGAAAATCAACTCCAAACCAGCCAGAGCCAAATTTAAAATATCTGTAAATATTGGTTGTCTCTAATTTTCAGATATATGGTTATACAATTATATGTGTCGTGCTGATGAAATGAAGGAACCCTCTTGACAGCCAGGTGCTGGATTATTTTATAACGCTTTATTCAGAAGCAAGCTGGTAAATTTTATAACGAAATATAAGGGTAGAAAATATTCCCAGTACTGAACGGAGTCATCCTTTGGGATATTCAATGGGCCATTAGCTGGGTAACACAGAATTCTAACTGGAGTTAGAAGAAAGACAGCTTTTTATCTGATATAGATGAGGAATTAGTCCTAGAACAGCAGAGAAACTTGGTCAAGGTGTCATTCTTGGGCAACCTGGACTAGTAGGAGGTGTCCCTGCCCAGGGCAGGGGTTTTGGGACTTGATGGATCTTTAAGGTCCCTTCCAACTCTAACAATTCTATGATTCTGGGAGCGGGAATGGCATGCCAAGACTATATAAGTTACAGAAGGAGGGCTTGGAACCAGCTGGGATGAGGAAAGCACACAGAAATGTACTATATGTAAAGTGTGTGCAAATGTGCATGTGTCTAGAAGTTGCCATGTGATGCAAGTCTTTCTTTTCCAATCTGTGTTCAAAAATCTAAACGTTTTTGCACACAAAATTATATATCCAAATGTTAACATTGTAAAGTGAAGCAGTTATCAAAACTTTTGGTTGCTTTTCAACCATAATTAGGTTTTCTGTCATGGTCACATGCAATTTTTTCCACAGCATGTTTCAGCATAGGATGGAACTGCTGTGTGCATCAATCACGTTTGTGCAATGAAAGAGAATCTTGTCTCTGAGACCTGTACTTCATTTCTTGCAGGAATTTTAGGGTGTGTGGTGAAGGGGGCAGGGATTACCAGAAGATGATCTCGTGGTTAAGATAGTTGAAGGGTGCTCTTTTTTTCCTGCCTCTCCTGTTGGGCACAGTCTGAGAGCATGTTTTTTTATGCAAATTGTGAATTACCTTTTCTTCATTTTCTCATGAAATTCACTTCTGCTGTTTGTGGAATTGGATAATGAGAGCTGCAGCTAAGATCAGTAAAGTCATGCTTTGACTATATGACTTCTTGTGTAATCCTAGTTTTCCAAAAAGTGAGATCCCAGATATTCAATTTGGACAACCGTGAAACAGAGAGTTATCCTTGGTCTTGCTGCTCCTTCATAGTATGTAAATAGGAGTTATACTACCTCCTAATTCACATCAATGTGTGTGTTGCGGGGGGAAGACCACACTAGTATTTGTGAAATACTCAAGTGTCATTGTGTTGTGCATCACTGGAAAGAAAGGCCACACAAGGTAATTCTAACTTAAAAGCAGGGTTTGTCTTCAGCAGGTAAATGTTGTGTTGCGTATTGATTAGTGACCAGAAAACAAAATATTTGGTATACTGTGATCTGGAAAACACGGGGGTCCTGTTGCATAATGTGATCATGAAGCTGTCATTATTCATAGTATTGTGGATAAGGGAGCCAAACTAGGGTGTTGCAATATAACTTTGTCTTTTGCTAACTTTTGAGTGCTTGTCTTTGCTATCTTAGCAACATTTTTCTAACAGTAGTTATTTTTCCTGCAGGGTCTTTTTTTGTGTATGTGTATATATCATAAAGACTCACAAAATACTTAGATTAATTTATACATATGCTATATAAGAGAATTTCCTGTAAATACAATTAAATCTTGGAAACTTATTTGGCATATAGGTCTTTTAAAGGCAACTATAGGTGATCTATCTTTCTTTTTCAGGACATTTTGTGGAATATAAGAGAATTGATACCATTGGTGGTTTTACATCATAAAGGCAAAAGTCCACATTGGGAGAATGAGGAGTTCGCAGACATAGAGCGAAAGAATTCTGCAGATGCTTTGGCATGTCTGTCATATCTGGTATTTGTTCAGCATTTTGGTATTGATTGCTTTCCAATAGTGTTTAGGTAAGAATTTTTCTTCCTCACTTATCATACGACTGTACTTTGAAGATTCTTTCTGAGCAGATGAAAGCTTTGTGAATAGTTATGAATTAAAACTGTGTATTTCACTACTATTTGTTTTATGTCAATATTTATGCATTTATATTTTATGTGGCTTATATTATATACATGAGAATGTACTCCAGTCCTACAGTTTATTCTAGAATGGTTTAATTTTAGATGAGCTGTGCTTTTAAAGAAACTGGTAGGATAAGTTACATGCTGAAAATTAATATGTATTAGATTTTCAATTGCACATTTATGGACAGTTTCCACATAAGAGATATTAGCAATTTGACTGAATATTTTGTGTCTATTTCAAAATTACTAATTCTATAAAGACATTTTAATATTTTCTTTTTTTAAAAAGACTGATCCTGTCATATGTTAACTGTGTGCAAATGTATATGGTTTGTGCAATTTAAAGTAAACCTAATTTTTCTCTTTTAGTCCATCATACCTTCTGCAATGCAATATGATGCATATTGAAGTGCTACTGAAAAGGTAGGATTTATGGTATTCGGAGTTCTGGATAGTAGGTGTGATCTTTTATAGTAATTCTTAGAATGGAAGTTCGAATATACCAGATAAGTTCAAAGGAGGTTTTTAAACATGAGAGGTAAAATGGCACAACAGGATGGCTTCTTTTACTAAGAAGTATAAAAAGTTGTATAAAACATTTATTTATTGTTTTCGGCTTGTATTGTGATACCATTTTTAGAAATGTTATTCTGAAATGAAAATTAATATCTTTTAAACACATGCAGAATAATTAGAGCTTATATTGTACTTCTGTAACAATTAGTTTATTACTAGAGAAGGCTATCATGATAGTATTTATTTGAGTGTATTCTGATACTATATGCACTTAAGAGTGCATAAAGGTCAGGCTTTCTAAAGGAAACCAGACTTTTCTATATATTGTGATTATTTGACCTTCCATAAGCAGCCGTGTTGACCAAATAGTTTATAACACTGCTATAAAAGGGAAGTTTCCCTTTATGACTGCTTACCACTTCCTAGTAAAATTTAAACAAAGCTTTCTGGTCTCTTCAGTTTAGGATCTGCTGTGTTTTTCTTAGGTTTGCAGAACTATGCAAATGGAATAATCTGGGAAAAATTTAATTTTCTTTGTTGGTCAGTGTCTTGATATCTGTCAGATATGAGATGCTACTTCTGAGCATTTATAAATTTTGAGATGGGGGGTGGAATAATAATACTGAGGAGAGGATTCTAATTCTCAACTTTTCACCAGCCAATTTATTCTAAAAAATCTTTGAAAGGAGCAATGCAGATACTATATTTAGAAAATAGAATGAAAATTGTTGAAGGAAAAGTTCTTTTTGATCTCTGTTCTGGTATTTCTTTTGAACTATCAACAGTTTCCCTTTAATTAACAACTTAAATATGATACTGTTTCTTTTTTCTGTAGAACAGAAGAATCTATGTTATCTAAAGGACTCGTAAGTTTTCTTTTAATCAAATTTTCCATGTTAGAATGTTGGGGTTTTTTTCAGTTTAAAGTAATGGTAGAAGTTTATTTTCCCTTTCTAAGAAAGGTACAAATAATAGTTCAGATAATAGTTTCAGAAATATTTTAAGGTTTAATTAGGTCTTCTTCAGTCTTACAAACACTTTTATTTATTGAACTTATATTTATGAACTTATATTCATAAATGTTTAAATTGCCATTGTCACTTAAAGTTGTAGCTTCTAGGAACTTTAGATATGCAAATGAGCATTTACAGTGAAAGCGTTTTTAGCCATGAAATGTTAAGCATATAGATTAGTGTCTTATATATGTGCAAAGTGTTGGCAGTTGTTTTTTGGTTTTTTTTTCCCTCACCCGCAGGATCTATTTGAGTGCTGTTTATTGAAAATGGAAGATAATAGCCTTCTACATCAGTATTTAGAATTCAGAGATTTTATTAACGTACCTCAGGTAATAAGAAGCAATGTACAGAAGTCTCTACAGTCTGATTATAAATAATACCTACCTGTCTTCTAGGTGTTTGAGAGAGGACATACTACTGTACCTTTACACACTTGTGTTGTTAAATTGAAGCCTTCAGTGTCTTTCTATACAGAATTGTCTTTTCTACCTGCTACAGCATGAAGTTTCAGTGACAACTGAAACATACATAGGGTATGTACAGGCCACTGAGGCAGGTGGGCACTGATCTTAGCTGAAAGATGATGCCTGCTTTGTCTCTTCCCTCCAAATCTGCTGCTTGGCTACATTCTTATCTGGACCCAAAAGTACAAGAATAGTGGTATTGCATATCAGCCCTGGGGTTTCAACCAGAGAAGCTAATGTGAATTTCTCTGATGAGAATCTTCTCTTAGGTGTGGTTTTGTGGGCTGTGGTTTCTTGGTTTTGGTTGGGATTGGTTGTTTTTTTTTCATGTCTTGAGTAGATTTTGGTCAGTGTGATGTCATGTAATCTGTATGTAATTAGAAATTATATTTTCTTTGTCCAACTGCAGGTTTTGGTGAAAGTTATGACCCTTTGTCCCATAGAGCATCTGGTATGTAATGAGATCTACAGAATCAGTTAACTGCTGAATTTACTTAATTAGAATTAATCTAATTAACTTTTTTTTTTTTTTAGAGAAAGAAGAGTTTAAATATTTTGCAGTTGTTCATAGACAAGTTTGAAGCAGAAGGAAAATATACATTATTCAGGTATGCATCCAAATTACTGTAATTGTGTAATATCAGCCTTATTGCAGCTTAATTGCATAGATGTTATGATTTCTGACAGTTTCTATCTGGTAAACCACATTAATTTTACTATGATAATTTTTGGATAAATAATGAATTCCAGTTGCCTCACATAAAATCAGCTCTCTTTCATCAGACAGTGTTCAAAGGTCACATACTCATCTTATTTTTCTGTGGTAAAACTCCCACTTAGTGAATAAGGCCATAATGTCATCTAAGTTTTGAGCTAACTATATTGGTAGCTTTAATGAGATAATAGCTTTTTTTTTGTTGTTCTTTGAAGGTGTTTACTGAAGACAAGCAACCATGCTGGTGTGGAAGGATACATTATTAAAAATATAAAAGATCAGATTCACTTATCGTTGACGGTGAGGCTATTACCACTAAAAAAAACAAGTTGCCATCTCAAAATTCTACTAGTATTATGTTGAAAAAATGTGTACGGTTTAAGCTTTGAATGGTGTGTTAAAAAACCCATTTTGAAAAAAAAATAAGATTGAGCAATTATATAATTAAAAATATTAATTTGGCTTTTTTCTGCATGTGTATTTTTACATTATTATTTTACAAATTTATTTCTTAATTGCACAATCTTATTGTATTTTTCTTAGAAGTTATTATTACCTTTTCTGTGCTTGAAAATAGACACTTCTTTCTTAAAGAGGAAGTATTTAGTATTTTATTTTATCCTCACAGTCCCTCATTTCTTGAATATATTTCAAATATTCAGATATTCAAAATGCTACTGTCCAGACAGAATTATTACATTTTTTTGGTTTTATTACAACAGTTAGCATTATGAGTGCTTCACAAATGTTTATCAGAAAGGGTTGAGCTAGATCAAAGCTATTTAAATCTCATTTTTTTATAATGATTTATACCAGAATGTTGGAAAAATTAATTAAAATAAATTATTCATGCTTTTTTTTCTTCCTTCCTGCCCTTTCTCTTTTTTTAACTGCTTAGGACCTTTCCAAACCAAGTTTTGATTCTTGAGGATACTGCCTTTTGTCAAATAAGACAGTATAGTAAATGTGTATATTTTATGCTAGCATGGTTATGTTTGAAAGCAGTGAATTTTTATTTATCAGATTATAGTCTGTCTTGTATATTGAATCAGCACGGGTGAAGAAGATGATAATATGAAAACTGTTCCAAAAGGGGCTTGCACTAAAATTGAATAAGTATATTCTGAAATTTCCATAGCAATTAATATTTTGACTACGCAGCTTCAGAGGTATCTTAATACATTTCTTCCATGTAGAGTTCCCTGGCTGTCAAAAAGATAAATAATTTTTAAAAATTTGTCACATTAATTTGAATATTCTAGGTTTGTTGCCAAGAATTCCACTACAGACATAATGGTAAAAATTTCCAATTGCTATCCTTTTATTTCATCTTAGATTTTGTGCCCTGCTAATCTTCATCTTTCCAGGTCCCTCATTTGATGACTTTGAACAGACAGTTACCCTTCTTGTCTCTTTACTTAGTATGAGTGTTCCTTCCAATCCATTCCTGGCTTTGTCCCTGATTCCTCCTTTGTCTGGCTTCTGCCCTGTGCATTATTTCTCTTTTCTCAACCTTATTCCTACTTTATCTTACCCCAAAGATAAGGACTTTGCCAATAGGTGATCTTTGGAACAACTCCATGATCTCAGCTTTGTTGCACTGAGTGAAATAGCCTTTCTTTAGAGGCCGTGACACTTTCAGAGAGGAGTGTGCTTTTTGGGAATTATGGGCACACTCAGGAGAGAATTTTCAGGGTTCTTAGTGCTAAGCCTTTAAAAAAACTTCTGCTAAGCAAGTGAGAAGTGTTTGTTTTGTTGTTGTTTGGCCCCTCCTCACTTCCTAGTTTGTTGTAATTTAAGGAATTTTTTGTGAAAATAGTGAGTGGTCTGTCTGATGCAGAGGGCATCAGAGTAATTATGTTCTGCTACTTCAAAACCTAGTACTCTCCATCTTATGCTTAAATGGTACTCTATTCTGTCCTCTCCCCTCTCCCTCTTTCAAGAGAAAGTAACTGAATGCCCTTCCTCTGTCAAAGAGCTGTAGAGGTGGAGGTGTGCTTTACTTGCAAGCATTGATAGGAGTTGTGGATTTAGAAATATGGAAAGAAAACTTAAAACACTTCATCATCTGTAAAAAAAAATAATAAAATTGTAATGGTAGTATTATGAAGTTAACAGAGGCTCTGGTGAAGATAGCTAGTTGTTCCATAACTCAGTATAAGAAAGAGTCTCTAGTATGATATGCAAAGTTTATGTAAAC
The DNA here is from genome assembly GCA_026546715.1 of Gallinago undulata. Taxonomy (NCBI): domain Eukaryota; kingdom Metazoa; phylum Chordata; class Aves; order Charadriiformes; family Scolopacidae; genus Gallinago; species Gallinago undulata. The sequence goes on from JAOTQQ010000004.1 coordinate 15,881,565, forward strand.
AAATATTAACTATATAAATGGTGGTATGGTGGAGAATCTATTCTGATGAGACTGAAAAGAACAGCTTGGCATGAAGCAGGGAGGATTATGAAAAGTCTAGTTGCTATACTTCAATCACATGTAGCAATTAAAAAACATTTCTTCCAGTGTTTGATTATATTTTTTTTTGCTTTTCTGTTTTCCCCAAATATTTGTTAAATTATTTAAGATTTATTTAAAATATTTTTAAATTTTGCACTCAGCTATACTTCTTGTGTTATTTTTTCAGTCACGTGACAACATTTGGTTTACAGGACATCACCTGATCTCCCTTGTAGATTTAGTGCTTTTACTTCCAGAAGGTGCTGAGACAGATCTTCTGCAAAACTCAGATAGGTAAGTTGTAATCACAGTTAAAGGCTTTTCCCCTCTTTTAATCTTTCAAAAATACTTCAAATTACCTTACTACGATGGGAGTTATGCTGTCATGTAGTTAATGAGATGACAGCATCAATGCATTTTAAGTTTTTGGAACTAGAAATGGAAATGATCAGTTATTTCAGCCATTCTTTCCACTAACTGCATAGAAAAATATCACAATGCTATTACATTGATTTTTAACAATAAGAAAGGAATTCCTCCTCCATTCCCTGAGGATATAAAGCCTCGGATCTCAGATTACCAAACTAATTGGTAAAGAATTATTTCATTATGACTGTGTGGTTTGTCAGCTTTCTGCAGCAGCAATTGGAGGAACAAAATGTGGTATATTGTCTTATGTAACACAGGAGAAATAATAATCAGATACAACTTATAGCACACAGCCTGTTTGAAACTATTTCACAGATTGCTACTGGGAATGCAGAGCCACCTGAACAACAAATACTTGTAATTAAGTAATATAACAGTTACTGGAAAAGTCTCTGAAAGTCTCCTGTATAGGACCTGTCTCTTTCTATATCATGAGAAAAAGTTGGGCTTCTAAGTCAGTAGGGTGGTAGTATACAGGTTGGACACAAAACTACTTAAAAACCCAGATGTGTGATCTGTAATTGTACTGTTTATCTGGGAAAAGCATTAGAGAGTTTCTGCTAAAATGTATGGTAAAACAAAAGCAAAACCTGTATTTATAAAAAACACTTAAAAGTAATAATTCAATACAGTAATAAAGAAAACTGATGCTAGTTTCGTATCAACTTTGGATCACCAGAGATGCATATTACAAATTCTCTGATAAGGTTCTATCTCTTCAGAGAACTTTCCCTCACAATCACTAGCCTCCTCCAATCTTCTGACAGTTTTTATCCTGCAGAGTGTCAACTGTTGTAACATGGCCGTTACTGCATGCTGATGCTCTAGACTGAGCTATAATGCTCAACACATCAGTGGTTGCATTTTGTACAAATGAATATTTTTAGTATGGCTAGCTAATGGACAATTTAAATTATTATCCCTGTAATGCAATTCCGAGTTCTAAATAATACTGTATTTTTTTTTATTCACAGGATTATGGCATCACTCAATCTACTGAGATACTTAGTCATTAAGGATTGTGAAAGTGATAATCAAGTATGTACTAATTTATTTGAAAATGATCAATTACATAAGAGCTGAGGGCTGTATTCATGTGAAAGCTGTTTTCTTTGATTCAAAACCATGATTTTGCATTTCTCTTTGCAGTGGTCAGTAATGCAGAAGTGATGTTTTTATTAACTACATCAAGAGATAGGTGATATTTTATTTTGACGAAATTTGATTGCATTCATATTTGACTGTTACTGTAAACAAGCTAATCCTTTTATTCTGCCTCATGAACTGTGGTCTATGTCCATAATTTTAGAGTACATCACCATAAACTAAAATATCTATCAACTATTCCCAGGAGAAAAAAATACTTGTTAATACTGCTAATTTATTTGGTAGTATCCCTCAATCATCCAAGTGGATTTCTTTATAATAATAATACAAACCTTTGCAGTTCAAGAGATCCACTTTATTCATCTTTAGGCAAAATACTTTTTGTGTGATACACTAAAAGTTAATAGTATTAAGATTTCTCAGAAAGTATTTAATAATCATATTTAAGTAGCTTTTAGCTGTGCAAAATTGTATTCTATATTTACAGCAACTGTGGAACTACATGATAGGTACATGTTAAAATCTTCTCTAGGAATCAGCATCAAAAAAATTCTTGCCTGTAAGATCCATCTTCTAAAATAACAAAAGGAATGGCTGGACCAATGCAATTTCCTGCTATGTGCTTTACTAGATACAGGCTAAAATGTTTTATGCACAAAGGTAACTTGCCAGTCCAAACTGCCCACCGCTGCAGTTTACCTATGTTATGTTATAGGTATGCCTCTTTACCTTCATTTCACCTGCGTGTGGGTGTTGGAATGTAGCTATTTCAGAAATACAGTGACGATTTAAACTTTGCAGTATATGAAAAAAGTGAAGCTGCCCTTATGCATTTTACTCATATAATATTATGCTACCTCTGTTTAAAGCAGAATTTGCAGCTTTAGTTGTAATAATCCCCACCTCTTTCTTCTCCCTTTTGTTTAGCTCTTTTCTGTCTGAAGCAGTCAGCAACATTTGTTATTGGTAGATCAGTGCAAACTGTTCTTGTTATTCAACTGCTGGATGGCTTCTCAGTGTAGTATATTACGATGGATCTGCTGGTTTTGTGTACAGTCGGACTCATCCACCTGCAGTTGATAGAAATATGTTCCTGGATACTCAAGGGGAACCTTGTTAGAATTTCACAACTGGATTAATATATGGATTCCATAATCTACCAGCTGTTTTTTATAAAAAAAATATAATAATATTTTATTATAATATTATTTTATTAGTGCTCTGACTTGCATTATGTCATTATAGTATTGAAGAGCCAGTGGAATTATTTGTATTTAGTTTTCCAATTACATTCCACTACTAAAGGGCTGCTTATTCTAATAGTGCAATGCAATGAAATGCAACTACTGTTGACTCTTCCAAATCATTGTGTTCTACCATTCCTCTAATTCATGCAATTCCATAGCTTTTTATCCACTGTATCATGGAGCAAACAAGTATCAGCTGATCTAGTTGAAAATGTTCCTCCTCATTGCAGGGTGGTTGGATGGTCCAACCCAAACTATTCTCCTTAGTACTAAATGTTTGGATTTTTGCATTAAAATATATGTTTAGTCACAGTTTAAAAAAAAATTGCTTTTCAGTTTTCAAGTACAGTAAAGCCTTTCCTGACTTGAATAAGTAGTATCGTGGTCAGAGGAATATTCTAACCCACAATAAGTATTCTGAGGTGCTCTGTTGTTCTCCTCTAGTTCTTGACTTTCTTTATGATTTGAAGTAATACACTTCAGCATATTATTTTCTGTTTTTTAAAATACACAAAAAAAATCTGATCTACTTTTAGACCACATTGATATCTATGAATACAAGTATTATAAGTGCCTAATGATGTTACTACTCTAAGTAGAATAATAATAATATAGCTTGCACTGATTACCCAAACCATAATGAAAAGGAATAGTAAAAATAGTTTTCAATTGGTGCCTTTCTATGTTACTATTTATGTAATTAGTTAGTATCGATAGACTGTATCTGTTCTCAGATTTACAGAGTGATTACTGTTCAAGTGCTCATTATCATCCACTTAGTTTCATGTAAATACATAGCTTTGTAAAAATAGAGAGTATTCCTCTTAATTATTATTAAAATTTTATTGATAGTAGCACACAGTTGCTGTAACAGTGTTGTCTAGTACCTGGCACAAAGAATGTCCCTACAGTTTGAGGAGAAAATAACATCACGTCTTCTGAAGTTTTCCCTTAAATTTAACCACTACCAGTTCTTGACTTCCTCCTTGTCTCCCTTCATAGAGTGCAAGTGATGCAGAAAGAAAATGCTTCCTTTCATGTCAGTTCAGATTTTTTGATTGCTGTATAACAAGCACTTTCATTAATCAAGTTTAAAAATCAGTAATTTTCTGGAAAAAAGTTTTCTCCATTTTTAGCCCCATTCTAGTGGAAATAATTACTGGTTTTCTTATTTGGCCAGTTAACTTTGTGTCATTTAGCATTGAAATTTGTTGAATCTTCTGCTGTAATTAACAATACTCTTTAACATTGAGAATTCTTATTTTTATTGCCCTTACATTGCCCTTTGAGGATACTGCCTGAAGAAAGGAGTCATTTAAATGGCTCCTATATCTGAAGACACAAAGACTGATTTATATTTGTTTCCTTCTACAGCAGTTTTGTAACTACAAGTTTCTAAGGTGCCAAGACAGAGAATTTTTCTTCTTGGGTGGTGTAACCTTGAACAGCCTTGTTCTTGAGCATTTTTTCCTTGTATTTCTTGCTTCCTGAGTGCAGTTATTGTACACTCCTTCTTTCACTCATGACATATTGGGGAGAAGTTCACGTGTCACTTGGGCTACTGTGCCTAAGGACAGGGTAGTAGCATACCCAGTAACATTCCTACAGTGCTTTTTAAACCAAATGCCATATAGACAAGACCCTTATATATTTGTGGAGCCTTTCATTTAGCATTGCAGTACAGTGTTAATTTGGGAATGTGAATTTAAATAGTTGTGCCATTTTGCTGCTGAATTATCTTAAGGGACTCTACAACTGTTGTTTACTTGCTGTAGAGATTCTAGCCTGAGAAGCTGGCTAGTACGCCCCCTCCAGCATACCAGCATCCTTTCAGCTTTGCTTTCACAAGAACAAGCTGAAAATGTGTGTTTCCATTGCTGTAGTTATGAGCCTACATACTAAGTTTGGCCCCCTCCTTTTGTTTTGGTTTTTTTTTTTTTAATCCAATTTTTGACAAACCATGCTGAAAAAATGCGAGGAGCTTAAATGTCCATCGTGCTGCTATTCATGCTGAAATGGATGAGCCTTTTTTTTGTCCTAGCACAGAATCATATGTTATAAAGACTAGTCTAAAAAACTTCTGCTCAAAAAGTTAGCATTGCAATGCTCTGTCAAAAGTTAATTTGTAATCTTCTCTGTTCTGTTTGAATAGACCGGTATATGGACTATCCTTGCCAAGATTGAGGAAAATTTTTTAAAACCACTACGTGTAGGACTCAATATGTCAAAAGCGCACTATGAAGCAGAAATAAAGAATAAGAAAGAAAACAGAAGAGGTTAGTTGGGTTTTTTTCCTTAGCTTTGTTCATATTTAGAAACTTCAGAAATCCGTTGGAAACAAAGAATTGGGGAGTGCTGTATAGATTATGTTTTATTTAACTGTTGACACTATTCTAAATTTCAAATAAAAATTCAATATATTCAATATTCAATAATAACTATATATTAATAATTTTCATAATTAGTCAGATAAAACTGATCTTGTTTGTCTCTCATCACATTTGTAAACGTTATAGAAAGCTGATAGAAATGTCAAATGAAGATATTCAAAGCTTATTTTGCATTTGTACTTTTGATTTTAAGGTTAGACAGGAGCTTTCTCCCCTAGGTTTCATGCTAAGTGTGGGGAGGTTAACAAGAAAAGAAAGAATTCTCACAGCAAGTAGGTACTGTCTTAAAGCCTGAAAAATTACATTCTGGAATTTTTTACTACTTTTTTTTTTTTTTTGTTAGTCTGACACACAGAATCAGATTCTGCTGTGGGTTAAGCAGACACATTCCACAGGGCATAAGAGCTATAGCTGCTTTAGGCCATCTCTATGCATGTCCGATCCTCTGCTCTTTTGTGATCTGCAGTATAATTAAGACAGCTGAAGGAACTTACTGCTTCTACCAAAAATGTCAGTATGGCTTTTGGCCCCTGGTCTTATCCTCTTCTGTTATTGTAAGCTATATGAGGCAGAGGAGGGAAAATTTTTCTAGAGGCAACCTGTAGATGCCTTTCTAAAGGGAATCCTTTAAAATGAATTGGGAAGCTTTCTGTTTTTCTTTAAGTCCCTCTGACATTTCTCCAGCCTTTGACAAAGCATAAAGAGGCAAGTTCAGGAGACAATGTTTAACTTATAATAGTAAATACTTTAGCCTTTTCCCCCCAGTGTGTAATCTTTGTAAGCATTATGTTGAATTTCAAACATGTTGTCTGAATGTAAGAGTTTTTCCCCTTAGTTTTCAGACTTGTCCTTGCAGTTTTGCCTGCTGCGAGTAATCTGCCTGAAACAGAGGAGCCTGCAGCCTTTTCTTAATTAAATATGTATTTCATGTCTGGATTCATTAAGTCAAGCTAAAGAACCTCCTACAATTTCTCTGGATGTGGAAATATTAAAAATGTATCACAAATCAACCAGATTTAAAAAACGTTTTTTTCCTTTAAAGGAGTGTTTTAGCTATGTAGTTTTTTTTTTTTTTTTAGTTGCAGATATTGCCAGTTCAGTAATGTAGACATAACGGGATATAGAAAGTGTAGCAATAACATCCAGCTCAAACTGTCTTCCTCATAAGGTTCAGCACATTCTCTTCTATGTTTGGTCAATCCTTAGACAATAACTGTTAAAAACTACAAACCTAATATTAAAAAAATATTGTTTTCATTCTAAAAGTTATGTGAAACAGCAGCCTGATTTCTGGTTGGTTATTTTATTCTGCAGAGGCACAAAGTTCGAACACAATTTGTTCTGTAACTGTTAGTGGGGAAAAGATGCCTGCAATGACTACAGAAATGCAGTTTCAGGTGAGTTTGCATTTTCTTCAGAGTTATTCAGAAGTATTAATTTTTTTTTATCAATCTGGAGATAAACATATATGTACAGTGGGTAAAAAAAATTCTAATAAAAATAACATTAATCTCTTTTGTCATTTCAGGTTTTACGCTCTGCGCTCTTCACATTTGATTTAATAGAAAGTGTTCTAGCTCGAGTAGAAGAACTCATTGAAGTGAAAATAAAAGGTGGAATGGATGAAAATAGTTAGGTCAGCTGGAGTATTTGAATTAATGTACTTCTTGTAAGATCATTTTGACTCTAAGACTTTAGTTGAAAAGGAGGCTACCAACCAAAGAGCTATATAGAGTGGCCTCTAGAAGAATTGCAAATGCTGCTCTTCATGTCTTGTTGCTGTTATTTTTTATTTTCTTTTGCTATTGTTGTGTGCAATTCACAGAGATGACCTATTTACTAAAGTACTCCTCTTCAGAATTTGATGCTTTTTCTTAAGTTTAGAAACTAAAAACAAGGGGATTTTTTTTTTCTTATGCTGTGGCAAGAAGGTATGGTTGTGCATTTATTTTTCTGTTCATCTTCAAAATTTGTTAGATAATAGTTGCTGTGAATTACGAAGATTTTTATAAAGTGACTGGAGAACCATTAATTAAAAAGAACCATTTAAGCACAAGGTATTTTTTATTGGCACTTTTTAATGTTGACAAACAAGCTTCCATATTTACAGAAAGGACTGTAAGCTATAGATAGATAATCATAGAAACACTATAGTAAATGAAAATTTAAAGACAGTTTAAATAAACTTTAAATAAAGTTTAAAGAAAAACGTATCAACTTGGAGCCAAACAAGATGTTAAAACTTAGTAAAACAAGATAACACTTATGTTTAAAAAACAGAGTATATTAGATTTCATACATACACTTTTTTATGCATGGGGATACCTGTATTTTGGCATTATTTTGATCATCCTTACAAAATTTTCCTTAAGATACATTAAATGTTTTGGGAAATTATTATAAACAGATGAGCTCCTAAGTTCAGAATCAAGTTAAAACAAGGATGGCTTTTTTGGCCAAACAAGCATGGCTTTTGTTTTTTTTCTTATAATGTACATTTGTTATAAGGTATGCTATTTTTCGCTGTATAGTTGTTTAATACAAATTTTCATTCCAAATTCATAAGTTGTATACAGAGTCTTTTGAAATATAATTATATTTTTATGAACATTCTGTATTTTGTTTAAAATGTAGCCACTCTATTTATGAATAAAAACCCCAAATACTAAATTAATTGCAATGCGACTGGTGCTCCTGAAGCATCTTCCAAAGTGGACTGTTTTCTATTATTTGGGCTTTTGTCATTGCCATTTGGTAACGAATATCATCTACTTGTGGCTTGGAAGTTACCTTAGAGGAAAGAAAAATATTATGAGTAGGACACAATAAGTCTTAGGTATATTCAACATCTTATTTTTTCAAATAGTACAAATGTAAAATTATTCAGCAGTGAAATTTGAGTCACGTTTTCTGAAATACATATTCAGGAAGGGTGACATAGAGGTCATTGGATGTATCCTGTTAAGTGCAAGACCAGTCCTTAAATAACCAGTCCTGCCAGCATTGCATCTGATTATCTGGTAGTATTTCCACAGGAGTTTGCTATGGGCAGCTCCGGATTAGTTGGGTGGTGTTGCTCCCTTTGCCATGTCTGTTAAGCTGGGGCAGAAATGTTGGTATTTAGGCCTTGTACCAGTTAAGGATTCTCTGATAAATTATAAGCTCATTAAACTGGCTTTGCACAGCATCAGTAAGAAATAATGAAATGGCAACTGATACTTTTGTGGCATATACTGTCATCAGTCCTTTTGGGACTCTCCTGTTGAAATCCAGTGTAAACATTCTGACCAAGTAGAAAATCAAGTTTATAGGATCAGCAGTAATCTTAAAAGCTTTTTAGGTTAATGCTGTATTAAGAGACTGGGTCAGACATCAGTAGATTCCATAAAAAGTTTATGTACAACGTTCAATGTTGTAACAAGTATTTAAGAGCTTTTGCCATATAATAAGCAAGGTGTAACTTACACACTTAAAATGATGAATACTCTGAATAGGTTAATGATTATTACTTTGAGATGCCCACTTTAGGAAAGGATAAAATGTAAATTTGTATTTTTTTTCCTAACATGTTGTTCACCCTCCTTTTTATTTTTGGTACATGGGATGCTGCTAGTGCTGTTATAGTTCGTATCTAAGTTAGAGTTTTCATAGAGAAAGTGTTCTTTAAAGAGGTTCAATAAATAAATTTCAGTAGTAATGTTTTGATGCATACAGAATATGTTGTGGATACACAGATAAATTACACTTATTAAGCTGTAGAAATAACATACTAGTATGTATATCATTAAAATCCACAAGTAACTCAAGTTTTCAGATTGGCATTTTTACTTTGAAGTCTTTACATATTTAGATTTCATTCTGGTTCTGCACTACTAAATGAAGTGGTAAATAAGAGCTGAATTGGAACCATAGAATAGTCACTTGGAAGGGACCTTTAAAGGTCATCTGATTTGTCTTCATAGATGCTATTAAGAGCTTTTAAAGTTACCTTTAACAATAGTTTAAATACCTGGCTAAAGCATTGGAGTAAGAGTCATACCTCAATGTATTAGATGGATTGCACTCCGTATGACCAAAAGTTTCCATTAAAGGAAAATAAATATGTTATAGTTCTTGGATATTCCTGGCTAATATACTTCTGAAGAACTAATTTGCATTATATATGCAATCAGACTTACCTTAGCTATGGTTAGCATTAACTTAACAGTTTCAGTAGTATTATGAACTGGTATTATACGTAAATTACTCCCCAGAAATCTGCACATCAAAATAAATAAAGGTTAAGGTTACTCTTAGAACGCACATTTAATTTGTTATGCCATAAAACTCAAAAAGCATTCCCATATGATATAAACAACTTCTTACTGTGCCTTCACCACAAGTACATAGAAGACTGGTTTTATTTTTGAAGGCAACTGGAGAGTTCATGCTGTTTGTATAACCATCTGTCCCATTTCTGTACCACTTGTTTAGGTGGGATTTGGAAGGGCTCATTTCTTTTTCTAGGGCTCTTTGGCAATCAGTCAGTCAACGCTTCTTAAGCATGTGTACATTCAAAGGGAACTAAACCCTCTTCTGCTATATTGTTGAAGACTGACTGTTCTCAGTGCCAGTAAAAAAGCATTTGGAAGAACACAGGAAATTATCTGTAAACACTGTGCTAAAAATACTTCAGAATTTGAACTAAATCTTTGTAGCGTACTAGCTAAATATAGCAATCTGTACATCAGATGTGATTAAGATAATGGCATAATTCTGCTAAGAATTTAATGAAGGACTTGTTCATTCAAATAATTTAACCTAAAATTCAATCTCTTTCTACAGATACTGTTATTCATATGCATTCATTCTTGAGAACGGAATCTGAAAATTTAAAATACTAGCAGCAGTTGTCCTTCAGTGCAGTTATGGAAGAGAGAGAGAGATCAAAGCTCAGGCAAGCACAGAGCCTTTCCTTAAGAGTTGTACCTTAAGTGTGCTGTAACAATGACAACAAAGTTAGCGTTGCTGCCGTTCACTGTTGTAGAGCTGAAACGTGATAGGGACTTAAAATAACTCATTCTTTGTTGTTAGCTAATCAAAAATTTAATCCAAAGAAAATGCCCAGCTGCTCAGTTGTGTACTCCCCTGTGACCTCCCCCTTGTGACTACCACCTGTTCTTCCCGCAATCTGTTTGATGACTTGGACTCATTCACATTAAGACCCGTGCTGGTTGGATGCCTGATCTAAGCTGGGCTGCCCATTCTTCTAATTAGAAAAATAAATGTAATAGGCAGTGTCCTTCCCTAAGAGCAGGTACTTGGGTCACTGTTGAGTTTTGCTAAAACCTGATAGAGAAACTGTTTTACATTTAGGGATTTGGGAAATAAATAGATGCAACTAAGATGCCCACTGCAGTGGCCTAAGCAAAGGGTAAGCGAACAAGGGGCAACAAAGAAACAATTACATGTACTCACCTAGATTAATGAAAATTAATTTCTTCCAATAGTTTTCCTTCTAATTATAGCAGGTCTAAATTTAGTTTGTATTTTATTAATTTGATCAGAATACTGGTTATTAGAACATAAGGCTGGTTTTTGCTCCAAGGCGTGTAAACTTTAACATAAGGATTTAATGAGTCTATTAATGGAATGCTTATTTGAGCTGTGATGATAAAGATTGCTTTTCTCCTCCTTCCCCCATCATATGCACAACCTTACATAAAGTGTTCATAGTGTTGAACCACAATCCTATAATGTGTCAAGGAACTTTGTTTTTTAGCAAGTCCAACAGGTGACTTGTAGTTTGAGAGAATATGGCACGATATTTTCTCACTGATGCAAAAGCTCACGCAGTGATTTATATACAACTATATATATGGCAGAACTCCAAGCTGCCAGATAGTAACAAAACACATGCATCTAAAATACAATTGTGTCTTGACAACATCAATCTGGTATAGGCTGCAATGAAAAAACTATTATTTGAGTAAAAATACTGTCTTACCAAATGGAATATAGTTTCAAAACATCACATATGTTAGTGATCAACACGTGCACAAAACCTCTTGTACATAACCACAAAGAAGACTGAAAATTAGCATTGCCATCAGCTGCATAACGTGTTCTCACTGAACGGTGGCAGAGCTTTTACGACCTCTCATGAAAATTTATGGAATTTGCACAAATGGGTAATAGATTTCCTACATTTCATGCCATACACTCTGCTACTCATCAGCATTTGGCAGCATGCCCAGGATTTAAGGAAATTGGTGCTAGTTTCAAGGAAGTAAAGATCAAAGACTCCATTAGAATAGTCACTTCTTTGATATCAAGAGTGAAAATCAACTGCAGTTAGGCCTACTGTGCCTACCAGAAAAAAGTTTTAACTACGAGAACAGAGCACAACCTGATAACTGTTGTCAGCAGCTTTGTACTGAACCATGCAAGTTTTCAGGCTTCATTAGAAAGCACAGATAAAGTTTTAAACAAAACAGTTTTAATGTCCAGTTTCATGCTTTTACTGTAAAGGAACATTGATTATTTCAATTGTTCTAGCTCTGTATAATAGACTGCTCCAAGTAAACAGATTTTAAAAGCTGGTAAAGAATCTGTACTTTTCAATAAAGCCTTTTCTCATAAAGGAAACTTGCCTGTTCTGTTTTGAAAATGACCATGAAAAGATGCTGACAGAGCTAACAAAGCTACCTAATTTTCCAGTTCAAGGGAAAAGTTTTTTAAAAAATCCTATTACATAGCCCTAAAGTGATTGAAAGGGATGTTGTTTGCTACGTTTTGAGGAATGTCCTGGTTTGTTACCTATGAGATGTCATATTGATTCACTTTTCATTTGCTATTAATAAGCTTAGGCTTCCAATAATTCTCCAGTGCATTAGCAAAAGAAAATTCATATTCCTGAAAATAATTCCTAAAATAACATTACCCAATCTAAGATTGCTACTTCATTTCTTCCTAGCAATAAAAATTTTGGTTTGATGTTGAAATCATACCTTCTCTGAATTCTAAACATGATGTTCCATTCTTCCGGTCCATGACGAGCAGCTGACAAAACCAAAAAACTGTTCCGATGAATGTTTATGAACTTCTGAATTCTTTTGAAAAACATCTCTTCCTTTGTCATAAGCAAGTCTTGAGTGTCTGCCAGTATAAATGCAACACCTATTGAAGAAATTGATATAAATGTATACATGTTGGCAAGAATGTGATAAAATTCTCACCAAAAACCAGGAAGCAGAATTTTTATTCAAACTTCAGTTTAAAAGGCAATTGGAACACATGAATAAATTTACACATCTTTATAGTGAAATGCAGTCATGAGATTTGGCCATGGATTTTTAAGTTAAACTACAATAACTTAGAGGTTATTTTTGACCGTAACATCAAAAACCCCCAACTGTTCAATCCACTCAAAATACAGACATCTGAATGCCTTTGAAAACAAATGCTTCAGGAATAAGCAACTGCTATAATGGAATGAATTTAGGGTAAATGCAAAGTCTGATTGAAGGGATCAGCGAGTCCCTTTTCTAAATGACATAAACAAACACACCTGTAACATCTTAACAGTAAGCTGTTCATCTACCATGAAAAATGAAATTATAACCCCGTCAACTAAGTTATTCCGAAAGGGAAAGTTAAGGCTGCTGATGTTTAGGAGACTTAACAGTGGAGGATACAAAACACTAGGCCAATGTGTGCTTGTTAATCCTTATAATTAGGAATGCTTCAGCTTAAGGATCTCATCTACTTGCCTAAAGCATCTTTTGCTCTAAAAAGGAAGAGTAGATACTTCATATTTGTGGTTTCAGTGATTTCCTAATCAAACCTGCTCACGAATTCTTTCCCTAACTCCTCTGCTATCACCAGGTCTGCAAACTTGACTTGGAAGATGAAAGCCAAGGGTCCTGGTTCACTCTTACATTTACAGCCATGAATAGCGAAAACCCTGATGACTGTCTTACAAGTTAGTGGCACTCAACGTTATAACGATGTTGTCACCAAATCTCACGTAGCTGTTCTACAGTACATCCAAAAGTATAAACAAATGAAAATGTTTCATCCTCAAGGTTCTCTGCTGCAGCCTCTTATTTATGTGCAATCACAGCACATTCCTTTCACTATTGCAAGATATTCCAACAACGTACCTTTTATTCAGTTTAGCATAGCCTACAACAGAGCCTAATCTTGTACCTCATTACAGCTTTTGAGTTTAAAGACATAAACTTCAAAGTACTTTACCAGAGACAGAAAAAATCACAGATCCAGTTTCCACTGATTCTGAATATCGAACTCGGTGTTGTTGCCTCTGTAGAATTGTAGAAATTTCATGATTCTAAATAAATTTTTAAAAGTTAATTAAACTTTTTCAGCTAATTAAAATTTTAAATATTTGCATTGGAATTTATCATACACAGAATGCCAATTTTATATGCATACATTCTGTTTGCTACAGGAAACTCTTGTTTGCCACATAAAGAAACTCAAGCATTTTACAGTCTATTTTTGTAAGATGTGCTAAAGGAGGATTTAGAGAAGCAATTGTAAGATATCCTTGCTTATGAATCAAAGCCCTCTTGCCTGTAAATTCTCTCCAGCTGGCATGAAATTAGTCTCAGCTGCAGGAAATAATTACCAGCTCCTTGACATACCCTTTCACTTTACTGAGGAACACAGTCCAGGCTTCTGAAATTAACAGATATAAATATACTTCAGTATCTGTAAGACTCACTATTTTAAACTGAATTGCACACTTACTGAATGATCATCTAACCCGATGTTGATACTGTATAGTAGAAAATAAAGCGTTTAGGGAGAAATTCAGAAACTTAAAAACATTTCTGATGGAATTATTCATAGTGCTAATTTGAAGACAGCATCAGTGCAGTGCAAAAATGATGAGTCAGGACAATCCTAAAGCAATATAACTCAGAATAGCAGGTGGCAAGAATACTAAATAGGTTCAGAAGTTGCTAGGGGAAAAACTACACACACAAAAGAAGAAACAGTACTATAGCAGAAACAACTTCAGACTAATGTCACTGTTTTATGCTCAAAAACCAATATTCATTGACATTGCATAAAATATTTCCATGTATAGATGGGAGGAAATGCTTCTTTCAGCGTTTCTTAGTGAGTCAGATGCTGTTCTTGACAAGTGGTATCATACCTGCAGAGCTGTACTCATAATAACTGTTGTTATCCATCTTGACTGTTCTTGCCCACCATTTGCTGTCATTTTTTTCAAGGGTTTAATGGCTCCGCAGTAAAATTTCAACTGCCACCTTCTCAAAGGCTTGGAAAAATGACAAATATTACCTGCCAATTAAAAAAGTGAAATGTTTAAGGCACACAGCTCCATTAAAGATCTGATTAAAAGCTAGGGCACTGTGCTATTCTCCAAAACGTATACAGGTGCCCACTACCACTGGACTAATTTAAGATAGCAATTAGACACCTAAATGCCTTTAAAGAATCTGCACCTGAAAGGCAGAGTCACAGAAGAAGTAGCATAATGAACAAATTACTTCAGATAAACATTCCTAAAAGCAATTAAAACAACGAAGGAACATTTGTCCTGCTTCTAAAGGGCATATTTGTCACTGTGCACCATTTATACTCAGATACTTTTGGGAAGACAGCCCCGGGCCTCCTGCCCAGCCCTAAGCAGCCTCAGCCTGAGCACTAGCTTTTTTTCATCTACGTTTGCATTTCACTCTTCTGAAAAAATTCCTGGATATCCAGCTTGGCAGGCATTTCTATTTCAGTAAGGCTCCTGCGGTGCAGCTGGGGACACTGAAACTCCCTGACAAGAGCACAGGTCAGCTGGAGGCTGGGCTGGGCTTTGCCTCACGGCCCTGAGGCGCCGGAGGGCAGGAGATCTGGGTTCCACAAAAACCTTGTTCCAGCTGATCCCGAATATAAATTTTAAACAGGCCTCTCCTCATTTTAAACACCTGGGAAAGTGCTACAATGAAATCCCAGCGGCCTCAGCCTGGGGTACGGTTTGAGGCTCCCATAGCAATTTACTGTCAGACACTGTGAGCGCTATGGCTTTGGGAGGAAGGGGAGGCCTCAGGGGTCTGGCACTGGGGCAAGAAGTTCTCCAGATGGCAGCCATCATGGAAGAGAGAGAAGTCCTCAGCAAACTTTCTAATTTATATTGAATGTGATGTTCAAGGTATGAAATAATCCTGTCGGCCAGCTTGGTTCTTGCTCCTCCTCGTCCCTGCACCTGACAAGGCTCAAAAACACTGAGACCTTGAATCCCACATTCCATAGCTGGCTATGAAGTAAATATTTTCACAAATTCAGACACTAGAGTCTTCTAAAAATGCAGTTTCTCCTAGTGTTAGAAGAGACCCTACTGAAAAGTAAAATTACTGAAAGAGAAATGAATCCTATGTTGCTCACAGCAGGAGAGCCTGGCAGCTGGGCACAGCCCTCTGGCATCCGGTGGTCCCACAGAGGGTGGAGTGGGTCCATCCTCAGCATGGCCGGTGGCCAGGGCCTCTCCAGGGCCCCCGTCTTCTTCCCATGGCCATCAGGAGGAACCACAGCTGCTCCTCACCAATCCTTCACAGGTCTGAGGGATCAAGAGAAGGAAAACAAAAACTCCCAACACCAAAAGGAATTGCACATCACTTACTGCTAAGAAAATAACTCAGGCCTTGGTGGAAAGTGAGGAAGCACTTCTCTGCTCCTCTGTGTTGCCCTGGAGTGTATGGGGACTGGCTTCTGCTGGGATGCTGCTGAAATTCCTGTTTGCTTGTAAGTGTCCCCATAAAAGTCATCCAGAAACTGGGTGTTGGCCTGAGAGACTGCTGCCGTGCAAGTGTAGATGGTGTGGCATTTTTAGATGATAAAAAGGACTGAAAGAACAAAAATGTGGAAGGGCACCAGGCAAAACAAGTGGGTGTAATAAACAATGATCATAATAAGACTACTTTTGTATAGGAAAAAAATAATCTTGAGGGAGTGTTGTTAATGGACAGCTAATTCTGCAGCTATTTCTGGAGAAGAATACTCCAAATTGTTTTCTATAACATTCTAAATATAGAAGGTATACAGTACAAAAATGTGGAAACAAGAACCGGCACCACTTTCAGTGAAAGCGAAATACTGAGAATATTGGAGCTTCTTTTTTTTTGTCACATAAGAGGAAACAGTGCTTCTTTTATATGGTAAAGAAGAGCTGGAGTGTAGAGCCATTAAAAGAACTAAAAAAGAGCATTGATCTCCATCTCTGCTCTTCAGCAGAATCCAGACTTATGACTATCTGCTGAAACCAGTATTTTTACTGAAAATCTGAGACTTTTTTCCTTTTTAAACTCTTTTTAGAGTATTTTGAAATAGAAGAAATTGATCTCATTTATATATTAAAAATGATACATTTAAATAGCAAATTTTCTAGCTTGCTTAGAAAGATTTAGGTATCCTAATGATTTAAAGATGACTGTTCTTTTTGTTTCAGACAAATACGAAGTGGATTCACATCTGATCTCCTATTTCTGTTGGTCAAATGCATCTGAGTTACAGTTACCTCTCACTGTAAGGGTATGAAAACGTCACGCTACATTTGATAGTAAGTCAGATATTTCTAATACTGAATTTTTAAGTTTCTGTGGAGTATAAATGTGAAATACAGCAAATTAAAGGAAAATAACAGATGTATGAGGTATCCTGGCTGCAGTGTTCTGGAGAGCTGTGACAGGACCAACAAACTGTGCAGCTGTTTCCTGTAACACAGTGGAGCCACATACTCTGACTGCATACAAAAATCAGGAAGCACATCAGGAATTATTTTAAAATACAATTATAAAACAATAATGCAGCTTTATAATGAGGCTTGATGATGTCACTGACATTTGATGACACGAAGTTTGAATTCATGCACATTACAAATTAATTTGTTTCAGTACTAGAGAATCATAGAATCGTCTAGGTTGGAAGGGACCTTAAAGATCATCTAGTCCAACCATCAACCTAACTCTGACAAA
>JAOTQQ010000004.1:15898914-15971364 GCA_026546715.1 Gallinago undulata
CTCCTCATAAGACTTACTCTCCAGACCCCTCACCAGCTTTGTTGCCCTTCTCTGGACCCGCTCCAGCACCTCAATATCTTTTTTGTGGTAAGGTGCCCAAAACTGGACACAGTACTCAAGGTGAGGCCTCACCAGTGCTAAGTACAAGGGGATGATCACCTCTTGGGTCCTACTCACCACACTGTTCCTGATACAGGCCAGGATGCTGTTGGTCTTCTTGGCTACCTGGTAACACTGCTGGCTCATGTTCAGCCTGCGGTTCACCAGCATCCCCAGATCATTTTCTGCCAGGCAGCTCTCCAGCCCTTCTTTCCCCAACCTGTAGCATTGCAGGGGGTTGTTGTGATCCAAGTGCAGGACCTGCCACTTGGCCTTATTGAAACTCATCCTGTTGGTCTCAGCCATCAATCCAGCCTGTCCATATCCCTCTGCAAAACCTCTCTGTCCTCCAGCAGGTTGACACTGCCACTCAGTTTGGTGTTGTCTGCGAACTTACTGTGAAATCCCAGTGGTAGAGAGTAGGAACTGTTTTGCTGTAGTGGTTATAACCTGGTCTAGTTGGGGGTGTCCCTGTGACTGCAGGGGGGTCGGACTAGATGGCCTTTGGAGGTCCCTTCCGGCCCAGATGATTCTATGATTCTATGATTTATAACACTATTGTGTATCTGAATTCATATTTTGGAATGTGTCTAACATGTACATGTAATAACTGAATTACAACAATTCACATGGAGAAAAAATAACAGGAAGGAATAGAATGGAACAAAACAGACCCCACTGCCTCTTGTATAAGAGCCACCCCAGCCTAACACTGGTCTGGTCCAAGTCTTATGCAATGGGACATGCTGAGCCCCCGGCCTAGGAACTGCTCCAGGGATGATTGGCTAGTAGCTTGTTTTGCAATGCCACTTAAGTCTGAATCTTACCATGTGACTTGGCTTTCTCTTTTTATGAGCCTACTGTCAGAAAGCTAAGGAGAGCTTGGGCTTTTCTGGATTGTGTATTCTTCACAGTATTCTTCTCCCTAGTAGTTTCCCTTTCAAAAAGTGACCTTGAGGGATGCTGTCGTACCTGGTATTATGAGCTGAATTTATTTTACTACTTACAGTTCTCTCTGCTGTGACAGTTTCTGACATTTTGCTAGTCTTCGCTTTTAATCTCAATAGCATCCCTTTTCCACATACTTACATGGTGCTTTTCACATACAGGTGAAGCTGCAGGAGAGAGAAAGAACAGGGCTATGTCTGACAGCATATCAAATAATTTCTGGGAGCAGAGCAGAGAACCCCATTTAGGCAGGGATAGAAGGACCTTGGGATTAGAACTCCCATATGATGAAGATAATGGCTTAAACATGTGGATGAATAACTACTTTATGACAAGGCAAAATCTTTCATCAAATTAGTATTTCTCTATGCTCTCCTGGGCTACATCCTGTATGTTCTAAATAAGGATCATTTTTTCATTTTCTAGGGCAATTGCACAGGTATCTGGTATCTCTCTTCTCTATAGATTTTTATGAGAGAGCTAATTTTTCATCTTCACACACATCACCTGTCTTGTTCTCTGATGACATGATCCAAGAAAAAGTAGGTTTTTTCCTTTTAGAGAAGAAAAAGGTATGAAGGTCCACTGAACAGATTGAAGAGAAAATAACACTTTTTTAACAGTTTACAGAGCACAAATAAAAACTGATGGCAGCAGTCCACAACTTCAATGAAGTACAATGACTCAGCATTTAATTTACACATAGGATTTATTATTTTCTGTCATACAGAAATCAACTAAGAATCTTCAGTATGTAGCATGGGGAAGAAAGCTGTGGAATTATGCACCTGTACAGAGATTCTGGAAACAGAAGACAACCATGTGCACAAGGAGTCATTTGGAAATATGGTTACTTAGGCCCCAGCCTATTATCTAGGTGCTCGAAAAGCAATCGAGTGGAAAACATGCAAGCATTCAGTTTGAGAGCTTAACACCCCCTGTTTTGCATTCTCAAAGAATGAGAAGTCAAAATATTCTAGAATCATAAAGCTATGGACTACAGTTACTGACTCAAACTTTTCTCCAAATATATTCCATTATTTTATATATATATATATATATATACAGACACGCACACACACACACACATATATATATATATATATATATATATGGGATTAATTTTGGTTACTAGAACATGATAACCCAGAAAATAGAGATTCAAGTTTCCTTCTCTAACACAGACACAGGTAAGAAGTTTGATTTATAGGTGGGTCTCATGTTCATGGACATTAAAATTACCTCATTCTATTAGGGTAACAAATAGTTTTACACTGCCTATGCTGAATCTGGCATGTGCGTATACTTTGTCCTATTTATACTTATCTCAAGCATATTGATATAATTCTACTAAGAGGCAGGATAGGATGCCATGCCAAACTCAAAAGACGGTTATAAAATGAAGAAGTGAAGAACTAAAATAATTTCATTAAATGCAAGGAAGTCATACAAATGACTAAATATGTACTGCATAAACAAGGGTGCTGTAGATTTAAGTAATTTGGTGAGATTAGTCTCGAAACTGGCTTACACAGTTATAAAGTAAGCTACGTGAGTCAACATCTTTACTGTTTACCAGTCTTTCTGTTCAGACACCTACAAATATCCTGATTTTTATAAATATGGATCTGATACAATTAATGCTAATTTCAGTGGGAGTGGAAAAAAAGTCAGAGTTCCTTTTACTAGCACGTATAAATATAAAACCTGATAGACTACCTGTGCAATTGGGCTCACTCCCCAAATTTGTACATGGGAGACCCTGTTCAGGTTCACCAGAATATGCACTCACTTTAATCCAGTTAACAGTCACGTTCATTAACATACAAAGCCTATTTTGACCATCAATGTCCTTGTTAATTATATCTAGTTACTGAGTTATAGTTAACCCCCTCAAACATTGAGGCTTCATTTATTGAAGATCTGATCAGTATTCATATTTTACTGTGCAATAGTGAAATATCTTTTGTTGCATGTAATGCAAAAAGTTAGATTTCTCAGGACTTTGATTTGTCTAGTGAAGCAGTCTTCTGAGCTAGGAACTTCAGCACTAAATCAAGGAGAACAGGAAAGCAACTTAATGGCGTTCCATTATTAATTATTTCATACTTTAACTGAGTCCAGATGGTTCATCAGGATTAGAATCTCATTAAATTGAGTACCATATAAAAACACAAGTATGCACAGTGCCTGCTCCCAGTGCCAGTTCCATTACCCTTTCTGTAAAGTGAATGTTAACCTGAAAGCAAATCCGCACGTTTAAGTGGATGTTTGCAGAACGGTGGCCTTACTGACTATACAGTGTAGATTGCAAAGAAAAGTATAAGAGGAAGGTCAAATGCAAGAAATAAACAGGTGTGTGTGCATGCATGCACTGTATAGCTTCTTCAGTTATTAGTTACCAGAGGTTAAGAAAGTAAAATAATAAAAAAACCTCAAACCCAGTATTTTCCCCCAGTTGATACCCACTTTTTACACAAATCACTTACAGGTTTAGTTTCCTTAAAAACACACAGTAATTTTTGAAAGGTTGGTTTTAAATTAGCCAAAGAATAGATTCCAGCTGTAATTTTTCCAAAATTGAACACATTAAAGCTTATTTTTCAAAAATAGTATATATAGCTTGCGTTCAAGACATAGAGCTGAAAACTAGTATGGATTTTCTGCAAGAGAAGAAAGCTTATATTGGATTTCAAATCTAAAAGCCCATTTCTATGGAATCTTCTGTTGTAACAAAGCTGCTACTTCTCATTCTTTTATCCTCAGTTCTGTATAGTCCTGGCAAGAATGTCATCTATCAAGTACAAATGTTAAATCATCCCAGTCATGAAATATTAACAAAATGCATACAATTATGATTTCTAAATTGAAGTCTTTCTAGCTGCAATTTGTCACTTCTACAGCTGTACAATGTTATGAGTAGAGTAAAACTAGAAAACTATGGAATAGATATATTGGAAAAATAGCATTTCTAGTACATGCATTTAACAAATGTAAGCCCTGAACCTGCTTCAGCTGAGGTCAACAGGAGTTTTTCCTTTGACATTAGTGGAAGCAAAATCAGGCAACTTCTGAAATGTCTTGCTTCTGAGCAACAGATGAACAGTATAATAGCAGTTCTAAATTCCTTCATGCAAAGGTTTAGATTTTCTGGAACAAAGTAGAATGAACATGCTACTGATTATCTTCCAGATGGCAGTAATACGTACTAAATTTTTTAAATAGTCTCCTGCAATCTGTGCCTAGAACAGGTGTGGGTTTTTTTTTTAACATATTCCCTGAAAGAAACTGAGACAGACAGTGCTAGGGGAACAGATCCTATGGACAGTCTTTGTGTGAGAAACACGGGAAGCTCTCTTGCCCACCAGTTCCTCCAAAATAATAATAAAATTTGCAAACTCAAAAATTCACTGTAGTTTTGAAATAATTTAAAACTTTAAGTGTGAAATAAGATTATTAAACACGTCCAGTTCCATCACACATACTCCAGAACTTAAAAATATTGGAAACAAGCCATATTTCTTGTACTTCATTACTAATCTTTTCCAACAATACCCAAAGTAGTTTTATTATATTTTTTATCTCAAATAACTACTTCCGGTGAGCACCATGTTCCTTTCTGCTGTCTTTATTACCATTTTACATGCTATAGACCTTGATATGGCCATAGCATCCTCACCTAACTTTGAAGTTACCCCTGTTTTTACCAGGTTGGACTAGAGACCTTTGGAGGTCTATTCAAGCTTGTTTTTTTCTGTAATACTATGATTTTTCTGCAATTTTTCTATAATTATCTGGTTCAACAGCAAGTTTTTCTAAGAGAAAAAAGATGAATATACAGTGTCCTTTCCACTTCCCCTACCACAAAAGCAGATGTTTGTCTTTTCTTACGCTCTTATCTGACCACTTGTGGTAGCAGCCCAGCCTGCCTGCTGATCTCATTCCATGCATGCTTATCTCTCTTGATCTTCACGTTAGGTCTCAGTCTCCTCATTTCTTTTGATACACTATATAAACATGGTATAATCTCATGCCTTCAAAAACCAAAACAAAATATATTATTAACTGATGTGCTTTTCTAACAGTTGCCTCTCTCCATTTTTAACCTCAGTTTCCCTTCTGCAATAATGTCATACTTCAATGAACTGGCATATGCCTGCCTTTCATTCTGAGAAAGCCAGTATCTCATTTGATACCAGACCTTAAAAGTTCTTAACCAGCCTCAAAACTGCTATTTTATATTCATCTGTCTTATGAGCCATCTCCAATGAAACCAATGGAGCTTTTTCCCTTATATCCTGTCATTCTCATTTGACTCTTATCACCATCTTTGTTTATTTCCTTTGCTCCCCTAATTGATATTTTTTTTTTTTAGCAGATCATTTAGAAGAACCTCCACTTCCCTCAGTCTCTTGTAGCAATTTTTGTGTCTGGGCCTGAATTTCCTTCCCCCCCCCCCCCCCCTACAGTATGTCTACTGGTGATTTATTCCACAAATACTATTTTAGCTAGCATCTATATATGAATAACCTGCAGGGCTGCTTCTCCAGTCCAGACTAGACTCTGTTATGACTATTGGCATCACCTTTTGGAGGTCTAGCAATTTTAAACTTGATACATTCATACACATAAAACATCCTTCCTTAATTGTCACTTTCATAAAATGTCAGTCAAAGTAGGCAAAACCAGGGTCATTATCTTAAACTCTGACTTCCAAGTCCTCTCCTCTAAATTTCGCTGATATTTCATTAAATTTCACGTTACTAACTGTAGGAGAGAGACACCTTTATCCATTCACAATTTCACATAAGCTGCCAATATCACCTGTTGACTGAAACATTGTCTTCTCAGGCTTCGACAAAGTGATTTCACTGCTCTTACTCATTCAAAATACTTACCTCTTTATCAGTATTCACTTGCAGCCCATGACACTAGCTTTTATTGTTTGTACATGAAATTTTCAAACAAACCTTTGTCCATTCTCTCATGTTTTAGAGAAGAAGCCAACACAGTGGGAAAATCACTGTCAGAAGGCACGAGCAGGACTCCAGAGAACTCAACTGACTGACACTATTAAACAGACTGCCACCTATACCTGCTTAAAGCTTGAACACCCCCCTGAATGAGGGAGGAGTTCTGAACAAGATGAACCAGGAACAGTTTAGATGACACACATGGCTAGTCAGGAATATAGCTTTTTACAGCTTCCTCATTATCCAGCCTCCAAATCATACCCTCCAATTTTCCCTTCTCAGAATGCACACAGAATAAAAAAATAACAATATTTATACTGATGGTGTGCTGAAACCATTGCTAATCAGCTAGACAAGTACTGACACTCATTTTACCTTTCTATCCATGTTTTTTTCTGTCTCTTGTCTTAACTTGGATTATAACTACTCTATAGGAAGCCCTTGTTTTTATTCTGTGTTTGTACAATGTCTAGCCCGTGGGATGCTGGTCTGATTAAGCCTCACAGGCACTCTGGTAATGCAAATTAGAAACAATACTGCTTTCTATTCCTGCTACTTCTACAGAGACTACTTGGCTGTGGGAAGCTGAATTCTACGGCTGTGTATGTTTCAACTAAACAATACACCAAATCCTTATCACTGGTCTACTGCAAAACTATTAAAGGAACTGCAATGTCACTAGGGACTTGAAGAGAGAAGCTAATTAAATTTTCATACAACTGGAAAGTAAATGCAAAGAAAAAAAACAATTAAAAAACCCCTATACATGATTGTATTTTGTGTGACAAACGTGGAACTTTGTGTACCATTTTCAGTTTTACTTTTCAATTTGAAGTTTAAAAATATTGGTAAAGCAAAAAATAGACAAAAGGGACCCTTATTTCACTTTGTCACTTTTCCTAATCCTTTGTCTTTTCCTTTCCATCTTTTCATTTTGTTTAACATGTGAATGCCCACTACCAGAATATCATCAGGATTTAAGTTTGATTAAACTTTATTTTAAACAACTTTTACTTTAGTCTTTTACACAGAAATTGAGACAACACCATTCCTCAGCCTTCTGTAAGAACTTCTCAAGAATTTAATTTTTTACGATGGCTAAAACTATAGTTCTTTGATTTATCCAAAAGATTATCCACCCTTGATATGCCTTATAAACTTGAAGGTGAAAAACAGGTTTTCTTGATTATTTCCACTTCTAAATGTTCTAACTGACCCAATAGGAAGACGGGGTAAATACAGCATATTACGTTTAAAATATTTTGCATTACAGTATCTCAGACTATTTATTGTCCTAAAAGCCAAAAAAGTAGGGAAAAGATTTTTACTGAGTTTTGGGTCCTCCTTCATTATAAAGAGAAAGGAAGGCTTACCATTTTTAATTGTTGTTTCCTGCCTTGATATAAAAGAATGAGATAAAACTCTCCATTTAATTTGGGGAAAATAAAACATCACTTTTACTTATGTATCAGAAGTTCAACAAAGTGGCTTTGCAGATAAAATCTTTTGCCTTAGAGCTCTTTATTATGTCAAGTCCAAAGATAAGACAAGTCATCATTTCTTTAGTCACCTGCTGGGGCAACTTTGTATTTCCACACGACTGAGTTTCTGACTATGAGCATAAACGAAGTTTCTGGAGAAAATGAAGGTGCACTGTTGAAACTGTGCAAAAGCTCACGAAACTGACCATATTATCAGTGGTTACAGCTAGCTTATGTTGTGCACTTAAGTAGTTTTAACCAAAAAAAAATGTTAGTTGCCTTTTACTGCCATATGGCAGCCATTTCCGAAGGCACTTCTGTTAATAACAAAGAGGAGGTAGAATACTTCCTGTTTAGACTTTAACCTGTGTGAAAGACAAGCCCTGCTATTTCTATAATGCAGATATCAACTTAGGGCCTAACATCAGCAGGGAAAACACCATACGCGTGCCAGGAGGAGTTCTGACCTAGTAAGAATTACAAATAGAAGAGTAGCTTCTTACTCCTCTCCTTCCCTCTCAAATCAGAAGAGACAATAAACAGTCCCATCCTCACCCAAATTAATAGCCAAAAGTAGCAGAATGAGCAGTACTGAGAAGTATATCCTATTTCACTCTTAGTCAGAAGATAGTCTGATTGTTGATAGTTAGTCTCATTATAAAAGCTACACTGGAGGTATTAACGAAGATGCAAGAATCCCATTACCCCTCCAAAAAATGTAGCATTTAAGTGATCAAACAAAAGAAAATTCCTGAGAATCTTGCTATGCCTCCGACAGCATCAGAAGGGTGCAAATGTAATAAACCAAAGCCTGAAGGTAATTTTAGCCAAGGTCAGACTTCCAATGTAACACTGATCACGACTTCAGACTGAGATACGCTTTTGGAGATATCAGACATACTATTTTAAAACAGAAACAGCATCCTACAAACTCCTCTGAGTTCAAGCATTATGGCATTAAAAACATTTACTTAAATATGTGCATTTCCAAGAAAGAAATAGTGCTTTTCCTATAGCACAGACCCTCTGAAGTCTTATATTTAAAGGAAAGACAATTAAAAAAATTTATTGGAAACTGCTAAACAAACCAAACCAAAAATACAAAAATCAAATCTGGAAGAAACAGATGAATCAAGCTGCTCATATTAGTAAGGCCCAAGGCAGATTCATGTTGAAATGTTTTCTCCGAACATAAGTTTATGTTTCCATCATTTAAAGCAGTGTTGGCACACATCACCTTTCGACACAACCATTCTGAATCTTTATTGTTGAAAAATGAAGTCACCATATTGGGGGGGGAAGGAGGGAAATAGCTCTACTTACTGTGCAGTTATCTTTAAATTATTGGTCAATGAGAATATTAAAATATCAGAAAGGAAGATGAAAGGGAGGTTGGAAACCAAGATTTTTCTCTCACGTCACCTAATTTTTACTAACAATTCTAGAAAATACATGCTTAAAGTTAATTTTTAGAAAAGACATACAGTTAAGTCTTGAAAAATTACTGTACTTGTGGTTAAATCTAGATTATAAATTAACATATTAACCTCATTATATCAGAAAGATTGCCTCAGTATCAAGAATCGCTTGTTCTTGACTGATGCAGTATTTCATTATTGTACGGAAACAACTCATCAAAAATAGATTTGGGGAATGGGTTGGAGTTCAGCTGCAAACATTTGATCACGCTAATGATGGGTTTCCAGTTCAAGAATCGTCCATTCCCCTTGAGGGGATGAACAGTCTTCAGATGAAAAGCTTGCCACTGTAATGCTTGCTGAAGAGTCATCAAGTGGAGATATTAGTTCAGTCCACCTACTGAATGTGTCAACTTGTGATGTACCCTGAGGATTTGAACCATCTCGTGCCAGAAACAGTGTCTGATTGATAAGACATTGTGCTAAGTTAAGGTCTTCAGGAACAGAGTTTTTGAAACCTATGTTTGAGTCCTGCTCAGATAACAGTTGCCTGAGAAGAGTCCAGTCCTGTTCTGCAAACTGCTGATCTTCAAAATCCACATCTAGAACTGCTGTTTCTGAATCCATCCTCTGCTCAATTGCTTCTCCAACATCCATCTCATATATTGGAGAAAGGGTTTTTGAAGGCCGATGCTCATACATGCAGGTTTGTGCCATTGTGTCATAATCATCTATGTCTCCTGAAATAATTCACAATACTGTACAATGTAAAAATTGCAGATGATCCTCCCCTCAGGGCTGTGTAGAACAAAATTTAACTCATTCAGGAAGGACAATCCAACCAGGTTAAAAAAGTGGAAGGATGGAGGGTTATACAAAATTGACAAAATTTGAGGCATTTATTTCCTATATAAAAACCAAAGTATGATTTATAAATTAAGTTAAAGCAGCAATCACCACTGGTAATTAACAATAACCTCCATAATTAAATTTCTGATACAGAAAATGACAACGTAAATATACACTTAATGCACATGGAATTTGTCATTTACTACATAAATTAAATTTAGACCAGGAGGTGCATGGAGGGAATTAATAGAGAATGATTATTAAATGGTGACTTAAACTATGTCAGCTTACAAGAGAATTGAAACCAAAATTGTTTATCCACAGGCTTATTTCTACACTGCACATGCAAGGGCAGCTGCAGGCAAGGGCAAGCAAAGTTAAAAAAAAAATAGTACAGACTTTTAATGTCTTCTTTTTCTGTGGTCTGGCTGAACATAGATCATGATCAGCATTTCATTACTCTGAATACACAATAGCTGTAATCAACACTATTGTATATATTTTGATGGGATAACCAGACTGAATTATTGATATAAAGAAGACAAAACACAAAACTAGACAAGTATTCATCTAGCTACATGAAACAAGTTAGAACTTTTCTTTATATAAGCATTAGTTCTAAGTATAATCTCTCTTTTAGGAAATAAGCTTTTACTGGTAAAATTTAGAATTTTAAACATCTCATAAGCTCTAAATCAGAGTTCAAACCTGCTCCCACTGGTGCATATGGCAAATAGTTATATTCAGTGGGAGAAGGATCCAAATTTATGTATAATATATAAATAAATATTACAACAATAATGCATATAACTGTTCGGGTAAACAGTTTAGTGCGCTTTAGTTAAGGTTATTACTGTAGTTATTGCACATCCCATTCAGACATACTACATGTTGTCAAGCAGACAAAACAAATACTAAGATTCCATCAAAAGCTGATGCTGTCAATGTTAGATTGGATCAAAAATAACTGAAGTACCAACAACTGCATCCAATCTTTCTTTTAGCATTACATAAAAATCTCTTTCTTGTAGTCAAGTTTCTCATTGAACAGCAGGGTATTGATGGATATTTCAAACAGACAAGCATTCTCTACCCAAGTGAAATACTTAAAAATATTTAAATTTAATATAGTTTGAGCCAAAATTAATTCAGTTCAGGATTCAATCCCAGACAAATTGTCAAAGCTTTCCCTATTAATTTGTTTTTGCATGACTGAATGTTTCTATTTCCGTACATTACCTGGAAGTAAATCAGTATTAGCGCATTCAGTAGTTGCTGGTTGACTGTCTCTCACTTGACCTTCCTGAGTCAGTATCTGATTCTTACTGGCTTCTACAGGTTTTGCAGAGATGCTCTTTTGCACATCAGAATTAGATTCTCTCTGATGAAGATCCAAATGACATGGCCTTTCTTGAGATTTTGCATCATTGTCTAAGTATTTATTGCACTGGTGAAATTCACTAGCCACCTCATTCTTCACATTTACTATTTGTTTTTCTCCTGGACTAGCTCCTGAATAGACTTTCTCTGGGCAATTTTGTTGAGTCACTGGAGCACCTTGATTCTCCTTCCCTGGGATTTCAGCATCATGAAGACGTAGGAGAGAGCTTTCACTTTTATCTGATCTATTGTCTCTATCCTTATGCTGTTTGCAATCCAGGAATCCATCCTCAATTTCCAGTGAGTATCTTGAATAAAAAGTATTTCCATGGTGCTCTTGAGAAACACTGTCAAATACTTCTGAAGGAGTAAGAGAATCTATTGAATGCTGACGTGAAGTACGAGTTTCCACTCTATCATCAGACCCCAATTCTTCACATTCATCTACTGAAAGTAGAACAGATCGTTTGAAATGTTTAGTTTTAGAAAACTCTTTACTTGCAGAATCATTTTCTGTTGCATCTTCAAAAGCTAAATTATCAATTCCTTGGAACTGTTGAGTAGCAACATTTGACTGAGGAAAGTTTACTGCAATGTTCTCTGCTTCAGATCTGTCGTCTTCTGTTTCATCAGCAGAAGAAGAAACTTGGTCTGCTTCCTGAGTAAACTGTGTGCTGCCAAAAGTAGAACTTTTGGTTTCTCTAGTATTGGTCCGTGCACTTTCTGGATGCGACCAAATTTCAGGTCTCTTTCTTGGTATTTCATCATCGCTTGTTGAATTAACACGGAAGAGATCAGAACCCTCTTTTTTCATTTTTACTTCTATTCTTAGGCTGCTGTCATATATTTTCAATTCCTCAGGTGTACTTGTGTCACTGCTGCTTCTTCCAAGAAAATCATGGCACAACATAGTGCTGCATTTAGAAATCCCTCTCTCATTGGATCCTTCATCATCCTGAGAGCCTCCAGCATCATAATCTTCTGATCTTGGTTTTATATCATCAGAGGATGTGGTTGCACTGCCAGTATCTGATTCAGGACTCTCTTTTGGATCTAGTGCACCAGTATTCCAGTGGTCCACAAAGGGAATTTCTGCATTTTCATGGTTTTCTGGCATTTCTGTTGGATCTATAGACTCTGTGTAACTGGGTGAATATTTTTCTGTTATTTGTTCTGTGGAACATTCTGAGACATCATCTAAATCTGCTGTAACTGATTTATATTCAGTAAAGGATGGTGTATCACACAGCTCATCAGCTGTAAGAAATCCTTCCATGTGAATCTGAGGAGAGGATGTCTCATCCTCCTTATTGGTTATCGTTCTGGAAAAGCTTGGCAAAGCATTTTCACCATAGTTAAGATCCGTTTCAGGGTTTAATTCATCACTTCGTTCAATACAGACTTTTGTTGCTTTTGAATGTTTCACCAGTTCTCCTGAAGCTTTTTGATTGGTTTCCTTGGAAAAGTCTGAGTATCCATCACTGGAAGATTGTGCATGAAAATGAAATTCAGCTGTACTATCATCTTTCTCTGTACCTTCAATCTGTTTAATTCCAGTCTCATCTCCACAGATTTGTCTTGCTTCCTTTTCACTTTGCAGTGAAACATGCAGTTTAGAAATAGTTTCTTCTGTAATTAGTGGAGAAGATTCAGATTGTACTTTGTATTCCTCATTTTCAGAAGGATCTGATAACTTTTGTTTAGTGGGTTGACAGGCCACCAGCAGTTTATCTTTGCTTTCCATCACAGATTTTAAAGATGCACTTTGCTTTGCAGAATAGCATTCATTATCATCATGAAGTTGACCTGCCACAGCATTGGCCATGTTTTTTTCAGGTTTCTGTCCTGAACTTCTGTGCTCAGAGGAGTACATATTCTTCTGGACAACAGGAGATTCACTCCTTGAATGTTTTTGGCCAGAGGACTGAGATTTTAACACAGCTTGCCCAGCTGTTTTCGGTTTTGGGTCTTTATTGCTCATAATTTCAGCATGTTTTGAAGGAGCCAGAGGTTTAGGTGTTATTTTTCCAGCGGTTTTTGCTACAGGTGTTTGTGACTGCTTAACACTCTTCTTCTTGGCTGATGGATGTTTTTCTGGGAGTGCTGTCTGAGCCAGATGTTGTAACACATTTTTTTCTTCATTATGTTTTGGAGACATTCCTGATTTCAGTGAATTTGGCAATTCCCCCTGAGGGCCTAACAAAGAGTAAAAAAGGACTGTAAAGATTGTATACGCCAGTCAAAGTATATTCACCAAATTTATGTTAGTGTTTGTTTACGTTGAGAAGCAAATTACTCAACTTTTTATGTAACTAAACAATTTAAGGCTTGTTAAAGTATTAAGAATTGAGATCTTAAACCAATACTAGACAAAAATACTATCTTGCACTTACACGCTGTCTTTAAAACTAAAACACTTTATGGACTATACATAAAGGAATTATTTCAACCTGGAATTGCAGTAGTCATCCCTGGAGCAGCAAGTTCTCTAATAGTGCATAGAAACACTGCACAGCAGCTTAGCACAGGAAGTGATGAGTACTGTGTTCAATTTATATTGTAGAGGATATGAAAGTAGGCAGAAAATAATTATATATAGTTATAATGCAATTAGAATACCAGAATTAATATCCCTGCTCAGTCAGAAAATACTGCAAGATCTTTAATGACCACAAATTGACAGAACCTGTCAATTTTTTTTCTGTATCATAATACATTTAAGATAACATAACTTGAATAGTCCTTCCCCCCCCAGTAAGTGCCAAGTCCAAATGGGATGAAAAGAGCTCCATCCATAACACTTTTTATCAAGTAGGGTTTTCTCTCTGTGATCTGCAATGTCATTTCCCACACTTGATTCCCCTACAAACAGCTGTTGAAATCAAGAAATTGTTGGGGTATCAGTATCAGTAGTATCAGTATGAGTAGTGCTACCCCTGCGGGGGTCACCAAAAAAGGGAGGCATAAACTAACAATTCATAAACAAGTCTGCAGTCCCGATCTTTGATGCTTATTATAAATGCTTGACCTACAGAATTTCTGTTGAATTCAGTCATGGTTCCAAGTGCAGAAGTGCAGGGGATCTGCAAAGCAGATTAAACAAGCAGAAGAAAACCAGCAATTGGCAGTGAAGACCATCTTTGAAATATTTTGAATTTGACACATTCATTTGCATTTTACAGTTTAGAATCATCACCAAAAGCGAAATATGGAAAATAAACAGAATCATTCAGAAGATTTTGCCAAATGCTTGCACTAAAAGAGAAAAAAAAAGATGACGAAGCTTTGCAATATTGGCACTGTTCATTGCTGTATGAAACTTTACCTTGGTTCTTGGGAGAACTGACAGGTGTGTTTTGTGCCTTTTGCTGTACTGCAGAATTGCTACTCACATTTCCTTTTTTCTTTAGAACAGCTTGTACATTTTGCTCATTACACCCTTTTCCAGTTGATTTTTTTGTCAGACTGTGAAGAAATAACATCCATTATTTCCCAGTGTAAGAGAGCAATGTTTAACTATATTTAAACACGCAATATGTTTTAATATGCCCACATATATAAACATTGTAAAAGCAACCTAAATGGTACACTTTTTGCAAATAAAACCTATGTGTGTACATATATTCTTATATACACACACACACACATATAAATGACCGATTCCTGTCTAGTTTAATCTAAGGTATCCCAGAAATTATAAGATTACAACACCTCGTGTAGTCATTAACTGTTCCAGGGTGTGGAATTCTGAATGACCTATAATAATTTTTAAAATGGTTAGCATGAAACAAACCAACACAAAAGCCAGACCATTTATCTTTACAGCAAGGTTTCCAATAGCCAATTCAAATTGTTTGCCTAATAACATGCAATAGACAACCATTCTCAGATTAGAAAGAACATGTTGATTTAACAGCAAGTTTAATAGTTCACCTGAAACTTTTTTCAAACGTAGACAGACACATATATCTGCGTAAAGCAGCATATTGATTTGTAACATACCTGCTTGTTGTTATGTTAGCCTCAAGCTCAGATTTTTTTTTCTTGTTGGTGACTCCATTTGATGTCTTCACAGATGGCTTTGTTTTCACTACAATAAAGTAAATTCAGAGTTAATTATAGGGGAAGATACATTGCATCTAAGTATTTAAAATTTTCTAATAATGAAGATCAGGTATTGAAAAGAGCCTAAATGCTAAACTTATACCATTTTATATGGTTATCAGTTGATCATAAAATAAAGTCAGTTAATAGAGGAGAAATTTTATATTCTTATCTCAATTTGAATATTCATTTACAGGGGAAGGTGACTCATCAGTCTACAGTAAATTTTTTTTGAAGCTTCCCAGGCTGGTTTTCAGTGTATGGCCAGCCTAGGACAAACAAGAAGAGGACTTAAAAAAAAATTTATTACCAGTTTGCTTTTTCCCTTCCTCTACCAGTTTATCCTCTTTGGATTCCTCTGTCTGTTCACTGGCAGCCTGGATGTCTATGCTTGAGTTTGCTGACTTGCTGGAAGTTCCTGCCACAGTTACTAAGGAGGGAGACTCCTTCCCTGTGGTTTTTTTCAATGGTTTTGTTTTGATCTGCATGGTTGAGGTTACTGTCAGCACTTTAGGTCTGGCACCTGCAGTTTTTCCTTCATGGTTCTTTAGTCCTTTGCCACTTCCTGAATTTTTCTGTCCACTTGCAGATGATGTCTTTTCTGTATCTTGCTTGGTAAGCATGCTTTCAGCCTTCACATTTCCATTACTTTCTATTTTTGTCTTTATAACAGCTCTAGCCTTTGGTGAAGCAGCTTTTTCCCCAGGTTTTGAATCCTTAGTAATCTTGGAAACTATTTTTTTGCCATCTTTCCCCTTTACATCCTCATGCTTTGAAGCCTTATTAACAGTGTTTCTATTGGTGCTTGATGTATGTCCAGATGCTCCTAATCCATCAGATTTCATTTTATCCTGATTAGTGGAAGAATCTCCCCAGCAATCTTTCTTGCCGTGTTCTGTCTGGGAAGTATTCCTTATACCAGCAGATTCAGTAACAGATTTGTTTAGCTACAAAAAAAAAGCATCAGGAAAAAAACCAAAATCCAACAAACAGAAGACATTTATAACACCAAGCTATCCATAATCTTTCCTTTCTGAAACACAGCTACTTCTTAACTAGTACATGAACCGAAAGCAACAAGATTTAGCATAGAAATAATTTTTAGAGATATTATATTTTAGCTCAGATTGGTGACTTTCAAAGATACAAAAGTACTAGAAATAACTTGAGTGCCTAGTAAATCTGATGTGAAAAACTGCCTTATATAGAGGATATAGAAATATTCAAGTAGAGTTTCACTTTTACTTTGGACAAATTACTCTGTAATATTTATTATTATTGTCTGCTGAAGTAAGAAAACTTTTTGAGTTGTATGTGCATTTTTTCCAAAGAAGAATAAAGACTGTGAATTATTACAAACATAAAAGTAAAAATTAATTTATAATACAGATGATATCTTTAACCATTACCAACCGATAAGTGACAATATTTGATTTCTCAGGTAAAGATAAATACTGAAACATGGAGAATTAAGTGCATGAAAAGGAGTCTTTGTGATATCATTGTCATTGCAGTGTATTCAAGACCATCAAATCATGTGAAACCCATACTGTTTTTCTACCAAACAGTCAGGTAGTTTTGAGTGTAAGTTTCAATAGAAGAGTTGTTGAGGGCACTAAAAAAATATTTTTTCAAGGCAGGGAGTGTAACAGACTCAGTGCTGTGATGGCTTGTGATAATAGCAGAGATTCATTAGCTCACTAGCAAACCATTTGCTCTGGGAAACAGATCAGCTTCATTACATAGCAACAGGGGAATGCAAGATTCCTAACACAAATTCCTGTCTTTTATTTGAGCTTATCTGTTTGAAAATGTAGCAGAGCATAGGCTGAGTCCTAAGATGTTTCCAGCAATGGACATTACTGATTCTGCAGAAATAACAGTTGACCAAAAAATCCAAATGCATCAAAACAGCAAGTTGCATTGAATTATATGACAAATTAATATCCAATTTAAAACACATGATGAAAATAGTTTTGTTTGCAAGCTTCTGAGTATTTTTTATGTTTGGATATAAATATTTACCTGAGAACTAGTGAATACAGGTTTTTTGCCAAGTCTTCGGTCATCACCCTTGTCAAATGCAGCTGTAAAAGGAACAAGCATTTTCTTCACTATTTAGCAGGAAAGCAGCGAGACAGACAACAACCCAGACTACTCAATTAACATCATCTGAAATCAAAAAGCAGTTCTTTGTGTCCTGTAATTATTCTAGGAAGGCTAATTTTGGTGACACGACAAATGTTGAGGGGAAATACATGGTTTTATGTTCGGAAGAAAAAAATGTGGTATCTATAATGAGGTCACATGGCCATAATAAGCAAGTTGTTTAACTCTTCTGTTTCCCCATTTCCATCGTAAGACACACTTTTGTTCACCCAAGCTTAGCTCACTTAAAGCTTGCAGTGTACTGAGACCTTTGAAAGTATACACAATTTACAAAAAAGAGAGACCTTTGAATTCAGATGAATTAATGACTTTTAAGTGATACGCTATAATCTATAGAGTATTTATTTATACTATTTAAAGAAAAGATCAATTACATTAAAGTAAATTACATTAGTTTTCAAAAGCGGTAAAGTCAAAATACCTAAATTTACACAGTAGGATCATAGGGTCTCTTCAGATAGCATGCAGCATAATGTCATGCGAGTTATCCTTGTGATTGTCATGTGGAATTTTCAGTCAGTCAATGCTTTTTTTTTTTTTTGTTTTGACTGCTCTACTCTGAGGGATGCATTTTTCAATAAAGCCTTTAAATCAATTGCACTTGTGGAATACAAAAAGGGTATTTATAGATACTGTACAGACCCAGAATCAATAAGGTTTCATTTTTGTTTGTGTTAATGTTTCAGCTGACAAAAGGTTTTGCAAAAAAAATGCATTTAAAAATTTAAGCATTCAGTGCCTCATATTTTGACATACTATTTATACATACAAAAAAAAAGTATCTTTATAACACAATCAAAAATTTTGCTGAATTCTTATTGAAGATACTAAAAATAATTTTTATATAGGTCTGTAAAAATCACACAAAAGGTATGCTGAAAATGGCACCCCAGGGATCTAATCCTTTTTCTAGCAATGACTCTGCACATTAATACATACCAATATATTAAGACAAAATCCATATAAACTTATCCCTAAGAAAACATGAGACATTGTAAATAAAAAAGGCACGGTATCATCCGTCTTCTTTTGGCATTTTTCCTCCTGTATTATAGCCTTCTAATTCTATATAGGTTAAATCTCTAGAAGACAAACCACCACCAGAAATCATTAAGATGAAAGTTGATTTAAGTTATCCTAGATATATTTCAGCAGTATCGTGTGATCACTTTGCCTGTAATTAAAAACATCATTTATCCAAACATTTCTGCCTATCCGTTTACATATAAAATCTATACTAGCTTTGAGTTGCAATTTAATCTAAAAGAAAACAAAATTTCTAGCAAGATGGAATTTGGACAACTAAGGCACACCTTAGTCTTAAATATATTTTTTTGTATTGAAAGCACTAGTGAAAAGCAGCCTAAGCATTATTTACAATAAGGACACTATCATCCTAAAAATAAAACACCCCAAAAGAAAAAAAACCCACCCTTGTCTCTAAAGCCAGCTCTTCAGCTTCTGAAGGATTTTATAATCCAGAAAGAAATCTTAACCCTGTTTGATACAGTAACAGTGAGGTGTTATTTGACTACATCCCTAAATCATGCTTAGAAAGACTGTCACTGCATTCTTCTCTCAGCACGTAATCGTAGAATAAAATTTTAGTCTATCTATAGGAGTTAAACAATTTTATAACTTTCATATCGTAGCTACTAATGTCTTTAACAAAAAGGACACCAAAATGTTTATTTCTGCTTTGAATCAAAACTGATTTGATTTTAGAGAAGTCTTCAACACATTCTTTTCTAACACTGTACTGTCAAAGCTGATATTCAATCATAACCCCAACTCCATTATCAGTCCCGCACAGTCAGAATACTTGTGTACTTCAAAACAAAGAAACGTTCAGAACAAAACCTCCTTTTTGTTGGAAGTGCTGCTTGTTAAAATTTTGAGAGAACACTATGCAGCTCCTCAGGGGCTCTCTGCAGTAGCATACACAATATCACAATGCCAATCATCTGTGAAGCCAAGCTATCTGCATTTACTCACAGTGCACGAGATAAGCATTATGCAAGAGACAAGGAATATTTATACATTATGTAGGAAATGATAAAGGGTAGGAACTGAATTCATAGAACGGATAAGCTGCTTTGTGCAAATTTAATTCATCCAACAGCGCTTATCTCCTTAAAAATGAGACAGATAAGGTTTTTAATCCTACTGCAGTATTCTCAATAATTTAGACCAGCTGTAAATAAGAACAGAGTCCATCTACATGGTTTTGGTTCCTATTATATACACTCCTAAAAATAAAAACACAGAAGACTTTTCACAGAAAATTATTTACTGATTTCCATGCCTGCAACTAGCTAAGCATGCTATCGTGCTTCTATTCTTAAATACTACTTCAGAAGCCTATAGAATCGCAAATTTTGCTTTAATTTGTATCTGGCTCCACAATACAACCTACATTTTATCTACCAAACAGATTGCTAAAAAATTCTAATGCCATTTGATGCCAACATACCTGCTTGTATTTTCTGTTGATGGTCTGGCCTCATCAGCTTCCAGCTTTCTGTGTGACGAACAGCATAAAAAGACTGAACCAGGAAGACCCAGAGCTTATCACGCAGAGCCTGGATCTTGCACGTAAAACCCTGTGTTCAAGTAACAAATCAGCAGCTGGCGAGGGGCATATTGTCATAGCAACCAGTCATTATTCCTTTCAGAATCTACTTACTCACTAAGCTAGATCAATGATGTCATCACTTATATTTTATAATGGCCTGGTAGATGGAGATGCTGTTTTTGAAGAATTATTGCCCACCACAGTTATTTTTACAATACTTTAAAACCAAGTCACTGCAAGGCATACTACAGTACCAGAAAACACCGCATTGTTCTTCCCCCCCCTTTTCTTTTTCCCCCTTTTTTTTTAATGAGCCCCATAATAGCTCTTTACTGTCAGCTGTGTCACAACAAGGTCAAATACTCTAGGGAAAAATAATGTATCTGATTAAATTTTCATTGCTTTTACCAAGAAGATCTACAATAGCACCAGATTGCAGTAATTCATTTTGCATTTATTTTTAATTCTTTCTTGTAGCATCATTCTGGATTTTAATCAGTATGTCATATTATTCATGAATTATCCCCAACACTACAGTCAACCACAGCTTAAATATCATTATTTAGATTGTGTGAATATACCAAGCATATTACACACATGGAGACTGACACCACCCCTCAATCCAAAAAAAATCACCCACTATATTAAGAGGCAGCCCTTGCTTCAGGGGACAGTCTTAAACAAAAGCAAATGTAGCTGTGACTTTCACAAAAAGGGGGAAAAGATACCTACAGAGAAAAAAATATGGTCTCTTCACCTGTATTTTTAAGGTAATGCAACATTTTGCTAAGATTTATCTCATCCCAAATTTAAAGTGATAGTAAAGAACAGAGCAGTGTTGTCCATGGGACTTATGTTCTCAGTAATGCACAGGTTTTTTTATTGCCATATATAGGATTTCTCTTTAAAAAAGTATCATATCCGGTAAACAAGTGCCAATATTTTCTGCATTTTTAACAGGACCTTTGGATTTATGCAGGTGCTTTTCTGTGTGACCCCAATTTGCAGGACTGAGCCACCTCAGCTCAAATCACACCATTTGATTCGAACCATTACATGAAGCAATACCAGAATAGTTTTTCCTACAAACACTGAACATTGAAAAAACCTACCATCTCCTTCACATTTGTGGAGTCCAACAACGTATCCACAGCTACAAGAAGAAAGCAGCTATTTTCATTATTAATACTTTTTTCAATTGCATTAAAAATTACTTCTAGAAGGTCAGGTTTGCTGCTCATTGCCTGTGCCTGAGGAAACAACAAAAGGCAGCCATTTAAAACAAAAGAGTGAACTTCATATGCAAAAGCATTACTGAGCACAGACAATCTGCTGTCACACTGTGGAGGAGGTATTCCAAAGCTGAGCATCTTCCATTGTAGCCACTCCATAACCTTACCCCTCCCCAGGCCTCTAACAAATCATCCCAGGGCCCCTCGCTAACCCAAATTTTAGGAACAAGCACACCGCGATGAATTTACAGCCACGTGCAACTCTAGATTCAAAGACAAAATGCTTTAACATTGCCCTACTTATTTTAATTGTCTATACATACATTAAAAAAACCCAACAATCTTTCATGGGAAAAATAACCAGGACCTGCAGCTTTACCACATTCTTGCAGCTCGCAACAAAAATGAGAAGTTTGATGATGAGTATTAGCAGTACACTCATTCTTCTAAGTACATGCCGTTGTTCTAGGGGTTTGAAAGCTTCTTCCAAGTTTATGTATATACTTACCTCTTTGCAACACAGAATTGCCACTAAATTCATTGGAACTTTTGCTTAACTAAGGCACACAACCTGAATTCAGTATCAACACTACATATCAAATTATTAGTATGCTTTAAAACAACACTGTTTTTGTTTTGACAACAACAAAAAACTTAGCATTCCCTAATTTTTTTTTTTAATTTTCAAAAATTTGTACTGCAAAGCGGAAGTTGAAGCCATTTTGATTATTTAGCAGCCTGAACTATCCAACGTGTGATATAATTTAGCTGATTTGGAAGAGTAAAATAACTTCAGGGCAATTTTACCTGCAACAGAAGAGAGAAGCCTTCACTTTCCACTACATGTAGGAAGTTTGCCACAATAAATGTCACACATTCTTCTTGTAGCCTAGATGCCAAGGCCACAGCTGCTTCTGTCCATTTCACTTGGGGAAGACTATTGATGAGTCGGTCACTCTCCATCAAAAGGAAAGCAGCGTTCTTGTAGTTCTTAAAACAAATAAAGAAATTACCCTGTTGCCAAGCAATGACCTAAAGAATTGCTGCTTGTAAAATAGCTTCTGTTCAGTTACTGAACACTTACACAATGATCCAATCATGTAATAATTTCCCTTTTCTAAATAAATTTGGATTTTGAGAATGCTAAGCATTATTCCTACCTTTGAAACTAAAGCAGAAAAAGAAAAATCTACTGCTTCTGTTTTGCCTGCTGAAGTTAGGAAATAAAGTCTTCAGTAGGTTTTATTGTATTTTTTGCAATTGTGTATCATTACATACTGCAGCCTTGAACAAAATAAGGCAAATGTTAACTGGAGAAACTGAACAGAGAAAAACTTTTTAGGTCACTGAAATATGTAGTAAATTCTTGAATAAAATGGGTAAGTGAAAGTTTTAGGTGAGTGTGGATGGCCCAGCATTCAGGATAGATAAATACCCAAGCACTTTCATAGTTATGAATCCTTTTGCTTTACTTAAAAGGAGTCAGACATCAAATATTTGTCTTCCCAAACGGAGTTTTAACTGAACTTACCCTCTTTTTTTTGTCTAATATTTCTCTAAGAAACCTAACTGTTATACATATAGTTATATTTAAAACAAGCAAGCATATTTCATAATATTTATTCCCCTGATCTGTGCCTTTAGTTCTTTTGTGCATTGCATCAGAACAGTACCTGAGGGCAACTTCTACTGGCTAACACATCACTTAAAAAGAACTTGCAATTTATCAGAACGGACTGAAAGCTCTACTTCACATGACCTAGCAGGTCACTGATGAATTATGCAGTCAAACCAGTAACACTGGAGAAAGCCACAATTCGGATAGGTATTTGACACAAAACCCCCTATTGTAAATTCAGATCATAATCATGTTTGTCCCATGCAAAGTAGAAAGCAGGGAGGATTTTCTTAATGCATGTTGTAGTTAAAACATAAGATCTGGCCAGCCATTGTTCAACTATTTTTTTATTTATTTTACTCATCTGTGGGCAAAACCAGTTTTCTTCTATGCATATAAAGTAAATTATGGATTAAGTATATGCTTATGGTTTGATCTTGCTCCCACTGGACTCAATTACAAGCTTTTTGAATTGTCCAGAATTCAGCCCCTGCTCACAAGGCAATAAGCATTTACTCCCATTAGACACTTCCAGTGAAATACAACATTCCTTGATTGACTTCTAATTAAATCGGCACTTTGTAAGAGTGGCTCTAACTGAATTTTACTTCTCTTGTTATATTTTCTTCCTAACCATTCTCAAGTGGAGTCCACTTTACTGTCTAAAAACCTGGAATTTTTTTGCACGTTGTTGATACACCAGGGATTGGTACCTGAACAGTGTTTTAAACTGCATTCCCTTTTTAATGCTTTTGTGTTCATCATTGTGGTTTCCCACAGATTTTCCCATCAGCAACCTACTTTTCTTCACACCTTTTCTTCTTCTAAAGGGCTTCCCCACATTAATTAGGTTTTACTTTTACAAGATGTCACAGTGTAACCATTAAAAACTTTTACAACAGAACAGTAGCAACAGAGAAAAGAGTACTGTAAAACATACAGTAGCCCCTCCAAAATTAGACCTTTTCTTCTTTTTCCCTCAGGCAGACTTAGGCATTTTTGCAGATTGTGAAAAACTCCACTGGGAATTCCACAAGATTTTGGACTGGGTGTCTGAAGAGCTCAGAGTTAAATGATCACTCAGAACTGTTCTGTGGGCAGGAGATGCTTATGCTTTTTTTTTTTTAATTTTGCAATTCTAAGAGCTTTCTAGGCTTCAGTCCATAAAATATCAGTAAATCTTGCAAAGACCCACCAACGCAAATTTTACATCATTAAAAAGGGAACCAAAACACACTCTAGTCCAGCCTGCAAAAGCCTTCCAGAGAAGCAGAGCACGCCGCTGGAGCAGTGCCAGGTACCACAGTGCCACGATTGGTCTGAAAACGCTGGTCGCTTAAAGATAGCTCAGGTATTTCAACACAAACTGTAAACACAGCCTCCTCATAGATTACAACAGGCACAGATTACCTTCAGGCTGTTCTGATAATGTTGCACAAGGGCACCTGGAGCGGATGCTGTAATTGCGTCTACATACATTCTTGCCTATGCTACACACCTGAGCTAGTTTGGAGATGGGTGGCAGTGTAACTACAAACACCTGTATATCAGAATGAGCTGATCTACCATCCTGAAAATCTTACTTAAAACTATTTATACAATATATGGCATACAAAGCTATGCATATATTCTAGGAACAACTGAGTGTACTGACCTAATATAACTGCAGGATGCCTAGTATCTTAAGAGCTATAGCTGCTCTCTTTATTCTGTTAGAAATTATGCATTCTGGTAGAGGGACTTTGGTTTTTATTACTGTGGATACTCTCAAGCTTCTCTTGCTACAGCCACATAGCTCTGAAATCTCTTGCTTTCATCAGAACATGCAGCAACAGCCTCTGCTCCCACCTGGCCTCAGCACTTGATAGGGCAAATCTTCCATCAAAGAGAAAAAAGAAAATCCCAAGAAGCTTTCACAGCCTTTTCGGTGAGGGGCACTTCTTGGCCAGACCCACTTAAGAGTGCATCTCTTGAAGCAGGGGTATGTCTGGCAGTGTGGGTAGCCAGACCTGAGCTACTAGAGAACAATAACACACAGGTACAAGGACTTCAGCGTGAGACATGACATAGCTGTCTGGCGTTAGAACCAACATCATCCTGTGCGTGTTACCTGAGCTAGCTAGATTAAACTCTGTATATGCCCATCCACATTACAGTCACATACATATACAGTCATGCTTGACAGCAGCTGTATAGGTTTAGTTTTAGCTCCTCTACTTACTTTTCATATCTCTGTTACAATTTGGTGTTTATTTACAGGCTAATTACTAGACCAAGTTCCTGTTATCAGGTCTAGTTCAAATCAGTTACTTTTAAGTCAGCTCTAAGGGTAGTTTTATACAGAAACACAATCATAAAGTATTGAAGTTTAGGCAGATCCAAATTGGAACAATGTAAATATGTGCCACAAAAAATGACTGTTGAGCTTTGGGGGAACCAATTCAGTGCTGTTATTTGAGAAGTAGAAGATATATATACTATACTGTGACTATTTTTGAAAAGTCAGCTTGCCTGTCAACAAACAGCTTGTGATCACTAACAGCCAGTGACTACCTGAAGTAGTCAGGAACTGATACAGCAATTTGCTCTTCCTCACTCTCTGAACACATAATGTTGCACAATGATGTCACAGTTGCGTTTCAGGAATTTGTTTTATATCATTATGCCTGGACTTGGATGTGATTATCATTAGACTGTGTGCCACGAAGCATAACGACATCTGCACATCAAAATCTGTTTCTAAATTGTTATTTTAATGGGAACTTTTACATAGCTTAAGCATACTACAGATTTAAAATACTATATTAATTACCTCTTAAATTACACTGCACAGCTAAAGAAAAAATTTACATTGCTCTATTTTTATACAAAGCACACTATGTACTACTTACCAAAGAGTTAATCAACATAACAAGACAGTTGTTCTGAAGTTCAGTAGGTAAACTGGCAAAGCTTCTCTCTGACAAACATTTTGCAAAATGTTTTCCCACCCATCTGTCGAAAAAAAGAGCCTGTCTTAGAATATTTTTTCATCTTCCTTACCTATCTTGTTAGCATCAATGATACTTTTGAAGTATTATGAAGAAAAAAAAATATGTTTAAAACGTGAACATTTTATATGCCAAAATAAACCGAATCTTGCAAAGTAACACAATTTCAACAGAAAGCAGAGACATTAAAAACATAAACCATGATTTATTTTGTTACTTACTTCATGCAAGCTGCATAGAGGCTTTCCACTCCCACCGAATGAGCAATAGCCATGCATTCTAGTACAGCTTGCTGTTTTCCAGGAACAGGCTAGAGTTGTTAACAAAATTATTACAGTTATTGCACATTCTCACAGAATCTGTACAGAATTACAAAATTTTCAGTTATAACAGAAGTACTGTTAGCTACCATTTGTTTGCCTTTATGCAGAATAGGAAAGTCATCTGCTTCCACGTCAATAAAATAGTATTCAGCCTAGGGAGCGTAATACATTAAAATGCTCAATTCTAAGCAGTTGCTTGTTTTTAAACTAATTTCAATTGAACAGAAATATCTGCTAAATGCATGCCCATGAAATCTGATATGGAAATATTACATATTAAAAACAGCTACATATACAATGGAATGTATTAAATTAAAGTCTATTGACTTGATCACATAGAATACTGCTTCTTGTCACTTGTGGTTTATAAACTTCTATAAATAGGTGGATGATACCACAAGCCTTACTCCCATCATCAATCCCCATGAATTTTGCAGATTTATACACAGGAGTAGGGTCTGTTGACTTAAGCTAACATCTCAACCACACAGTTGTTAAGTATCTCATCAACATGATGTGTAATTAATAGAATGAAAATTCTTCTTAGGCTTTAAGGTTCACAAAATAGCATGAGAACTGACATACCTTTTGGAAAAAGTTGCAGTAATCTCTTTTCAAAATGTAGATAGCCACTTCTTTCAGCCCATCTAGCCCATACATATCTGCAATGCCCAACATGCGACTAAAGAGAAAGTGGTAGCAACAGGAACCAAAAGTCATTTTCGTATATACATTTTGCTTACAAGACAATTTACATGCTAATTTCACTGCTTTTTTTTTTTCCAGTCAGAATTTACTACAGAAATAGATCAATAACCAAGCGTGAAACTTGCCAAAGAATAATCTTCAACCAGGAGCATGTATTGACCTAATAAAAATCTTCCATCTACCAGGTTCAGTCTACATAAAAGAAAGCCTCAGCCACTGGCTGAGAAACTGTTAAGGAGACTCTCAGTTTCTCTACTTCAAGGGTAGCAAGAGAAAAACATATTCGTGCTGGCAGACATTTGGCATTCGTTTTTTTTCCAAGGATTACATAAAATGTTATTGATGACACTGTATCTGAGAATTATGTCCCTTCCAAATACTGAAAAGCCAAGTGAGCAGTCCATTAATTATTTTACATAAGAAAATAAAACTATGGTATTGATTATATCTCAACTACCTAAACAATTCCATACTTTTATTTTAAATACTCTTTGAACAACAATTTCAAGTTAGTACAAGTACTAAGAAATTGTAGTGCTTTAATATTTGTGTTCAACAGCGACTATTTAAATGGTTTCAGGGATAATTCACATATTTCAGAACTTGAGTAATTCAGGATTCTGTGTAAAACTCATTAAAGACTATGCCAGAAGAAAATGCCAACATTTACATTGATTGCTATATATCATCTTCTATGGATCCAAGACTAGC
The DNA here is from genome assembly GCA_026546715.1 of Gallinago undulata. Lineage (NCBI taxonomy): Eukaryota > Metazoa > Chordata > Aves > Charadriiformes > Scolopacidae > Gallinago > Gallinago undulata. The sequence continues at coordinate 15,926,493 of JAOTQQ010000004.1, forward strand.
TACTTGGCCTTCACATCAACTCAAATGATTATTTAAAAATAAATTCCAAATAATAACTATCATATATTATCACACTGTACATATTACTATGAAAATTTGAAAAGTAAAAGGAAGGTACAGGCAAATTTGGAACTATTTTGGTATAAAACACCCTCCTGTTTTTCTTTCTCCTTATGTAATATTCCAAAAATATCTGTCCCACCTTTTTCAGTAGCTGCCAAATAAACAAGATTTCTTCTACAGATTTATTTTTGGAATCTCCTCAAGTATGTTTAGGTGTAATGATCATTATGTTTGACATCTTTGACTTATTTATACTACACGAAGAATTTTCATTTTGACACTTAACTGAGAAAATACAGAACAAGCACAAACTACAATTAAAAATAATAGAAGATGACATATACCCAACATCAACTTTGTCTGGGAAGTCCAGAACACCTCCATATATATAATGCAAAATGACACTCATTTCTGCATGGCTTATGCTGGAAAAAACAACCAAAACAAACAAACAAAAAACAAAAACAGGTGAAGACATGTCCAGAATAAATCCCACCCCACCACATTTCTGAGCCAAAGGAAGTTTGTCAAAAGACTGATGCACCATCCAGTCATTCTGTGAATGAAAGGTACACGGTCTAATAAAATAAAAGATATTTTCAAAAATACTGCAATGTAAAAATATCTAAATTGACCATATTTTGGGTGAATGTTGCTACTCGCTAGTCTTGTTGAAACTTTGCAATATTTTCAAAGATTTAAACTAAGTCATAAGCAGACTAATACTAGTAACTAGATTATTTATACTGATAATATGCAGAAAGCATTTTTTTTTATCATCTGAGCTCTTCACTAGTAGTAAGTCAATTATTAAGCAAGTGTAGTTAAAAACTGTATAATTAAAATTGCTTTTAATTCTTGATTTTAGGAATATATTTAAGCTTTTCCACAATAAAAACAACATTTAATAGTTTTACTACAATACTAAGTGGGAATATTGCATCTCAAAATATTTAGAAAAAGTCTTTATGCTTCAATTCAGATTAAGAAATATGGGATTTCTACACAGAATTGTGTTTGCATTCCCAGCACTCTAACAGGGAAAGGCACAGAATGTCTATTTTAAATGGTGGACACGATGTCCTGAACAATACATTATTGTATATAGTGCATCTCGGTGTGCACTCCTCAGAACCCCTAAGCGCTGTGTACATTAGTATAAATGGAATATAGTCGTGCAGATTGAGCTAAGATCCTTTAAGACATTAGACATGTTTAAGCAACAGACAGTGATGGCTAAAAACAAAAGGGAAAAAAAAAGGTTGCAACATGCTAAGAAGCAAAATCACCACAGTTGTCTCTCTATGAATTAGTACACGATAGCCATAAAATCAGCAAGAGTTTCCCCACAATCTTAACAGCTGTTATCTCAGGCAGAATTTTTATTTTTTCAGAATAAGCCATATATACTTTAAGTGTTTAAAAAGACAGCACGGAAATTGGCACCAAGCAGAAAACTGAACTAGAAAAGGTAAAATAAACAGATATGATTCTTAATAACAGAAATTAAGAGACATTAGCATAAGCATATACTCATATAAAGATTAAATACTTCTCAGGAGAAAGTCTCTACTGAGAAATAGGGATAAAATTTTCTTAGCCATACAGACATTACAGAGAGGGAAGCATAAATACCACAGTAATAATAGACTATCAGCCTCTAAAACATACTATGTACAGCATGAAAACTAAGGAATCAATTAAAAGTGTATAGTTTAATAAACTATAAAAACTATATAAACTAACTGCCAAATTAGTAATCGCTCCTGATTTTGTAGCAACATTATACACTGACAGAAAACTAAAATTATTAAAACATGAGAAAGTATCACTTGGCCAATCAATTTTATATTAACACAAAGCAATTATACCTTGTAACACTGTAAGGTACACAGTTCTTTCTGAAGAAAGCTGAGTCAGCCAACATCATGCCTGAACTAAAAAAGCTAACATGTACAAGTATTAGCTTGCTTTGAAGAAATATTTAATATATTACAATTGATTTTTCCAATACTGAATAGAACTAACCTAGCAGTCCCCGGTTTATCTATACTCTTAAATATTCATCCTACACTGACAGTGCCATTATTTTCAGCTTCTCACACAGAAAGCCATTGTGAACAAGCACATCGGTCAAAATTGGTTTAGCATATGATGCTGAAATATCTTCGTTAAACACTATTTAAGAAATCTAATTGTTTATTTGTCTTTCCATTTTAAGTATACTCATACAAATGGTTATGAAAATAAATTACACTGTTCATTCATAGTACTTTTCATGACACGTACAACATGAAGTGAGAGAATAGAATTGTAAAGTAAACTGTGGATACTAAAACATACTCTACAAAAAAGGATTAGTACTTTTCTGCTGATGAAAAAGACATCTTCCCTGAGCCATCTGACAATATTAACAAATACACTACACATGCTATTTCATATTGAATTCAAAACTGTACTCAGAAAATATATCAGGTTGAAGAAGAGTGTCAAAGCAGAATTAATCTTCAGTGCTTTACACACAGCACAGTTGTTACCTATTTGCAGTGATTTTAAATTGCCTACCTTTGCTCCCACATGACTTGCAAAGACAACACTTACCCTTGAAGAGTTATGCGCTCTTGGGAGCTTTCAGCCCAACTTCCACTCAGCATAGCAGCAAAGTAACTAGATCTGGCACATAAAATGGCCCTGAGAGAGAAAATGTAAACATTATTCCACAAGATACAAATATTTATATGAGACTTTTTGATAACACTGACTTAAATCTTTGCCCTTTATGCATTAAGGTGTCATCTGTATACTGCATGCCTTTTCTTCCACTGTGTTTGGAATTTCAAAATATGCTAAAGAAACAGTATTCTACATTTCTCAGCTAAAGCTTGTTTCTAGTATGATTTTGACATTCACACAGAGGAAATTAGTATCACCAGCATTTTTCTTTTATAGAAAATGACAAATTTATTTCTTCTGTTCTGTTTACCAAATAACAGTAAACAACCTTGTTTATACAGCCCCATTTTAACCAAATAATTATATCCTGAGTTTCTTAAACTCTTTTATACTACAAAGTGTGTAATTATTAAAATGAAGAGAAGGGTAAAACTTCTCTTACTTGAAGCTAGCTGGCCACCAACCAGCCAAAAAACTTGGTACTAATATATAATACAAAAACATGATGTGTGTTTCCAGCACTATTTGAGAAGAGCTATCAATTACTTCTTTTTAGACTTATTACCCTTGTTTATTTACAAAGCATAACTGGCCATAAATGAGCTAATTTGATTTACTACTACTTCCATCAAAGGCAATAAAGAAACACCAGACCAGTAGTCTGTGTAGCTTAGTATCTCCACTGGCGTCACAGCCTTCAAAAAGCCAGATGAAATGACATTTGTAACAGGAACTTCTTAAGGTGGAAGTGAAAGGGCAAAAAGAGAAGACAAGACAGTGGATGAAAAAACTGCTTTATGATTTCAGCTTTCCAGATATAGCGTTAGCCTCTGTGTATCTTATCGGGGCTACTGCAGCCATAGATAATATTCTCATATATGCAGTTTTTTTCTTGACACTTAATAAGCTTCCTGTTATTTATAGAATTAATTTGTGTTGTGCATTTCCTGTGGCAGAAAAAGCAAAGTGTCATGTAAGGCATGAGAATCCTTTCTTTTACATGTATTTGTTGGTTCTTAAAATGTTTCAGAGCACTCTCATTTTGTGTAGGAAGAAAAATGCTATTTATGGACTCTTTTCTAGTCATTATATATTCTGGAATCTCATCTCTCTTCCCTCCTCCTGTTTCAGATGTCTCAATACTTGAGGAACTTCTTGCACATTCCTCCTGTGATTCATCCAGCAGTAATAATAATGAAGTTTTTACAGAACATTTCGTATCTCAGTGAAACTTGTCTATATCTAAATGGATACTACATCACAATTCTGAGCATGTGAAGCTCTGAATACCCACAAGATCTTGTTTTTATAAGATACAATAAACACAACATCATGGAGAAATGAAATACATTATCTCCAATTTTGCTATTCTCTTCCAAATAAATTTTAGGAACGAGCAGGGCTAGATCAACTCAATTATACCCAAAGTTACATTTCTCTTATTCACTCCTACTGCTCACATGATGCAGTACTAAAGCAAGCAAGCCGCCTGCCTGTTTCAGAACATCCTTGTTTTCTCTATGATTTACTCTGTATTTTTTGATGCTGGTTAGACTAGATACACTCCTCCAGGCAACGAGTGGTCTAAATTAAAGAAGCTCTACTCATAGAATCTTTTTGTTGACTTTCTTTTTTCATTAAAATACATGTTTCTCAAAGTTGTGGACTTGAGAACATGACTTCTTATGGGGTACACCAGAAGAAAAAAACATGCTTAACTACACTACTGTTAGGTCCTGGTCTGCTTATTGGTCCAGGAGGGGTTCGTAATGATTCTGAGGGTATGATTAAGTAAGTTTCTCACAACATCATTCTGGAAATTTAGTATATATGTGAATTCTATTATTTAAAAAAATAAAATAGCCTCCCCACACTATTATGACTTATCTTCTGTAAAGCCAATTGTCACGTCAGTAATATAAACCCCCCCACTGATTTTGTATTGCGAAAATACTAAAAACAGAGGAGAATTTTTATAATCTCTATGTAATTTACCTACTCAAAGGGAACAAAATAGAAAACTAGACAGCCTGTATCTTGAGTGCAAACAGACTCATATCAAAGGTACAAGGAGTGGTACTAACACTTTGAATAGCTTTCTCAAGTTATAGAAGTCCAATAAGTCAAAGTTCCTAAACGGTCTTGGACTTTAGAGCTAATAAAGGCTGCTGACAATCTTTAAATCTACATGGCTGAAGTAATGAAAGTAAAAATCACATTCTGTATGCACAGATTCTGAAGAGCATAAAAAATATAATTACTACTCCAGAAATTTTCCACCTATGTGGTAATTTTGTTCAGCATTAATAGCTAAACAGTTTAATAGATTTTTCATTTTCTTCAGAGAGCACAAGTTATTTAAAAAGAGGTTAGCAAAGAAAATCTACATGGTATTTATACGTAAGTACATACTCATTGTATGAGTTTATAATGGAAATCTTAGAAGTGTGAAAAACACATTTGTATTCACAAGTTGCCATTAACGAGATAAATAATTTTCATTGGTACCAAAGCATGTCGACTTCGCACATAAGACCTAAAAGCTATCAGTTCATAGCTGGTAACAGATCCAGCAATAACATTCTGTAGATACACAGTACCAGCAGCGTTTTATACTGGAAGGATTTTTGCTGAAAAACTTTACAGTAAACACTTATGTACCTGTGAGCTTGAAAATCTTTGCCTTCTATGCAAATATTAATATCTGGACAACAGCAATTCTTGTAGAGCATCATTAAGTCTTCTCCTAACAGAGATGCAGTTTCTAGCTTGCAATTACCTGCAGATGAGAAGAAATAGCTATTTTCATTTTGTCTGATGTAGACTAGACTATGGATAGTGCACAGCCACTTAAAATATTTGAAAAGAAGAATCTGACATTATGGAAGTTTTTAATATTGCATATTCAAGCTAGAATTTTCCTTGAAAGGTTTTCCAGTTCTTGCATTTTACTTCTTGTTTTGACTTACCAGAAATCTGACCAATACTTCATATTTGATATCTATATAAGAAGTGCTGCAGTTACTCCTTCATAAAATTATGTAGCCGGTTCACATTTATTTTTTCCTTACAAAGACCTGGTACCTCTGCATTAAAGAAAAGTGGACTCTGAAGAAGTTCAGGTGCTACAAGCTTCTGCCTGAACAGATGTGTTGCTTGATCCTGCCTTACTCACACAGCTGTAGCAGCCAACACCTCTGGTGTGGATGCAGTTACACATTTCTTCATGTTACCTATTTCATTCACAGTTGCAGTAGAGGAGATTCTGAAAGCTTCCAAAATCCTCATAAAACAACTGGGGTAATTTGCTGGGAAAGGAAAGGAACGGAGAGATTCTGCTCTGTGAAAGTCCTCATGTGGCAAGGACTTGTTTGCTGTACTACAGAGAAAAGACAGGACACGATGCTGATGAACGTGCCCGATGCCTGGCAAGCCCTGTCAGATTTATTATGCTACACATTAGCTGGGAACTGCTCCCGCCAAACTTCTACAGCAATTCATTATTTTTTTTTTCCAAAGCGTCAGAGAATGAAGTAGACAATAGCAAAGAATACCCATGTAAGCCACGTTATAACAGCAGCTTTAATCTTTGCCGTATTTTTACATCTGTGTATTTTGATAATTATTTAAAAGCAAAACCAAAATAAACAAAAGTATAATCCAAACCTACCTGCAGGATCATTGTTGCTTTCTGCATCAGTGACTACTTCCGGAATTTCCCCTTCTTTCTGCACAGCTCCCCTGGGAGTATTCTGATCAACAGGTGTTCCTTTGCCATCTCCAAGACAATTTACATTTGTTTGAGTGTTCTGAACAGTAGCAGTGTCATTTTCTTGTATTAATTTGGGTTCCAATACCTTTTTCATCATAGCCAGCTCATCATCTTTGATATTTTTATCAGATGAATATACAAGCCTAGAAGATGACACTAAATTTACTCCTGTAATTTTTAATTTGATCAAAACAAATAAGAAGTTACATTGTTCTTGTCTAACAGTTCATGACCAGAAAAAAAAAGCTGAACTGTACAGTGCTTAATAAAAAAAATCCTTTTAAAACAGCATTTCTGGAAAACTTATTTCTACAATGCTTAAAAAAGCACAAACAAGCATTACAAGTAGAATGTAGTATCAGGTTACAAGGAACAAAGGTTTCTCTCCCTCAGTTCACTTTTTTAATTAAACTTTTGTCTGCTCTTTATGGCTTATCTCCCAGCAAAAGCAGAAAAAAAATGTATCAATAACGATCGATTTATAAATCTTAGTATGACCAAGAAAAGGCATTTGATTATCCTTTAATATCATCAGATTTATAAACCCAAAAACCTATAAACCTTGTAACATCAAGGTTACAAGTACAAAACCGTAAGAATGGGCTAGAGACATAAACGAATGGTATTAGAGATATAAAATTTAATTTCAAAGGAAATGCTTGAAAGCATGAAAATTTGCAGTTAAGATTACCCAAGAGCTTCACTTTGCTCATACAGTCATCCCTGCTTCCCACTTTCCCATCTGTTTCACCAGCTTATTTTTGGCTCAAGATCTGGAAAGGCTAACAAAGCCTGCAGTCTCTGACTGCGGAGATCTCGTATTTATAGAAAGATACTGCACTCCAGCAACTTAATGAAGCCTTAAAAAGCCAATGTGAACAGGTAACATGCTTTATCAGTGGTCTCATACCATATAGATGAAGTAGCAAAGTCTAACAGAAGAGCTGCAGCTACTTTGGGTATAGCAGACACATATGGATCTGCATTTAGTCACCCATTCCATGGCAAAGAGGCTTTATTGTTATTACTGGGAACACAGTAATTTGAGTATGCTATTTGAACACTGTCCTCTAAAGGCACAGAGGAAACACACCAAGAAATCATCTTCCTTCTTAAGCCTTGTATCTAAAGGACTGAGTTAGGTAGAATTATTTTGTATGTGACACACATCCTCAACAAGAAAGAATGACAACAACCCAAAACATAGGGAATGGGAATTTAAATATTTTATTAGTTTTTGAAAGCAAGGGCCAGGAAAACATGTGACAGGAGTAAGAAAAATTCCCATTGAAAGAGTAAGATTGGTGGTCCCTCTTTACATGGGTTTTAAAGGTTGTTGTATGTACTTGCAGAACTCCTAAGTTCACCCCAGTGAACCTGGCCTGACCATCTATTGCTTTTCATATTTACAGTAACTTAACATCTGTGTTTTACAGCTCTATTGCAACAGGACTCAAGAACAGAAATTCAGAGTAGAAACCCACTTAACCTAGAGATTTCCAAAATCCACAGAAGTATTCTGAAGTTTTGTCTTCAAGTTGTTGTTCCCAAGAAATGTCACATAAGACAACGGCAGTACTAGACCCCCTGCATCTTCAGCAGAAGTAAGTAAATATCACAATTACAGAAGTAAACTGGTAGCACATACTGAATGTGAGAAACTACAGGAAGATCCCTAGTAAGGGTTTGTTGAAAGAAAACCGTCATTCATAACGTTAGGTTAAATTTGCACTGGAACTTTACTTACCTTTCTGTTCCTGCAGAGCTATTGCATATTCAACATGCAAAGACAGCACAAATTGACTTGGAGAGAGAAAGAAAATTAGCACCAACAGATACACCTCTTTGCCATAATTTAATTACTTTAATGGTCTTGCTTACTTTTGCTAGTAACTGAAAAACATATCCATAGGGAATCTGATAAACTAGGCAATAAAGCAACAACTTCCTGGGAATCCTCAGGGTATTTTCAGATAAACTACATAAGAAACCTCAGGAATGCAATTCTATTATCACAAGGGCTTAAGCCAATAAAAATGTCACCCTTACCACAACTAGGAACTCTTTAATTAAAAGAAGTTGCATGCTGTTAAACCAGAACTAACTGGTTTCTAGATCTGAAAAAAGTTATTCTATTTGAAATAATTTTTTCCTGTAAAAAGTCAAGAAATGTTGATTATTTTAATGGACGTTTAAAATCCTGTCCTGGATTTATTACCTCCAGAAACTCGGCAGAATATCTGTATATTAGAGTCCTGCTTAATACATTCTGTGAATTTACTGCTTTGAAAGATTCACGGAGGCATCCATTATTCTGCTTCACAGATAGCAATAATGTTTTTACCACAACTTTTAGTTTTCCTTTATCTCAGTTAAATCTCATTTAGAGATGTTCCCTCCAGAATGGAAGATTCTGCAGCTTCCTAAAACCTGTTATAGAAAACTTTATTTGGCAACACCCTTTATTTTATAGGCCCATTTCTAAAGACAGGGTGAAGTTTTCTAGACTGTCTTCTACAGAGTATCAAGTGGTTCTTTCTTGCATAAAAAAAGGCTAAAGAAGTCATTTATCCACAGCAAAAAGCCACAGCTCAGACATTTGAGTGATAATGTAAAACCATCTCTTTAGAACACAGCTGCTGTAAGGGCCCTTACTGCAGAATTATGACATGATTAGTTTTTACTGTTCCAAATCTCTTCAGTAGGCATCAACGTGACACCTTAGTTTAGTAAGTTTAAGTGCAGAAGATGAAAATTGTATAGTTATAAACAACTTCTTTACATCAGATAGAGTTATCATCAGGAGGTCTTAGAGCCTAACCAGTTTTGAACTAATTTAAGTATTTACAAGAAAGGAGTTTTCATGGTCACCTGAACAATCTAAGACTAAAACAATAAAAACATTCCAATTCTTCCAACATCCCTAATGATCACCAGGAAAGTACTAGATTGCACTTGCTATAACTAAACAGCCTCCTAGAACAAATAAGCAGTAAGAAGTTATTTTGTTTTTATAAAAACACACAGCCTACAGGAACATCTCAAAATGCAGTTTGAAAAAAAGCAAGAACATTGTGGGTAGTTTGCAAAGTACTAAGAAAACACTAAGTAGCCCAATCAAATTTACTTCTGTGCATGTAAAGATTTTATTCACAGTTTTGTTTTTAAAGGTGTCCTGAAGTTATACCTCCTCTTGTTCCAAATAATTTAGGCTAAATTATTTGGGAAGCTTCTCAGCCTTAGAGCTCTCTTTAAGGCCTGCCTATTTTTATCAGTTGTAGATGCACAACTTACAGAGTCTTGAAAACCACAGTCTCACCAGAAGGGCAATCATGCAATTCTGTTCTCAGAACAGCCACAAAGCCAATGCTGACTAGAATCAGTAGGAGGCTTTGATGCTCACTAAAAATATGAAAAACACGATCACAAAAAAATCCCAAGACAATATTTGGATTGAAAAAGAATTTTGAGTTATGAGTTATACATTTCCTTACTGTGGTCCACAATCACTGTCTGCAAGACTGATGAAATTCCAAACAGAAATGTTGTATGCCACTAATGACCATGGAGATCCCACAAATAAGAAATGGAGAAGGGCTGGTTGTATTTTAATGAAATACCGTATTAAAAGCATAAGGAATCCACTTTGGTTGTTATTTCCGAGAACACCAAAAGTTACTGGAATTAACAGCATCATTACCAAGCTTTACTGAAAGGACAGCTCCCCTCTATTGTCCCCAAGTAGTTGTTACCCAAATAAATACATTTTTTAAAAAAGCGTAGTGAATTAGGCATCTACCTTTCAAATATTCCCTACAGCAGCTTCCACCTGCTCGAGTGAGAGTTCTTCATTGACAGCCTGTCTGAAGTTGAGTTGCCTGCCAGCTTCTCCTTACCCACGTTTTCCTTCAAGTTATACATGTATGTACACACGCATCATGGATTTGTCACTAGAGAAGTGCCTTTGAGCACTTACACAGTGTTCTTAGAGACTTGCTGTTTAAACAGACAGGATCATGTACATGTTGTTATGGGTATGTTGTGTATATGCCCAGAATCGCAGAGCATTAGTAAAGAGGTTACAAAGCAGGTCTGAACAAAAGCCATTAATACCAAGGGAGAGGATCTTTTTTTCTCTTTCCTTCCCCCCCCGCCCCCCATCAGCTAGCAACACGGACTGATTGATTGTTAATGCTAACGTCTACCAGAACATTGGAAACTTCTCCATCACAAATACTATGGATAGCATGAAGCTGTCAGCTGAAAAGTCTGACACGTGAAAAGGGGAAATTCTACTTTTTGATAGTGCATCAGTTTAATTGCCCTGAAAAAAAAGATACCATGGTAACTTTAGAATAGAGGGACAAGTACAAATGCCCAAAACAGGATTCTTACTTGGTAGTTTAGAGGATAATACAATTAATGAAAACAGAAAAAAAAAAAAAGTTTTTCCTTTATTTACAAGTTGTACAGATGCTGCATGTTGTTTTCAATCGAACTTGGTATAGCCCATAGCAGAACTTCATGCAGAAAACAGATGAGCACTGAAATATCTTCTGTACATGTGTAACATACTGTATTATAAAATTTTACTTAAACAAAGCAATGTGCTATTATAATTAAATGCCTCAATAACACCAAGACCTATTAACTTCTGTAGTAAAGATAACACTGAGAACGTAGGAAGTCTCCAAACCACTCCTTGCCCATGGTTTTAATGCATTGATGTCTTTGGGAAACACAGCTGCAGCGAAATACTCTCATGCACTGGATTTAATCTTGGTGGACTTGGCAAAAATACGTCAACAATACACACAGATAGCAAGTGAATTTTTGTTAATGCAAGTTCAGCATGTCACACGTACAACTTTAACCTACCTTAATCACTTAAGATTCTTCTATTTCCCTTTAGATTTGCTAAAAGGACCATCTGCTTGATTTTTGCAGCTAAGATAATTATTTTAACTGATTTCTTGGGATGAGCATTTCAGTAAATTTCTTCTCATGAGATGCAATAACAACTGCTTTGCTGCCTCACAGAGATGCCAGTTAAATTTTCTTATTTCTTGTGAAAGCTAAGCACTTCAGCAGAAGAATCTGGCCCTTAAGCAATCAAGGTGCCAGTGAAAGGTTTTCACATATATTGATTTTTTTTTCTTGAGACATAAATCCGTGGCATCAAGATAATGTTTTCCAAAGCAAGATGTTAATATCACACACATACCAAATACACTGTGACTTGACAGTTTAGCTTCTCAACTTCCTCTCAGAAATTGAGATTAGATATAAACATGGACCACAAAAAATCCAATAAGAAAAAAGACAAATTCATTGTTTCTGTGGATGGAAAGGAGATAAGGTCGCCATTGTTTGGCATGTGTTTAAAGCCTGTTTTCATCAAAAGAAACAAGGCATCATGGTGAAAGCCTTCTTCCCCCAACAGGATATACCATCAAATTAAACTACAAGTTGCATGTATTATCTTACTTATTTCTCTCCCTCCCACCTTCCTTGCTTAGCAAAATCTAATTATTATAAATACAAGCTAAGCTAGTCATTGAGAACCACAACAAACTAAATTGGTGCCAGAGTAACAAACTCAGACCAGAGAGCATGATTGTATGAACAAAAGCCATTAAGTTAGAACAGCTTAGCTATTCAGAAGAGCAAATTCCTTAACCCTTTAACTTGGGCAATAAACACTGTTTCTCAACTTCTCAGTTTTCACTATTCACTGGAGATAAGCATTTACAGAGCATTTTAACTTCCACAATTCAGGATTTACTGTTTCACAAAGTTTAAGACAGTCATATCAGATTTCCCATATTTATAGGGCGGGGTTTGTTAATGCCGTTCGTTTGGGGAGGGATGACTTTTTTTCAGCTGCACTGCCGATTCCCTTACGTCTTAATGCAAGGGAAAGAACAGTTGTTGCGTGACAAAGTGCACCCACAAGTGGCAAAGAAATCCCTTTTTGCAGTTAGCTTGTTTTCAAGTTACACAAATCCATCACTCGGAGAAGACACTCCCTGCATGGCAGGGTACACCACAGCAACAGGCAAGAGCAGGATGAGGGTAAAAAGGAAGGATCCATATCAGCATAAACTGCATAACCTGCAAAATTTCAAGAACACGGGAGGCATGCTATTCTTCTAAGACAGAGTGGTCTGCAATCATAACCCACTAGAGGGGAATGCAGAAGCCTAGATATTATTAAGGATAGTATAGATATAATATAGATATTAGTAAGCTAGTAAGCATAAAGGAATTCAGTGTACCCAAGCAGAAGTCACTTTTATTTCCTCCAAACTAGCTGATACCTGACGGGGACTATGACAATCTAGCAATCAGTAAGAATAATCTCATGCACAAGTTGTTTAAAGTAATATTTCCCTTTTTCCCTACTTTGTAATCCAGTGTTATGGAACCGTAACTGGGAATTGTATTTAAAGAATAGATATTCACAAACAAGTTTTGTTGTATTTGGTGCAACTGCTGTATGAAAACCTCACCTGCAAGTGACAGTCAAGCTGAAAATAGAGCTAAGCCATCACCTGCTGCAGTGTCAGTCTGATGTCACCTAATTTTAACATGTACCCCACCTTCTGGCTTCCCCCCCACCCCACCCAGGAAAGATTCTGACAAACATATGACGAGATTCTGACCAGTGAGATGGCAAGAGGTGTGACAACTGACAGACAAAACCAGAACAACGTTATAGGGTATCTGTTGTATTAATATTGGGTCACTACAGCCTAAAATTTATTCTACAAAGCAAAGGTGTTTATAGTTTACAGAAGAAGTTATTATCACCATGCTGTCTAGGAGTTTACCTTCAAGCATGTTTTTGTCTGCACTTAAGCTGGATGTAGCAACCTTCTGCTGCCCGATACAGAACTATACAAACATAGCTGGTCTACTTTGAATCAACTGTTGGTGCTGCAAATTAACCCCTATGGCAGAACATCACAATGACAATTGTATTCCTTTGTATTTGATCTGTATTTATTGCTTTTTAACTGGATCTGGCTGTCATTAGGTCCTTCTCTGACCTTCTTTAAATAAGATCCCTTTAATACAAATATCAGAAGACAATAGCAACTGTATTTTTATTTCTAAAGCTACATGTTTCCTATTTCCTAAAGCTATATTTACAGAAAAAGTAAGAGCAGTTTGCCTCTCAAAAGGCAAGATATTAACGCTCTAATGATCTGTGACAGGCTACTGTCCTTCAGGGTTGCTAAGCTGCTCGCTTCTTGAGGCAGACTGCAGAACCCTGCTTGAGCAGTCATCTCCTCCCATTGACAAACTTGCAATCATTGACCCTTTCCAGTTGTGTTACGAAGAGTGACAGAAGGCTGTTGGAGGGCACAGTCAATGCTACATTAGCTACACCGGGCAAAAATGTAGGTTGAATGACGTCTACAGTAGGGATGCTGCACTTCCTGCTGACCAGCAGTTTCTCGCTGGTGCCCCCAGACAGTTCAAGCGCAGGGAAACAAAGCAGTGCTCCATCGCTCACCTACTTCATGCTGAAGCTATGCAGAAAGATCAGCGCAAAGTTCACTGTGTCCTCCATCCTGCTCAAAAGTTCGGCACACAAGTGACAAGTAGCCTACATCTCTCCTGAGACAGAGGCCCAAAGGAAGTACGTCTCGCTGAGATGCATGCCAGATACAGCTTGTGAGAAAAAAAAAAATCCCTAAATCCCCAAGGAAAGATAATTTTTACTTGGGAAGCTAAAATAAAAGTTGAACACAAACAGGAAAAAGGATGAGATTTTGTTAGAGCTTTGATGGGCTCTTCATTACTGCACTAGTATTCCACTTGTGTTGTACAGAGAAACGAGTGTTTATAAGCAGAGAAGTTAAAATTTCTGTAGTACAGAAGACTACAACTTTCTCTCAGCAGCTCAACTACAAGTCTCTGTTACGACTCATTGTGGGGATTTATGTGCTCCAGGAACTAAGCCACCTTTCAGGCAACCTCAAGCTGTAATTTAAGACTCTGATTTAGATTTTTGAAGATCTAATTCATTTGCATCTTAATCATAAAAAACCACTGAGATTCAACAGCAACTGATATTAGCAGAAGTCATCAGTCCAATAACAAAATTGGGCTCTTTTCAACAAAAGCTGTTTCCTTTCCTTGGTCCAAAGCAGTTCAATGTGGTCAAACTCCAATGCATTCTGTGACACACATTTTCACAAAATACACTATCTTAGAGGATTCAAAAGCTGAAGTATTAAACAGCACTGAAGATTAAGAAAAACCAACCATCTTGCAAAATACACTTCATACGTAGCTTAGAATATATGGGGAGGTTCACCTGAAGAATCTAAACTCACACTGAAAAGATTAAAGGTTTATAATTAGATGAACTGGTTTGAGTTTCGCTTTTTGGAGAACATGCAGGACCCTAGGGATCATTACTTGCCTTCCAGCAAACAAAATTGAAAGCAAGTATCAGTGATTTTTAGGCTTATTAAGTGCTGACATTAGGAAAACAAAGGAATGATATAACAGGATATAAATAAGGAGGTTATTCCCAGTAATTACTTCCTAGTTCCAAATTAAAATTATTTGGAATTTTTAAAATTTGCACTATCATGCTTCTGAACAAAAGTCTTCTGTACTACCTCGCACACGAATGTGAAGCTAATTAATAAAACTGAAGTAATAATGGAGCTAAGAAAAAGGCAGGACAGAAACCACGCTGGTTTGTTTCTTACCACTTGTTTTGCTAATGGTCCTGCCAGACTTTGAAAGCGACCTAACAAATGCCAGTTTATCAGCCTCTTCCACTGCAACAGATACCGTGTTTTAGATATTACTCTCAGTTCAAGATGTTTTCTTTCGTGCTTATAACCTTAGTACTCTGAATACGTATTTCTAGCCATCTGCTGCCTTACTTACAAATTTAAGGAGAGATCGAGTGTAACCAAGAGGGGAAGGTCAGCCTAGGTTATATTTTAGGCACTAAGCTTTAGAACCGAAACACCTCCTCTTGCCAACACTCTCAAGACCTTGTCAGCACAGACGTTTTCTAGGCACATCCCGAATTCATCCGAAATCCCAGAGTGCCTACTGCTCTGCTCCCGTGCGTGCCCCAAAGTGCCCATCGGCTCCAACATCAGCCCTGTTCTACCAGAGGTAGGTGGCACCACCACAGCTTTGCTGGAGAAAAGCAAACGCTGCTCAGTTCTGTGAAGGAAGGATTACAGGCACCCAGAGGCAAGGAGGACCACGAGGTCTGGTGGCAGCACCAGGCAACACACCAGATGTACTCAACTCCAGACTGAACAAGTGAGATGTCAGATTCATGCTAATGACTGGCCATGGGACAACATGCTGGTCCTCGAGCCAGTCCCCAGCCCCCAGGGAGCAGCCAGCCCGCACGCTGCACCGGTGGTGCGGCACACCTCGCACAGGGATCCCAGTTCCATGGAAAAGCTGTGCTTTACCTGGCCCAGGCTGTGGATCAGCGGGATGTCAGCGATGACCACGCGAGTTCCCTAACTTTATGCATCCTCCTGATGCACCTTCATCTCACTCAAAGTCCTCCTCTGCTTCCAAATCCCTAACTTTTACCTTTTAACACGGCACTAGAGTAATTTTTCTTTGCTGTTTTTCATTAGGTAATGTTGTCATACAAGGATATGAATAAGCACGGACAATTTTAAAGGCTACGTTCAGGATTTTTGCTGCGTTTTCTCTCGTTCTATTACAAGGCCTTTACATCCCATAAAAGCCACGCTACGTGGGAGAGTTTCCCCGTGCGCTGACGGCACCAGAGAGGAACAAGCGAGTTGGAGAGAAGCCCCCCGCAAGCGCCGCAGGACGGCTGCGAAAGCACCGCTCGAAGGGGGAAAGCTTTAAAACAGGTGTTACTACCGGGGGGAAAAAGAGCGGAGGGACCCCGTAGGGGCAGTACTGCCCCGCCGCCCCCCTCACCCTCCGCCGCGCACTCACCGCAGGAAGCGCCGGAACTCGGCGGGTCCCACGCCGTCCACCCGCAGCGCCCCGCGGGGCGGCAGCCCCCGGCCCAGCCCGCCGAAGAGCCGGGGGGCCCGCGCCAGCAGCACCGCCCGGTGCGCCCGCAGCGCCGTCTCGCCCAGGCGGATGGTCACGTCGGACCGCGTCCCCTCCGCCAGCAGCCTGCGGGAACGCACCGTTACCGCCGTCACCCCTCCCGCGAAGCCGCCCCCCCGGCCGCTCCCCCCGCCTTCCGCCTACCTGCCGAGGTCCTGCCGGAGCTGCTCGGCCAGCGCCTCCTTCAGCTGCTGCCGCTCCACCGCCGCCGGGCCGGGGCCCTTCGGCGCGGCACCGGCGGCACCGCCGCCGTAGCGCCCCATGTGCCACCAGCCGCTTCACTCCGCGCCCGGCACGGCGGCAGGAAGGCGGGGCGGGGCCTGACGGACAGTCCACCTCCGCGACGGCGCCGAGGGGGCGGCCCGGCGGAGTCACCAAAACAAGCGGGACGGCGCTCGTCGCCGCGGCCGGGGGCTGCCTTCCCGCCAACGGCACCGGGAGCCAGGAGCAGCCTCACGGCGAAGCACAAGACACTGGCGGCCAAGGCTGCAGCGCCTTCCCCGCGCTTTCCCAGGGCGCGTGGCCAGCAGCGGCCTCCGCCAATGAGGGCCGGCGGCGCTCCCCCCCGCCCCACCCTTCCCGGCGGGAACCCCCGCGGCCGGGGCGGGGCCTCCTTGCGGGGGGCGGGGCGGGGCGGGGCGGGGCGGGGCTCGCTGAGGGGGCGAGGCCGGCCCCGCTGAGCCCCAGCTGCCGCGGGGCGCGCGCCCCCTGCCGTCCTCGCGCCGCCCCGGCCCAGCCCCGGTGCAGCCGCCCCGGCCCCTCGCAAAGGCCCGTCGGTCCCTGCTTCTCTTCCCGAAAACGCCCCGGACTTCGACTGCCGCCCGTTACGCGCCCACCGGCTGCACTTCGCACAGAGAGCAGGAGCCGGAGCTCCGGGGGGCAACTCCGTGTGGGCCGGTGGCCAGCAGGCCCCTGGCGGCGGGTGCTCCTGAGGTAAAGCCCTACTCCCCAGCGGTATCTCTCTCGCTCAGAATTGAAGTGCTGTGAAGATGACAGAAGTCGCTTTACAACACCCTTCTGAGACAGGAAAGAGCCTTTCCAACCTTATAGTTTAAGTAAAAGATGCATATAACCATTTTGGTTGATAAATATTAAAAATATTCAGGGGATATGCTTGGAAGGTGGGTACCCGCCATGGATGAGGGAAAAGGCAGCATCAGCTCCATTATCTCAGTTCTGAAGGGGACTCCTCCTCACAGCCTGTGCCCTGCAGGCAGGGAAGCAGAGTGCCAGCCACGAGCTCATTCCTGTTCCTGGCCCCCCTGGATCCTCCTCCCTGCCAGGATTGCCTGGAGTGAGATGACAGCTGGGGCTGCACCAAGGACCTGTGCCACAGACCGTGGCTCGCAAGGAAGGACACACGCTCGGGAGTGTGGGACTTGTGGGGACCCTCCAGTAATTGACAGTGGCTTCTGCTCCTGGTGTGGACAGTTGGTTTGGGCCCGCCTGGCTCTGCTGCCTCCTCTGATGGGTCCTGGTCACTGATCCGTTCCTGTTCCTGTTCCCCAGGCACCGCGCTGGCTCTGCAAGTGGAGAGGGAGCCTTTGGAGATGGAGCAGGCAGGTGACTCATCTCTTCTGGGTACTTGCGTTTTGTGCTGCTTTCTTCTTTGTAGTCAGCATCCACTTTTCTTCTCCCCTGCCATCACATTGCAAGTTAATTCTACCCTCTGTTTCCATAATCACTGTCTCTCTTCTTCCTATAAACACAGGAACTTGGCAGCAGTTCTTGGAGACAAGAACAGTAGTTGCTAAAATAGGAAGGATAATGTCAACAATGAGGCATTATTTCCAAGAAACCACAACAATTGTAGCATGAGGAAGGGCGCACAGTGGACAGATGCTTCAGCAATTCAAACCCAATTCTTAGCTTCAGTCAGAAATCTCCCCATAGGAAGTCAGATAAAGGGAGTAGCGTAAGTTGCATTTTATTAGACAGAGGTGGATTTGATACATGTTATATCTTAATTTTCCATTCTTCTTGTTCAGACATGTTGAGTGTACAGGTTTCCCATTTTTTAGTCAAGAAAGAAAAACACATTGCACAAAGCAGCTGCATTCAACAATACAACAAGATCATTATTCACTTGAAGACTAGAAATGTGCCCAGAAATTTTTCAATCATTCAGTATGCTAAAATATAGATAATAAAAAGAGTTAGTTACTGTATAATGGTAAAATACATTAAAAAAATTCAGGTCAATCTAGAATGAAAACTCATGACTTCCTTCAGTATGGCACCACTCTATTGTTTCATTATAAATTTGTAAAAGGCACCACACATTAAAACTGTAAAGCAAGGGAGAAAACAAAATCAAGCAACTTTCCATTATTTTCTTTCAGTACAAATACGTATGTATCTTAAGGCAGGTGTTTTTATGTGCAAATACAAGTATACAGGTAAAACCAATGTTGGTATCACATATTCTCATACTCAC
Organism: Gallinago undulata; assembly: GCA_026546715.1. Lineage (NCBI taxonomy): Eukaryota > Metazoa > Chordata > Aves > Charadriiformes > Scolopacidae > Gallinago > Gallinago undulata. The sequence continues at coordinate 15,945,530 of JAOTQQ010000004.1, forward strand.
TTCTTCTTTTAGCAGTAACATTGGTGCCCAAATGTACAGTACACTGAAAACACTTTTCTCTAACAGAGCTCAAAATAGAAGGCAGGCTGGAAATACGGCCCTGATAACAATTAGTTTTTAAATCTGAAGAGCTTTTATGTAGACCCCTTAAAACATGTACAAACAGTCACTCTCTTTTTCTTGTTGTCTCCTCCTTTAGAAAGGTCCATATCAACTTGTTCACTATGTCAGGTTGATCCTGCTGGAGCCAATGACTGGCTTCAGACAAAATAGTTAATCTGAAATGATTTTTGACATAAATCCGTGTAATTTCTGCCATCTCAACTTCCATAAACGCATCTCTTTCTCCCCATAACAGCAGGGTTGGCATGATGACTTCGTGGTGCTGCAGAGGTAGGCAGCTTTAAAAATAAAACACACTTAGTTAGGTCTCTTTTTACAAAAACAACCAAGACAGATTTCAGTCAATGTAGCTTTTAGAACCAACACAGTGAATCTGATTGCAAGCTTTCTAGGTTCCAAGATATCTTCTATCACACCAAGAAAACACTCCCATGACTCAAAGCCACTTAAGTGTTTTTAAGGATGGTAAAATTACTGGAAGGTAATTTTCCTGCAACATGACTGTAATCAGCAGTTGATAGCAACAGAAGTCTTGTTTTTGGAATGTGAACAATGCTTCATGGTGCACAGCTCAGGAGCCCCATGATCTCTGTAAAAGGGAATGTGGAACAACACGGCCAGAATTTTGTAGATCAGTGGCTTTCCCTTGGTTGATGAATGCTACGGCAAATTTCTGAACCTGCATTATTCACTGCAACTAGGTTTTAGTGAAATATGATTATTTGAATGATATTTGGACTGCAGCGTTCAAGGCATCATGCTACCCAAGTAGCCAAAATGCTCTACCAAAAAATCGGTTGTCTAGGAAATGGCAGGCTGCTGGTTTTGGACACTATGGAAGATACCAGTTAGAGCGTTTCAGACCTACTCAAAATTAAATATCACAGTAGTACAGCTGGAAAAAAAATCTGTAGAAAAAGATATTTTATAGAACATTAATGTCTGAAATGCTGAAGTCAGTTACATTCACTCATCTATGAAATTCATGCTAACATCCAAAATACATCAGAGTTCCCTTTACAAAGAGCTACAGTATGTTTTTGAAGGCCTTGGGCTTACATACCTACATCTGTATGCCATGAAAGAAAATTGTTCCTTAAAAATTTGCCTTTCATGGAGTCATAATCTCTTTAAAACTGCAACAACACAACCCAGAGCTTTGGCAGACTGGAAAACGTTTAAAGATAAATACATTATAAGACATTTTATTGATACTTTGAAGAAAAGCTCTTAGAAAGTAAAATGTTAATAAAAATTATACCAGCACAATGACCTATTTTAATTTTCAGTAAAAATTTATTATTTTTTCTTAATACAATTATTTTAAATGGAGTATTTTATAAATATTTCCTCGCATTGAAGTTAGACATTAGGAAAGATACAGGTAGCTAGAAATTAAAGACTATGTCAACAAAACCCATATTAACCCATCAGAATTTATTTCACCTCATCTATTTCAGAGATGCTGAAAAAATTATCTAATTTTGCTCGAATTGCTTACTCTTAGCCATGTATTGTAACAGACTAGCTGTGGCAATTCAAAACAGATTTCATCTGATTAGATACTAATCTTTATTATACTAATGATCAAACATGATTATTTTAAAACAGTAATGTACAAAGAAGATTTTCTGAACAAACTTTTATGACAAACTTAAGTGCTATGTTTAAACTTAGGAGTTAGTGAAGAGACTATGCTCTGTAAAAAGGGAAAGACAAAGAAGATGGAGTGCATTAGTTTAAGATAAGACAAAGAAATGGAGACTTTGAAGACGTTCCTCCTCTCTACTTATACATAATATCAATAAATGTTAATAAAAGGTCACTTTAAATAATAATTTTATTTTAATTGATGAATTAGGAAAATTCTTAAAATGGATTTTGTAGGATTTTTCAAACAGATTGACCTAGCCCACTGAACCGTAGCTTATTCATAGTATCAGTTTTAAAAATTGGTAATCTGATGATCTGATTCAGTGCATTTGGAGTAATCTTTTTACCTTTTAAAACCAGTATCCCAGATCTCTTCACTATTTATATGTGTATTTTTTCACTACTGTAGGGTTTACTGTTATTGTTTTGTGGCTCAGTGCCATACAAGATTTGTAGCTTCACTTAGGAAAACTCTACTGGGCTTTTTATACACAATGCATAGATAAACAACCTGTCATTTTTCACTGCCTATGAGCTACACGATATTTCTTTTCAATCTGGAATATGGCACATTATATTGTGCCTGAAGTTTCTAGAAATCTCCTTTGACAAGGATTAAGATGCAGATTTCACATTTAGGAAGAGAAGTTCCACTCATGATGTTTAAGTCTTTGAAAAACAGACTCAAACCTTTTATAGCACTGTTAGTTGACCAACAGTTTTTCTGTAAAGAAATACTGAAGTACTTCTCAACTCCTATAAGAGAAATAATCCCATTTTCTAAAAAACAACATATCAACAGAAATTCAAGCTTCAACTGCTTACTATCTCTCTTAACCAAGCATCATACAAAAAGCTTTATGACTTTTATTCCAAAAGTGTTTGTATCTATAGTGAAGGGAATGACTGCTGTGCAATTTATACAAGGATGTGTTGGTGATGGATGGAGTAAGTGATTTCAATCGTCTTTTTGGAAATAACTTTCAGAAAAAATAAGCTCTAGGGAGTGAAACTCCAGGTGGATAGTAATGAGTTGGAACACCTTTAACATGTAGGTCGCCAGTGGCAGCCCACTGGGAGTTACGGTGAATACAAGTCATTAGCATCTAAGTGCTGCTCAATGTCTTATACAAGAGGATGTGAAAATTTCAATCCAGTTTCAATATTTAATGATTCACAACCCATAAGTGTGGCCATCAGAATTGGTGACAAGAACTGAATGAGCTGAAGACCAATCTTTTCCTTCCAGTCCAAAGCCTGCTGCATTGTGGCTGACAGCACTTATATTCTCTGAATTTAGTACAGGTATATGTTCATTAGAAGAGTGCATGAACATACACACACAGAGACTTTCTGATTAATAACTGATACTAGACATTTTTTGAGAGTGAAAAGGCCTGACAAAATAGTTTAAACATAGGCAACTCTTCCATGTGTCTCATCTGAACCCCATAGCAATTCAGCTATCAGCTATCACAGATATTTCACTGTTATTGTCAGAGAAGCATCTGGTTAATGTGCACACTCACTGATGCAAGGTGCAGATATAACAAACAAGGCTCAGGGCTCTCGTGCCTCTCCAGCTCCTCATTAGCCCTACCCTGGGGGCTCCTGCAGTGCAGTTGCAGGGCCAGGGAGCCGCCATGCAGCCACATGGCTCCCCATCTCCCTTGGACATCCCAGCTGATGTCACCACCGCTCTCTGCATAGCTTTAAATAAGTATACTGTTACCAGCACAACCATCTTATTTATTCCCCATTAGTGTCTGTGCTTGGTGTTATCTTGTTTAGAAGAAAAGGTATCAGCTCTCTACTTTCTCATTCCAGTTTTGTCTCTTAGCCTGCACAGACAGCTACTGGCTCAGATTCCCATTTTCCTTCCAGCAGTGTTCCTGCTGACTGCTCTCCTGACAGCGGCGGCATGGAAAGCACAGAAAGAGCAGTAAAGGTGGCACAGAATTTGGACCAGAGAAAACAAAAAGTTAATCTGCTTCAAAAATCGACTGTCTTTGAGTTTAGGGAAGGAAAAGAGTTGTAATTTTTAAAGAATATTGGGAAGCTGGTCTTGTGTTAGAGAAGCATGTAGGAGATTTAGCAATGCTGAAGACTGGACGCAGTAAAGGAAAAAAAAAAGGGTTCAACCCCACTGTTACTGGTATAGTCATTCAAGTTAGGGCTACAAGTCCTAAGCAGAGTATATGCAGAGTTAAAGACCTTCTGGCTCTGTTATGTTTTTGGTATATAAAAAGGGGGAGGAGGTCAGTGTCTAAGGCCAAGCCAACTCCTTCTAGGAAAGTTAAAACTGTTAGAAAACTGCTGGAGAAAATAAATATTAAGCTTGCAAAAGAATTTCCTATCATGATACTATTTCTCAGTTTTAGTCTATGCATGCTCCCTGATGTACATGCTTACTGTTGCAAGTGAGTCTGATGAGATCAATGCAGGAACAAAAAAAACAAAGATAGGGTTAATTTTAGTCTTAGTTACAAAAAAACCCTACCTCCCTACCTCACTTTTTTTAAAAAAAAACCACAACAAACAGCCCAAACAATAAAATTCAAGTCAGACGTGTTTTTGTAAAGTTACAAGTGAGGGCAACTTACTTAGATGCCATATTATCTAGCAGTATTATCTAAGAATAAGCTCTTCATAGAGCTTCTTATTTGATAATATGAACTGCAATGCAAACAGTTAATTGACGTTAATTTTCTAAGTATTATTTAGAGACAGAATTTTGTGATTCCCACAGGTTCTGTGAATGAGGAATTGTCTTTGCTTTATTAGATTTTGAAACAAAGATTTTCCTTGTCTGCACCCCGGTTGTAGCACTGCTTTGTGTGGATCTCTCATACAATTGCCTTTGCATCACACTGCTTGACACTGAACACATTTGTTACCTGTTGGGATTTAAGCAGTTTTTGCCTTCTACTTTAGGGGCAGAAGATGCAATAACATTTTTGGCCTCCAGGGGTCTCTAAAATATTTTACCTTGTTTTAGAATGTGACACCCACCTGAAAATGCTTCTGTAATGGTTAATGGGTCCAGTTAATGCGCCAGGTTGTGAAAAGACATAGAGGTAAGCTTCAATATCTTCTGCTGTTAATCTGCAGCCTTTCCTTCCAATTCCAGTGGCCTGGCTGGTAAACAAACTTTTCAGAACCTACAAAAGAATAAAAAGCCACAAGATCAGCTAGCTAGAAAATGTGATTTCTCTCCTTCAAGAGGACACACCTTTCTAAAATCTATTTATACGTTGTTTTGAGTATAATGAATGGTTTAAATTCATTTTTAGAGAGTTATGTGTAAAGCACATGGTAAACTTATTCCTGCTGGAACTTCAGAATAATTAACTACAGGCAAATATCAGTATTACCGAGTACTCGGTTCTGCACCCTGACCTGCCACCTGTGAAAGCAAAGGCAAGTGCAGGCACATACTTTCTTTGGGATAGACCCCAGCAGCTGACAGGGAGGGAAAGAGAATGATCCAGGACCTCCCCAGTTTGCTGTGACCCGTCTACGTGTGGCTGTGGGAGCTCAGCACTGAGCTGTATGCACGTAGGAGGTTGCATGCCTGCAGCTGCTTTTTCTCTTTCTACATGCTTGTACTTATTTTTTAAGGTTATACAAGGTGTTCGCCTTGTTGGTTCCTTATGCAGAATTAACCACCTGGCTCAATCTGATGCCCAAACTCCCAGACTGACTATCCCGGAGCAGGCTCTGAGGGGTAAGAGGATGCTCCACTGCACGCAGGAGCTTCAGACAAGTCAACAAGAGTTCCCCAGGCACCAAATGTGTCCCACTGGCATGGGCACCAGCAGACTGTCTAGGTGGAGTAAAGCACTGTTGTGCTGGAGGTTAAAAGTATGTACCTGAATGCCTCCCAGAAATGCAAAAGCAAGAGTTAATCTCAGAGACTCTATGTACTTATATCTTACTTTATAAAAATATATAAAGCTTAAGAAGAAAAATCAGAAAGCTCTGTATTCTTTCCAGTAATTATAACTACATCAGAAGGGATCAACGTAGGTGGCAATTCTTCCATCACTCACAGTTAAATATATAAACAAGAGCACTCATTTTGCTCACCTTGAAATCATTTACTGTAAACATGAATTCAGGAAACCATGGCATTTGGAAAAAGAAGTAGTAACCAGATTTAATCAATTGTGATGGATGTCGTAGAATGTATTCTGAAACAAAAATGCCCATGAATTAAAAATGAAAACTGATGACTCAAACAAAATTACTGTTAATATTACTATTTTTTAAACTTAAAGGAATGTTTTAAAAATATTTCATTAAAGCATGCTATGTGACAAAAGATGATTATTGTTTCAGGAGTAGGTATATGATGTGGTCATTAAAACATACTTCTTTTATATGTGTTAATAGAAACAGTCAGTAAACCAGAAGCCTGCCAGTTATGTTATATATGAGCATATATAACAAAAGAAAATGATATAGCCAAATTTACATGATCCTTTTTTTTTTTTAAAATTTGTAATTTTGTGTCTCCAATGAGTTGCAAGAGCCAACACTGATATTCAAATATCAACTTCCTCTAAGCAACCATAGAATGTATGCAGGTACTAGGAAGTCTAGAACCTATCCTTTACAGATGCAAATTCAGGAAGGCAAAATTGCACTCCCAACATAGGAGATAATCTCGGAAATACTAATTCTTGCAATGAATAAAAATGGGGTTTAAAACAAAGTAAGCTGACGTGTCAGCTATCTTCTAAGCTTTCATATCCTATACCTTCTTAAATTGCATCACTCATTGTATTTTTCTTTGATGGATCATCATCAGCACTGCTCACTTTACTTCTCTGCACAATTTATAAACTGTATTTTCGTTTAATCCACTGCAGAACAAAGTTGATCCAGGGAGACTTTATAAAGCTACAGAACAGATATTCTACTTTAACAAACATGCAAACAATACTAAAAAATACTACAATAAAATGTATTTGTCTTCTATGCAGCCTGGTTCCTGCTCTCAGTGAAAGTACTGCAAAAAGCTCTTGCTTGTTCAGGTGGTGGAGAACAGACCTTTCCTTTGGTAAGTGAGGCTTAACTACTTGGCAAAACGTTCTTTAATATCCTAGAAAGGTGCCCAAGAACACTGAGAACGACATGTGTATATGGTTCTGGTTCCACAGTGCTGTAAAGTCGGATTTACATCCAACTGAAATGAAAATTAAAGCTGCACTTAATATTTTTAACTATTTCTGGAGAAATGGGGTGACCTTTTCAATGGAAATAGGTTAAGGTCAGTAATTGAAGAAAATAAAATTAGTGACATATTGCCTTCATTTTAGTTACTGAATGTTGGTCTAATTCCTATGAAATGTTTTGTAATTCTGGGTAGTAGACAAGCTCAAAGCCTGTCTCACAACAAATTTTGCTAGTGTGCCTAAATCCTTGTTTCAGCTTACTGCTTCTACATTCCTGAGCCTCTCGTAAGTAGCCTGGAAAAGCTGTCTTTTTACAATTAATATTGTACAAGATCATAAATTGTCGCTTGTCACCTACATTAGGATTAAATTCTAATGTCTGATTCACATTTATGTGAATACTGGTTTATGCAGATTTAATAATGCAGTGAGGCCTTAACCCAGGTGTAATGCAATACGCACCCCTGTTCAGGGAATCTTATCCTGCCAAAGCTGTATAAAACAGATTAACGTATATGAAAATTATGTTTGTAGACCTTCAAGGGTTAGTAAAACATCAGTAAGTCTGGTTGCAAGCACTCTCACCTCCTACAATAAATTATTTCCTAAAATCAAATACTTGATACCTTACTTCTTCATAAAATACAGTCCAGATTGTGAGAGGCACTGAGTACGGGCACCTTATCTACTGAGCATCTAAAGGGGCAAGTAGTTGGTTCTTCTTTAGCAACCTTAAAGCAAACACAATCTTAATGAAAATGTAGATACTCTGGATTAACAAAGACTAGTATAAAACTCACCTGTAAACACAGAAGGATGAGGGAAATTAACCACAATCAGCTTAGTCACCATTTCAGGGTAACAGATAGCCACTAACCAAGCGATCATTCCTCCCCAGTCATGGCCAATCAACACACACTTGTTGTATCCTACCACATAAACACAGATATGTGCTTTTATTTCAGTGGAATTCGTATCCATGCAGATTATCACATACAATAAAATCATTATTGGGCAAACAGGTGGTCCAGCGCATTTATTAATGTAACTAATTAATACTGCAGTGCTTCTATTATTAATGGCCAGGAAAAACAGAGCACTATTATAGTTTAAAAATCAACAAATAATTAAAATTTTTTAATTAGACTTCAATTACATTGTGACTATACTACCTTAATGTCAAACTAAACTCATTGGTATCCAAATGGCCACCCTTTTCACGTCTTGGCCAAAATAGGGTCATTCTGGTGCACATACATTCATCATGTTTAGGGACCTTGGAGTTTGAAACTGCAGACAGAAAGACTGAGCAATCTCCTGAGCCTCTCCTGAACAAAACTAATCCTTATTAATTTCTCTTAATGTGGGAGGTTATCTAAGCACTGAACATCATCATTATGCAAGAAGTGGGCGTTGTACTTAATAGCCACATATATATAGCATATATAAACACACATAAATATACACATTTATATCCTTAGTAGGCCTGTAGCTGGTCTCCACATGCTGTTTTGATGGCAATTTTTAAGGTTCTTGGCATTCACATACTTACTCTTCCATCATTAAAAATGGTAATTTAGCAGCAGTAAAAGGGGAGAGAAAAATAATGACTGTTTTTGAAAGCCTAACCATTCTGCCTTTAACTACTACTGGAATACATACTATCGCATCAGATACCATCACCCTCCTCACTGAGGATTGTGCCCTCTGTGTGTGCTGAGCACATACACTACAAATGAAATGTATAAAAGCCAAACGGTTTAGAATCCTGACATAAATTTGACCACCATTGTCAAAGCCACCTCATAATCCCTCTTGAATAGAAATCTTTTGGAGCACTTTTGATATAATCAAGTTCTCCAGAAGAATTTAACTTGGGATTAGAACAAAGATAACAAACCTCAGAAACCGTTTTTTTCAAAAAATTTTAAATCCTTATGAAGTTGAATTATGATGAGAGCACTTATCAAGCATAACCATGGCATTACCATGGAAATTAACACAACCAGCAAAGGTTGCAAAATATAAACACAGTGTGGGGACTGCTTGCCCAATCTTTTGACAATATTCAAACATCACAAGCAAAGCAAATCCTAAATTCAAACCTTACAACTGGAATCACTGCTTTACTATTTCTTCATATGAAGTGCAGCAAGTTGTTTCACCATCCGTAGAGCATTCAGGGAATTAAAATGTTGCAGAGAATGGTAGTCTAATCCCTTGTCTTGCTATTGGGATGGAAGGGAAATACCCTTCACCAGGTATTACAAGAACAGCTACTGAACTGAAAGGGCAAATTTTTCAGACTCTTTTCAGCTCCAGACCATTACAGTGTGTATTTGCCACAGGGAGCGATGTGTCCCTTGTTCTCCCTTCTGTTGTTCTCACTGTTGTATAAGACTGAGTGATTCAGCTCTTGAGAACTGACTACTGTGCAGGAGTAGTATTTTGGGATTTTTTTAAATACAGCAGATGTACTGTCATCATCTTCATAAAGCCCACAATATTTATTCCAACTGGTTTGTGCAAGAAAAATGTCACCTGATTTAAATTCTTTGCTCTGTAAGTGCTATTAGACTCTAATTCAGAGCATTATCCACTAAGTGCACTGGTTAGGAGAAAATGAAGACCTTCTTAGGGAAAAAGACCATAGGTCTGCACTGCTGGATTTCACAGCACATTGGGAAGATTTTCTTTTTAAACTCATGATGAAAAATCATCTTTACATATTGTTTATATTGGCATACACATCATAATTAGAAAACAAACCTTTCTCAATGATAATAGTCCATAAATATGAGTATCCTTAGATTTATATCTATACGTATCTGTAATGTGTATATATTAAAGAGACTGCAGTTTAAAAAAAAACATACATCAATCCTAGATCTTTATGGGGTTTTCCCCAGAAAATCAAGTAATCTGAGCTGAGTAGTTTGTCTTTTCCTAACGCACCTAGAGATTCCAAAATATCCTTTATATCTGTTATCAGGCAATCTAACTTGTAATTTTCTTTGTGAGAAGGAGCATCTGTTTCTCCATAACCTCTCAAATCCAGGGCCACCACTCGATATTCACTTTTAAATTCCCGCAATTGATGCCGCCAAGAATACCTAACAAAGGGGAAAAAAAAAGTTGGAGTTATAAGGTCAAGCAGTATGATACCAAAATGCACTAAATACTTTTGCTCCCAAATATCTGAGGGTAAATTAGCATGGCTTTGTTTGCAATGAGATTCTTTATTTCTTTCTGTGGTACGTAGATGGTCCTTGTGACTATATAGTAGTTTTGTGCTCCCTTCTTAAATTCCCCAGTAAAGAAGTGCAGTGGCCAGAAAGAGGGCATGGCCAGAAGCCTGGGTGTTTCAACAGTTCATGGAGCCTGGCATGGTCCCTTTGCTGCAAGGGACACAGAGGACTATTCTGTTTTATTTTTGGAGCTGTAGTATCATCAAAAAAGTAAGGTCTGAAAAGCTTTCTCTTCTCTCTGGCTTGCTCACACACACATTTTGAGGAAGTAGGGAAAAACATCTCAAGGCATGCTTTGGCATGTTTTTTTTTTCTTTTCAGAAAAGAAATGTCAGATAATTAAAACACTAAATAAACCAAAGAAAGAAATGCAATGAATAGCAAATGAACTTAGTGAAGTGTATATGATTTATATTACATACACTCTCATCTGTGTCTCTATACTACCAGAATTGCTCCAGAACAATCTCTCAATGTGTTGGTACTACACAAAGTATTTCATTGCCTGTGTTTCTGTGGAAAAGAGCGATAACATTGCACACATGAAAAGACACACATGTAAAATTAAGAACTCAGGCAAAGGCATGGGCTATTCCCTCACTCTGTAAAAGCATGTAGTGACTAGACATCTGTGAGGAAGCAAAAATAAACAGAAAATGGTGGGTCTCATACTGCAAGAACTACATGTTATTGAAACCAAATAAATTTCAGAACAGCCAGTACCAAGACAGACATGACCTTATCTTATGCTGTAACAGAAACATGTACGAAAAACATGATCTTTCTAGACATATATATTAATGGCTGCACGCCTCTGTGATAGGATCTAGCATTTACCTCTGCTCGTTTCAACAATCTCAGATAAATTACATGTAACATATTGATCATTTGTGAATGTGAGAGCTATGTACAGAATTCTGCCTTAATTCAAACAGTTCCTATATCAGATGATTGGTCTTCCACTTTAGCTTTGCTAAAATGATTTTGAACTTAATTACTTAATATTACAGTAATGCTCATTAATTATAGATATTTGTATTAATGTAAACAGAACAGAAAAAAAAAGACAGAAAAAACAGAAAGTTAGAACTTTTTCCTTTTGGTGCCATGTAATGCAAACACAAGATTTAGCTGAGATCTCCGGGAATGCAATTTTTAAAGACATTATACAATGACTTGGAAGCTGAATTTGCCATGGTAACTGTTGTAGCTATCCTATATACTTCAGTAAGAAGAAACGCCGAGGCCCATAAATAAATAAATAAATAAACTATTTTCATTTTCAGAAAATGTCTACTTGCTATCCTCATCTGTTTTCACAACAGACCAGCAATCACCAACTATCTGACCTACCAAAAGGTAAGTTTTATATTCAAAGAAATCCTTTTACTACATATGAAATGTAACGATTGCACAACTGCTTTGGAAACAGAATTTGGAAACGGTGGGGAATGCTTTCATTTTCATAAAGTTGAATAATGGAAACTATTTTGTTACTTTCTGATCACATTATTTCTGAAAGGCAGCTTGTACAAAATCTAGCAGCTTACACACAAGTTTTCCAGGTACCCCGTTGTCTCAACACATGCCCCTATTTAAAATATTTTATTATTGCCTTTCCACAACATTGATAGTAATTTTCAAGTTCTTATGCATCTAAAGCACTTAATGGCTCTGGTGTGTTATATTCTTAAGTGATCTTTCATCTTCAGACAGTCACAATTACTCACTAAGGTCAGTATTGTCTGGTTATGATTGTCCTACTTATAACCTTGAGACATTTGAGGGCAGAGGATTTGTTACAATTAAGAATTGTAACTGTGAATCATATCCCTTTTGCTTGTTGATTGGGTTTTTTTGTTAGCCAAATGATACAGATTTGATGCTGTTTTAAATACCTCTTAAATTGTGATTATCTTATCTTGTGCTCTCAGAACAGTATTTTTGCTTAAAAAAGTCTTCACTGAATTAACAAACCAACATCACTATTAGTGATAGCATGACTATTTTATAGACTATTGGCATGTAGTCTTATGTTTAAAAGCAGTTATATAAACTATGCTACTGGTGGTCCCACTGATCTATATAACAGTTTCTCATTCATTCTCATTCATTGAGACCATCTGACCATTGAATGGTCAGATAATACAATATACAATGGTCACTCGCCATTCTGAACTGTAAGAATAGCTTTCTGCTTTCTGAAAATAATATACCAGATCTCAGTGGAATATGTATATGAAATGCTAAATTTTCCATTACTATTCCCACTGTAGGGGAAATCAGCTGTAGTCTCAGCTGTCTTATTGTGTTAGAATATGCATTATGCAAGGTATGCATAATGTTTGCATAGAATATGCATCCCCCCATCTAACTGTCTTTTTAATCAAAGTTTACAGTTTTAGTCTTCTTAGATAGCAATTTAATTTTAGAACAATCTACTTCTTGGAAAATTTATCTTAAAATAAATGTGACTTTCTACCACCATCCTCAAAGCCGCTAGTGTCTACAGGAAATTGCTAAGGGAACAGAACTGCCCTCTGTTTTACCTGGGTCAATTTATCATGGTATGACCTGAGTCCAGCTTGAAAGACCACAGTTTCAACAGTGGAGGCCCTAGCTCCATATCTGACTTTAAAAGGGAAAAGGATCATTTAACTTGCTAAATTGCCACTTCCACCATTCCCTTATTGTTTTTCTGTAAGCCATGCTTCACTGGTTAAACCTGGCAATGACAGCCCGAGCAATGTGGTTAAATTGTTAGACACATGACTGCTTTTCACTGTTACAAACAAACATTTAGGATTCAGTTTGATTCATCATTCATCTTATGACAAACTAATAATAGAATCTTTTTCCCTGAGTAGCATTCTGAAATTAGGCTGCACAATAGCCTATAGAACTCATAGTTCTTCTTTCCCTCCCCCAGTTAAAAATTAATGTATAGTATTTTTAATAAATGCAGCAATCCATATTGCCCTTAACATATAATGGATCCTCATTTAACACTCTCTGCTATAATTCATAAGTTTAGCCATATTAGTAAAACTGTTATCCAAACAGGAAATTCATTAAAAATGAGCAGTTCCTCCTCAAAGTTTGAAGAAAAGTGTACATACTTGGGGAAAAATTGATTGACAATGCAAAAAAGATGGTTGATTTGCGTCAACTCTCAGAAATTTTTTGTGGATGCTGCAGTTAGAAAATGTTGCAATAGTGTGTTCCCTACTAAAACTTCATTCCTTTACTTAGTACTCATAGATACATAAAATGGATCACACTGGGACTACTTAAGCTGAGAAGGTCACTCTCAGTTATCTTAAGCAGCCCCTTCTATACAAGAAAGCTGTGTAGGGAGTTTTACCAGAATTCTGGAAAGCCGTGAAGCAGCAGCATGAGTGGTTTACCCCTTTCTCCAGCAGCCACATAGTGGAATCTTAACCCTGAATCCTAAAAACAAGAGAAAAAGATGTGTTTTTATTGCTGCGTATAACTGCTATATTGGAGTTTGAGAATAAATATGGTTTCAGACAATATTCTAAGAAACAGTGTATGTGAAAAAAAAATAATCCCAAATTGTCAGCTTTTGAAGCTGAAGTCCTCTGTGATTCTAAGCTCAGGTATCTGCTACACCCTGGCAATGCTGTGTATCCCACCCCTGCTGCCACAGCTTCTTCCAGCGAGGACCATCTTTAATAAACATCAGGCCATGGTGACTATGTGCCAGTTCAGCCACCAGCCACCAGCACAGTGACTGTTCTGACAGGGCACCGCCTGGCACGGTGACTAGGACACGCAGGTTATTGTTGAAGCCAGCACCTTGCTTTCACACAGACACCAGTCGTGCTTTACAGAAAGGCTTTAAGACACAGTATACTTCAAATGCACTTTCAGTCTTTCAGTTAGTTTCTAAGATTATGTAACTACTTAAAAGCATCATGTTGCCTTTTGGCACAATAAAGGACCATGCAGGTTCTTCAGACCCAAACCCAATCAAAATTAAGCAACTAGAAAGCAAGTTGAGTTCTGTTTGTTTTTATTATTCAAGGTTTCAGACTCACTTCAGAAAAGAGAGCCTTAATGTTATAATCTTATTTCTGCCCTATCTCTAGTCACTATTTCTGATGCAACTTTTAAGAAAATGGGTCTTATGAGAATTACCAGCAGGCAAGTTACTCAGTGTTAGCAGCGCAGAGGCTGAACACTGAAATACCATCAAAATGAATGGATGTACACACACTGACACTAACTCAAGGTCAAATCCAGCAGAATTTAAATAAACCAAAATTGTCACCTGGAGTGTTTACTGAATTCTGGCACAGACGTGGATACAGAAGTTGGGAAAGAGTTAGCTCACAAAATACAGCATGCTCTTTAGAAGTCACATGAAGAAAACTGCAGGAAGAAAGGTTGTAGAGCTCCTGAACAAATGTCAGAGCCTGCACTGTCTATCCTATTTTAAAGAGGGAAGAAAAGCCCCATGGCTTTGCTGTACATTAAGAGCTTTTATCAGGCCAAGGACCATAAATGCATAGGAAAAGTTTTGCTTGCCAGAGGTGCTTCAAATTCTCTGAGCTACCTTGGCACTGCTAAATCACTAACCAGCTACAAAACCATTAACCATTACATCTTGATTCTTGAAAGGACTTTGAAAAGGGAACATCTGGGGTTTTTATACTCCCTATAGATACAACAGGGACTTCTTGCTCAGTTCTGCCCAAAATTACACTGGTATTTCTCCTCTGCCAATGAAGGAGAAATCCCTAGAGGTAAAAGTATCTATGTGTTTCCAAGTACTTAATGATCTCTTCCTAAAAAATCTTAGGATGACTGCATCATCTTCACCATTCTCCATATCGCTCTGCCTTTGATACTTTTATATTTAAAAAAGTGGCAGTTTCCTTCCACAGATTCTCTGCTTAGTTTAGTGAGGGTAAGCCCTCCTCCATCCCCCTTCTTTCAGTTAGTGTCCTCTAGGGAATTACCTTCAATGTTTATATTTTAATCTATTTATTGCTTCTAAGGACATTCTGTTTACTACGGATTGAATACAAATATCTGATTGAATACAAATTCAATCAGCATTTGTGCAGCAGCAATTTAAATGTCACACGCCCCAAACTATACTCATCCTCTACCTTTTCCCTTGCTCCTTTCTGTCCCCTTTTTTCTGCCCCCTAACATTGCCATCTTTCCTGAAACACACTTTTTTCTTTGTTTTCTTGAAATCTGTACAGATCTGTAGGACACATGCGTTTGGAAAGTAACGCATTAGCCGTCTGTTACCCAACGGCAGGAGCGTTTCATATTTCCTGAAATGAGTGACAGACTGTCATCCTGACAGCAACTGTATTTCCCCCCAAATGCTCTTTTCCTGCTGTTGCACCCCTTACTTCCCAAGCAACCCTGTCATTTACTGCTTGGTGCTACAGGGAAAAAGAATGTGGCATGTGAGTAAAAAAGCACATACATGCCTCCTAATGATAGAAAAACACCACCAAGCAAATCATGTGAAACTGGGAAGCTTGATAATTTATATTAGAAACAAAATCATCTGCACAGATCCCTCAGAACTGAGGTCTTTGTGTTCATTTTATTCAAATGAACTCTTGTCAAAATTTGCTGCGTGCTCTTTGCTCACCTGTAACTACAAAAGAAACCAAGCCAGTGCAGCCTCATTTAGAGCGTTTGGTGGAGGAGCAAAGCACAGGTAGAGATCTCAGGCAGGTATAAAAATTGACCGGTGGCTTTAGTGGTGCAAACCTTAAAGGGAGGGCTTAGTCTTTTGACCCGACGTTTTGTCTCCGACCCTGATGCACCAAAGGAGCCCTCAGGCGCAAGAGGTCACACCGTAGACACCGGGGAGGGCAGGACAGAGGGAGGGTGCGGGAGCAGCGGGGCACCTACCCACGGGCGGGCTGGGAGACACCCGGGGCCGGCCAGCGCCTCCACCGCCCACCGAGCCCCGCACCCCGCCCGCCCGGGCACCGCATCCCCCCGTGGCAGCCGGGCCTGCGGTCCCTCCCGGCGCAGCGGGCACGGCCCCGCGTCCCGGGGGCAGGCGCCTACATGGGAGGATGCAGAGGAGGGCATGCAGGATGCCCGCCCGCCGAGGAGGGCGGGCGGGCAGGCTCCGGGGCGCCATGCAGGGGAGAGACGGTCTCGCCCCCGCCCCCGCCCTCCCCCTCACCTTGATCCGGACGTAGCAGTGGGTGCCCAGGGAGGGGTCGTTGAGGCAGGCGGGGGGGTTCTCCCGCACCACCCAGCGGAAGGTCTCGCCCGGGCGCCGGCCGATGCTCCAGAGCAGCCGCAGCCCGGCGATGCAGGCGCACACCCCGCAGTAGCTGTACACCAGCGCCCAGAACAGCAGCGCCCGGGCCGCCACCATCACCCGGCGGGCGGGCGGCGGGCACGCAGAGCCGGGTCTCGCCATCGGGCCCCGCCGCCGCCGCCGCCGCCGCCGCCGCCGCCGTCCCCGCCGGCCGGGAGGGGCTGGGAAGCGCCGCCGCCGCCAGAAGCCGCCCGAGCGGAGGCACCGGGAGCGGCGGCAGCGGCAGCAGCAGCGGCGGCGGCGCGCCCGCCCCGCGGCCCCCCGCGGCCCTCACCCCGCCGGGCACGGCGCCGCGCCGCCCGCCCCGCCCGGCTGCCGCCGCCCCGGCCCCGCTAGGCCCCACCGGCTCGGCCACGGGGGGCTCTTCCCTCCGCCCCCTCCCCAAATGTTTCGTGGTGAAACCGTCCGAGGAGCGGGGCTGTGGGCTGCGCACTCTGGCAAAATTGCCCCAAACCACCAAAACTCACCCGAAATGTCACCGCGGCCGGGGCAGGAGGGACAGCCTCACCTCCGGTGCCTGCCGGGGGTCCCTGCCGGCCACCGCCCCGAGCACCCACTTACCTTATTTACGTGTGCAAGGAAGCACATAGGTATGTGCCTGCAATTCAGCGTTCCTCCAGACTCTCCATTATTTCACTCCTGCTTCAATGTATTTAAGTCATTTAAAGGTGATTTTGTAAATGAATTACACTTGCAGTTGTTACATACTATTACTGTGGCTGTATCTTAAAAAGATACAAATTTTGATCTCCAGCACCAAGATTTATATATGTATTTTTAAAAAAACTTGTTCTAATAAGAGAAATTTCACTAGTAAAGGAAGTTGGCTCATCATTACTAACTCTGTTCCGAGAGAGTTAATTTAGTCCTGGGGCCTCAGCCGCCCAAGGGCAGCGTTAGGAGCAGAACGATCTTTCGCTGGGAATGCCAAGTGCACAAGGCAAGGAGTCAGAGTCACCTAGGGAGCCACGGATGCCGGGATAAGGAGAGAGGCTTCAGTTAGCACCTCTCTTGTATTAACCGGCTGGCGTGCAGGGTAATTTAGAATCGGAATGGTTCATGTAGTCCCAAACTGTAACAAAAAGCATAAGTATATTCAACAATTGATTTTACCTGTTACAAAGATGCAAGCTATGAAAAATTACAATTTATTAGTTCTGGGAGATAACGAAACGTGGGCATAGTAGTTGCTGACTACCAGAAAAGCAGAATTGAGCATGCATGTCATATCCTGGCAGTTCCTGATCCAGCTCATGGGGTGGCCTGCTGGCCTTGACTCCTTGATCTAAACCCCTTGCTTCTCAGACTGGAGGGTCCAGGAGGGTTCGAGACTTGTAGAGGCCACACGAGAGTCGTAGCTAATAATGTAGGCCTGTATGCAACTGCCTGCATTTTTAAGGGGAGGATTTTGCCAAATTTTACTTGATTTTGCTGAAGACCAAAATTTCTTCTTGGAACAGGTGAGTTTGGAATATAACTTCCAAGAAATTTGTTTTTGCTCTGTCCAGCTGCGCAAGCAGAAGCTGGTACAAAGGCACCACGTGACTGTTAACTCCAAGATATGTAGTTTAATGAGCTATTTAAAAAAATGGATAAGCTTTTATAGAGATGGAATACGTATAATTTTTCACTACGCATGGAACATGGCTTGTAGACAATTTTTGTCTGTAACATACCAAATGCTTTCTCCTACTTGTTCTAAATTCAGACTTACAAATATAGACACTGATGTTCAATCCTAGTCCTGTTGAAGGCAATGACAGAACTAATGCTGGTTTCAACCAGTTCAAAATTTTTCTTTTTTTAAAAAATCAAATAAAAATCCTAAGCAGCAGAAAGGAATATTATAAAGAATTTTCCCGTTACTGCATTTTCATGCATTTTAAACTTTAAATGACACAAATCCATTACCTGAATTTATTTTTTACTACTAAAGATAGTATCTTCAAGTAGCTGTAAAAAGCTGCCTGGCTTCCTCTTCCCAATAACACAAATGAGGTATCAGCAGCCCACAGCAGCTGACAGCGCTGAATCACACTGTTCACAATCCCTGCTCATTGTCTCAACGTGAGCCCTATGCACTTAAGGTCAGGAGTTTTATCAGGCCGCTGGGGAAAAAGGTGCTGGGCTTTTTCCAGGAGAGGTTCTTTCCTTCTCTTGGGCAAGAAGAGCAGGAAGAACATCAGAAGCTGATGATTCAGTGAAGACACTAACCTCTGCAGCCTCGGGTACGATTATATGAATCACACCTACCACGCCTGAGCCTTCCGTTCATGCTCAGATTACTCATACCACCAACCCTAGGATTAACATATAGCTAATTTTTTATGCATCAGCCTTTGTACCAATAACCCTTTTTGTTATTGGGGAAGGGAAGAAGCCTTCGCAGCTTCTCAATATCAGGTGAGCTGTAGCAGGATTTTCCCTGAAGTGTACCTCAGTAAATCAGTGACCCAGTTAGAGAAATTAGAAAGTTTGGCAGAAGCAAAGCAAACAATGCAGTTGTTTATATCACTGTAGTCATCAAATTTCTTAATCAACCAGTAATCAGAATGTATTGATAGAAAACATCCCCTAAGAAAAATTGGAAAACCAAGGTTGGAAATCCTGGAGTTGACCAAAAGCTTTTACCTATCTCTAAGGAAAGATTGATGGAAGCCCAGCAATAGGTTAGATACAATAGTAGCTGTCTAGAACGTAAGAAAGATCAAAGATGGAACCAGGATGTGTCTTATTACAAGCAGGTATTTGGGTAAGCTGTGCCATAGTTCTTGTACAAGCCACAGAACTATTTTTTTTCACGTCAGTCAGTCTATTCTTAGTTTGCACATCATAACTACCTGGGTAGTTTTATGGCAAACTTCTCAATTATTCAAGTCTTTTGCCTGTGGAGTTTCACTCTCTCAGCTTCAGATACTAGGTACAGATCCAGTACCAGAGCTGGAAAGAAGATAGCGCTGGGGAGCTGGCAGTTACTAGTGGCTTTTACAAAATGAAATTGCTGCACACCCTTCAGCACACTCTGGCTCAGTGTTTCTGGGCATCTCCAGCTGTGCTACCGTTGCTGTCCTATTTGCTAAGGAAGCAGTAGAATTCCTCATTTATTGAGGAATACCCAGGACCACGCTGCCTTCATACGTGTGACAAACCTGTTTTTATGAGGCAAATACCTGCCACACGTTTCCCAGCATTTTGCAGAAGAACACTTAGAATCTTTGACATATCTCATGAGTAAGAAAAATTGAGAACTCCAACAATTACTTCTTGTCTTCCTTATATTTTGATTTTCTCATTTTCTGCTCTAAATTGCTGTTCTAATGGGTGCCAAGCCAAACCATCCCCAGGGCAGATTGTCTTATGAGCTTTGACAATGTGCTTTGCCCTCCATGTTGTGCCATCTGCCCGCTAATCTTTTGTCAGTTCAACTAATCTTGTTTCTCTGAGAGACAAGAGGACAACTTTGCACATCACTGACTCTGCCTCCAGCCTGACCAACTCAGAGGTGACAGTAAAAAATTTAACATATTCCATTTACTAGTGACAGAGGGAATTGTTAAAGCTTTTAACTATCTTACCCTCCATTTACGTGTAGATACCAGTATAAAAATGACTCATTACTGCAGCTGTTTTACACAAATGATCAAGGTAACTTAATGGTGTAAAGTAGTACGTATTTTAACTGTGACAATATTGTATTATTGTATAACAATACTTAGCCTGTTAAGCAGCTTTTTTTTTTTTTTTTTGGCAGGCTGTACCTCCACAAGTGTTATTTCCTGCTTGCTTGAGTGTGGTGACAGCTTTGGGCAAACACACCATTGCAGGCTTGCTACTCACTTATGGCTAGAGGCCATCTCCCTTTCCCCTGAACTCAGCCTTCTGTCTGGAGGTAGGAACTGATTACCCTCTTTAACTGGCTGGTAGGTTGCAAATAAAGGGTTTATCGGATTTAGCTTTAGCATCACTGACACTGTAAGTTTAAGTCGTCATCGCCACAGAGAGTTATGGCAGCTGGAATTAGTTTTTGAAGGGGCAGGAGTGCCACTTCACACTGCTAGCAACGCACATATGTTTATATAGAAGGGATGAAATGCAGATATATTCTTGTCCTTCCCTCCATCACCTCTTATTTCTGAATCAGTAGATCTTGAGCTTGCATTAACCCAGTCAGAAAGTATGTCCAGGTGACAGCACGGTAGCAAATCCTGAATGTGAACTTAATATTTTGTTGCAGGAGAAATAGCTATTAATGACATATGAACTCCAGGTGAGGGCAGGCCTAAATCACTTTTTATGTGGATGTGAAACAAGACATCCTAACAGCACCACATCACATCATGACCCATCTTACATGCCAACTCCTCTTCCTCACCAGGGACTCAAATCTTCCAAACAGCATGCAACCATGCAAGGCTGATATAAGAGGACCTTCCGTAGACATTTCAAGGGGTCATACCCCAACCTGAGCATTTGTCAACGTACGCTCTTTCCGCTAGTGAATTAAATACTACCATTCCAGCAATGGCAGAAGTAGACACAGAGCAGTATTTTATTGGAGAATAGATATTTTGGCTCTAGCTCAGCCACCTGCTACTTGAAAGATAGGGCTGCCATTTTTAGGCATGCTTGAGCTGTCATTTATTAATTTAGATGCAACTAATTTCCTTTATCTGAAAATTCAGTTATTTATAGGAAGTCTTGTCCACTTAGTTTACCTAGTTGGGTGGTTCTCACCACAATACTGGCCACGTTACCTTCACTTCCAACTTCAGTCCAGGAACTTGATAGACCAGAGGTCTCCACAGAGGGAGAGAGTTTTGATGTGGGGGTTCAGCAAGATTCAGTGGTCTCCAAAGTGGCAATTAGGAAGAAAATATTTAATACAAACCAATTATTTTTTTTTTAATTATAAAATAAAAGAACCATAACTAAGCAAATTTAAATAAACACTATTTTAAATGTTTTAAAATTAGATTTTTGTGGGGTTTTAGAATGCAAATAATATTAGTACAGTAAGACATTATATAATTTATAGATGAATAAATATATGTCTTGGGGATGTATGCTTAAAATTTCATACTGATGGGATGCATGATGAAAAAGATTTGGAGACCACTGAACTAGATTATCTCAAGGGGGGCCCCTTCCACCCAACATTTCTGTAATACACGTTGTGCTTTTCTATTAATTCTATAAAACAATGTTTTATTAGTCCTGTACTTAATTTGTCAGAGCTATTTGTAATCAACAAGAATGTAGGGTTTTTACACTCTAGTTTCTACCTCAGACAAGTAACCCAACTTTAATAAAATCTTGCATTAATCAGAAAGCCTTTCACACTGGAGCCATAAGTGGGATGTTTTAGATAACTTAGATAACCAGAACCATTTAGTAAACATGCTTGCACCCTTATCCAAATGATAACTTATTTGGTAATTTGGTAACTTAAAATACATTAAACAGAAGATCAACGTGCCTGGGCCTTAAAAGACTTGCAAGTATACAGGATTTTCTGTTGAAATTACAGAGTTCCAGGAAACGGGGTTTCTTTTGATTACAAATAATGTTAAACATCCTTTAGAAATTGTCACAATTATAAAGATTTTTTTATCGCAGTCCAGTTTCTGTACATGTCATAGTAATGTGATTGTTTTAATAGCCATCACATAATTGACAAGACCTTGGTTTAAAGTAGTTTCTATAATATACCATGACTTAATACAAACACACACAAGAATTTGGCTATGCTTAATATAACAGATTCTCAAGTATTTCTGAAAAAAATATTTTTAAAAATGAGAAAAAAATCAAGCTGATACTTTCTCACATATATACACATAACATACCAAAGTGTAATCAAAAGAACTATGTTCCACTGTGTAACAGACAAGATTACATATGTTGTGAACAAGCAGCAAAAAGATGTTGTGATGCTTCAAGTGTCAATGAACAAACGTTCAATATTAAGATTTTTAAATGAGCTTACATGTCCTTAAAGTGGTCTTAACATTTAACCTTGTAACTAGTGCATTTTCAAAGTTGTACCATTTGTAGTAGCACTGAAGTTAAGGCCTATATTAACTACAGCTGTCACTCGAGATACTCTTCAAAAGATGCCATAATATCACTCTGCAGATTCATATCAATTGTGCAAGCCATCTGCAAGAAAGTACATTAGCGTATTTCAGAGCATTAGTTAATACTATGCTGGTGAAATATTTCATAAAGGCTTAAGAAAAAACTACAAAGCTTCTTCCCCAAAAGTGTATGCTTTTTCTATTATTACAAGTTTGAGGATGCATGTTCTTGAAGTCCCCCTCTTAAAAGCTAAACAGGACAAAAGCTTTAGTAGACCTTATCTGAATCTAGCACGACCTCACACTGCAGTTCTTACATTCCCTTGTACAATATGAATTTTTAAAAATGCTTAATCTAAAAAAATGAAATAGTAGCAATTAAGAAGCATTTGTAACCTACACCAATAAAAACAGTAAGTCAGTTTTAAAAAGGCTCAGTTTTGATATTTCAGATAGGAATAGTATGACCAGCACTTTTGTTGACATGGAATACGTTGAAGATCAGCAGCTTGTAAGCCTTGGGGTTTGGAGTTACTCAAAGGGCAGGAGCTCCTCTTTAAAATTTGATTTTTACCATGCAATTTTTCTAAGCTTATATGAGTAATAGGACCAAGCAGATATTTTTTCATATTCTGCCACTTGAAGACCTACTTTGAGTTTTCAATTTTATTTTTTGCACTAGCTCTTCAGGTAGCATAGTTCTGTTGTTTTCAGTCACTCAGACCCTTTAACATAAGGACCTGAGCTAACATTTTTTTTATTGTCTACTAAAGTTGAAACAAAATCAGCTGGCAAGAGTCAGCAACTTACTGCTTCTCTCCTCCTGCGTTCTTGTTCTATTTTTCTAGCCAAGTTACGGTCTTGAACAAGAGTATGTTGTTGAGCTTCAGGCAGTTGTTTGCTCTTTTGCTCTTTTTGAGGCTCACAGTCTGTCACTGCCATGGCATCCATTCCTGTGCCTTCATGGCCACTTTAAAGAAAGCAGGAAAGATCAGTAGATGATAAAAGTTGTTTCTTCTTTTTCTTTGTAACAAGCCTTTGCACCTGAAGAGAATTCTGCAAATAACTTAAATGACTGCATAGCACTCAAACTGTGATTCTGTTTTACATGTTATTTCAATGTAATTTCTCTTTGCAATACATATGTGCTCACAATTCTTGGGCTGTAGTAGGATAAGGTTTCCTGTGTTCCATTTCCAATCTATTCACACATAGCATTTATATACACACTATACAAAGCTTACACGCACTTTGACACATGCACATACAAATTTCTGTTACTTTCTTGTTCCCATGATATTTTGCATCTACCTTCTTTCTCTTCAACTAGTTTTTCAAGTTAGATTTCACTAATTTCAGGCAAGCATCTGTAACGCCTTATAACACAGAGCTACATGCCCAGTTTACTCCTTGTGAAAAGCTGTAGTAGCTGAAGGTGCCTGGATTGTTCACGGTACATTCTGAACAAAGTGTGTATTCTTACGTCTCTCAAATGCTCTGTTTATTAAAACCATACACTCCAAACAAGTGACTTATTCTAATACAGCCAGTGATGAGCAGGAGAATTTATGAACCAGCCCAGGCCTATCTTTCACAGGGTCAAACAAACAAAGGAAAAAAAAAAATAACCAAGACTACTGAAGAGGGAAATGTTACCAAAGGCAGAGTTTAAAAAAAGTGGCAAACAGCAGTCTAAGATATTACTGCAATGCAGTAATTAGTAGGCAATCACATATCCCACTCAGCATAATAATAGACCTCAGACTGGGGTACATATGTGGGCACTCACTAAAACAGAGGCTGCAAACAACTAGGGAAGAATACTACAGCAGTAGTTTACTGAATGTTTCTCTATGCAAATAGAGAATGCAATGCAAAGAATTCTGCTGGCTGAAGTGGTGCATACTGGAACTCCTTCAGCCATGTTAACATCAAGTCCTTGAAGACTAGATTATCTGGCTTCCCCTTGGATAGCAATAAGATGGGAATTTTCCTGCCTACAGATATAGGAAAGAAAGATATTGAGGATAGGTGTGAATTCTGGTCATGACCAGAGGAACTGAGTGCTACAGAGGACAACAACAACAACAGTGTCCCTATGATGTTTCTTTGCTGAAATGAAACTGATTTGCAAAAGAAAAAGCCACTTTGTGCATGTTAGATGTGCAGTTGTGCTTAGAGCGGTACAGCTCCCCCTCTCTTATGACAGGGCTACTACCTAATCCAAGCCACTTGCTCCTGACTAAGCCATCCAGTACCATACAACCAGAAAATAGAATAATAGAATAATATTTTAACATACGTTGTTACAAACCTCTCTTTTTCTTGAGGAAGGTTTTGCTGGTCCCTCTCGGCTTGCACCAGAAGCCTTTTTAACTCCTGCGCTTGCCCACTCCTCTTCTTCAATGCTGCTTTCCTGAACTGTCTGAAGCTCTCAGCAGATGTTTTTATTGGAGCTGGAAGCTTCATCATTTTACATAAGCTTACCCAGGAATCTATATTCCTAAATCCTGTATCCTGAAGTTATTAGGAAAAGGAAAACATGGAAGAGGCAGAAATACTGTACAACTATTAATCATCCATTTCCTGCTTAGTTCTTACATTAGCACAATATTGTTTTGACTGGACCTATTTGGGAATATCTACAACAAAATATCCTTACTTTGGCAAAATATTAGTACAAACACAGCAAAGCAGACCTCAAAATGTTCTCTCATCAATATTGAGACTCTCTAGCAATATGCTAAAAATTGTTAATGTTTGTGGCTGTTCTTACCTTTACATTGACCTCTTCGTTTTTTAATTCAAAAAAACACGTATTCCTTAAGCATATAAAAGGTCCATTAACAGTATTTTAATACATAGAACATCTCATGTTGATACATAATCCTTACCTATCAGTAGTTCTGTATTGTGTTTTGTTTGTTTTAAATACCTGTGTTTTCTCCCCCTCACCTCTGGTGGCATTTTCGTGACCTTAAGGCAGTATATACCCAGTATCCTTAAGAAATACTGCTTCTATTGGGTGGTCATATGTTTATGAAGGAAATCAGAGCCCATAGATTATTTTTGTTTGTAGCATTAGAAGTGAGATAAATCTGTACAGGTTATAACAACACCCAAGACCTATCAGGCACTGAATATTTGAATCACAGAATCTTAGTGGTTGGAAGGGACCTTTGAGATCATCGAGTCCAACCACATTAAAAAAAAAACCCAAACA
>JAOTQQ010000004.1:15971464-16027662 GCA_026546715.1 Gallinago undulata
GGGCAGGCTGTTCCAGTGCCTGACCACTCTTTCAGTAAAGTAATTCTTCCCAATATCTAATCTAAACCTCCCCTGCCTCAGCTTCATACCATTTCCTCTGGTCCTGTCGTTATTCCCTTGGGAGAAGAGGCCAACCGCTGCCTCTACAGTTTCCTTTCAGGTAGTTGTGGAAGGCAATGAGGTCTCCCCTCAGCCTCCTCTTCTCCAAACTAAACATGCCCAGTTCCCTCAGCCTCTCCTCATAGAGAGTTAATCATAAAGAGTTAATCATCGGATTTTCAGGTAAGATCCCAGGACAGAGACTTATTTATCTTAGCGTAGTCAGGCTCTTCTCCTCAAATTGGACTTGAGCAAAACTTACCTTTCTTGAAAGAAATTTGAGTTTTGGCTCTAGCATGCTTTCACCATTAGGTTTATCATTAGGTGTACAATGACCTGATGAAAAAATAAAATAAATTTTTCACCCACATTGATTTTTACAGACCATGTTTCCTCAAATTTAAACGATAAAAATTCAGTCATTTTAAAAATTGACTTAAGAATTTATACTGTATTTTTTTTCTTATTATTATTCAGTTCAGAATGCCAAAAATGCTTGCAAACATTTCCTGAGCTTAAATTGAACTGGACCACTTCTCTCCAGTTTGGGGCAGGGAATGGAATGGTTAAGCTTAACTACAGCTGAGAAATTAACTCCGGGTTAATTCTAGGAGGGGTACCAGCAGAATGCCCAAAAAGCTTAGTCAGAAAGCCTCAACTATCTGAGAGCACGTTACTAGTCACTCACCTCCTATTCTGGCCCTCCCCACTCAGCCCTTTTCCATTTGTATTCCAGCATTATTTAAGAATACCTCATTTGTCATGCAAATTTGTTTTGCCCGAAGCTCTCCGGCTTACTTTTTTTTTTTTTAATAAAAAAGGCAGATAGGCCAGCCAGTAAGTGCTAGTCATCACATTTCCAGTAGCCTACAGGATGTATTCTGTGCTGTTACATCATTATTAATTGTGAGGAAAAAAACCCAAACCCCAACACTGTAAGACAGGCAAAACAGAGGTGCTATTTTGACAATACTAACTTCAGATTACCAGTTCTGATATACTGTGTTACTATAGAATATCCATGTTATGGATATAAAAAAAACCACTTTCTCCAAACCTTTTATGACTTCAAAAAACTTTTTAAATGCAGGAAGATACAATTTCCTACAGCTATAGTAAGACTGAAAATAGACTTTTGTAATCCTAGGGACTGGCTAGAATACCACATGGTTAAAAGCTACATATTGTAGGGTAGGTGTTTGGTTTTTTAAATTCTTGTGTTGTTTTGTTGTATTCCCTTTCAAAAGGTCTCCTAGGATGAAAATGTAGGTACTCTGAAAAAGCCACTATTTTAGAACCAGAAAAAACCAACACATTTTATGTCATTCAGCAATAATCCTCTACTGCAGTTAAAGATGTTTCAGTGTTTAAGTAAATGTTTAATAAGAAACTTAAAATAAGGGGGTTTGGTTTTGCCTTTTTTTTTTCTTTAATGCAAAGAATAAAGGTTTTGGATGCTTGAATCTAGAATGCTGAAGGCAGAGTATCAAACACTCAGCAGCTACCAAAAAAAAAAAAAAATCAAGATGAGAACAGACCTTTACCCTAGGCCCCCCCCAAATATACCATCTTAGAGGGAATGTAAGCAAGCAGGAGAGTTTTCACCATATGGTGAAATCAAACAGGATGAAAAACCTCTGAAGACTCTCAAATACTATTGAAGAGTGTTCCAAATCCTGGTATCTTCATTCTTGTGAATTCTAGATCCGCTGTTAAGATCAATTTGATCAGCCTGTTATACCCACCAAGATGTACCTGAAGCAAACCTACGATGAACTTAAGTTTATAGTCTTGTCTATCTTAAATCTCTAGATAGAATACAAGAATACAAAGCTAAGTCAAAAGTATTTGCAGCAACAAGCTTCAAAACATGCATTTTGGAGCTACTTCCCAGAACCTCTCACTGCTCTTTAATCTGACAGGAAGCTTGTGGTTACTGGTTTCATAAATTAAGCTTCTTAACAAACCACCACTCAATTCATTGATACATCAAACCTGTACCCATACCAGAGGGTCACAAGTCTAAAATCAAAAACTTGTTTTGGAGATACAGGTAACCTCACAGAAATGCCTGAGACGGTGGGATTGTCTACAACATTCAGTGAGTTGCTCTAAGCATCCAATTCTGAAACAAGTTTCCCTCATTTGATCTAAGGAAATGCATCTAGTACTGAATTCTCTTCACACTTTCTATCAATAGATTACAGCCCCTACAGCAGTTCCACATTAACAAAGATTTTGTTGTTTGAAAAAACCAAAACCTTGTTCCCCCTCCCCCCCTTCCAGTTTTCTACAGGAGTTAGTAGTGGAAAGTCTAAGATAACACCAAGTGCAGCTGGGGCACACATCATTGCCAAAACAGTCAAACACCACTGTACTATGGAAGGGGGCAGGTAACCACACTCACATAACAGTGTTAAAAGCTCTGCTGTACAACATAATGCTGAAGCTCAAGTGTGCTCAGAGACAGTCTCATAACTGGATAGTTCCTATGTTAAGCACAGGAGCTCCTCCACAACTGCCCACACAACTATGCTTTGAAAAGGGGGAGAAGAAAGAAACAGTACAAATTAGATGAGGATCAGGAATAGAAAGAGGCATAAAGACTAGTCAATAAACAATTAAGTATAGAAGGGAACAAGCTTTCCCAGTAGTTTTCACTTTTTTCCCCCCGTAAATATTAAAACAGCAAGCTTGATTTGTTTCTGCTTGTTTTCCTAGTTCTTTAACATATTAAAGCTCTTGCTAGTCACAGTCACGCTCTTGCTAGTCACAGTCATGCAGTACACTGGACAGTAATTCAAGTTTTAAGCAGCCTCAAAACTTTTTAAATGAAGCTTATTAATTGAATCCATGGAATCCATGTACCAGCTCCAGCTGCTACAAATTTAAACAAAGGGGGTCACTAAGTATATGTATAGGTGTGTTAACACCATTAAAATACTGAATAGAACACTTAAGAAATTAAATCTCAATTCTTAGAGTTGCTTTAATACTCAAGTACCCATCATTAGTCTTTGCCAACAACTAAACGAGTTCATCAGTAACAGCTGTGCCTTTTAATTTCATCAAGTTTCCAGAAGCTTGTTTCTTCCCCTGTTCAAGTCTATACAGGTAGTCTAGAGAGAAAAGAGTAATGGAGGTACCAAAGCAATCATGTTTGTTAACAGTAGACAGCATGGATGTTTAGCGTCTAGCTCAGAATTCTTTAGTTTGAAATATGTATGAAGTCCGATGCAAGTCAATATGGAATGCAGCTTTCAGGGAACCTGTGTTCTTATAATAATTGCAGATTTGTTCCATGGTGAGAACCCATTTGACATTGCTTTACTGTCACATCCTCATCACTAAGAGCTGGAGACGGTAACTGAAAATACACACAAAATACCTTTGGAAGAGAGCTTCATGAAGCTTCAGCAGAAGCTTAAAGGCCAGTGAGGTTAGACAGATTGAAGCAGCAGTTCTCTCAGACTTTCTGGAAGACTGGGTTACCTACACCTAGTACTAAATTTAGAAAGCTAAGTTCTTAAATCAAGAAGAACAAGAGCCAAGCATCCATTTAACTTTTAACTTTTTTTTTTTAGCAGCAAATCAAAAAGAAAAAGAGAGAACAAGGGAAAAATACACCCCCTCCATTATTCTGTAAACTAATTAATGTACAACTGTTCAGCATTTTATTTCTTTAAACCAGATTCATATACATTTAACTTTGCACCTCTGATATCAGTTACAGTTTTTATTATGACAATACATACTTTGTTCTTGACACATGGATATTGAATCAGCAGTTCTCTCACTGGCCTTGTTTTGAAGTTTATTTGATTTGTCTAGATGTATTGTTTTCCCCGCTTGTTCACTCCAGTCACTGCTGCCAACCTGGAAAGTTGTGTTGGATACCTAGAAAAGAAGTTAGACTTCAAAATATGTTCTGAAGCGCTAAACATATGGATTTTTATTATACAGCAGCAGGATTAAAGATTTAGAAGTTTAGAGCAGTAAATTGTTGTAGCTCTAGCTCCTGTAAACACCAGGGAAGAATTAGATTTCATTCATATTATGGTAGTCAAAGCAAGTTCTTACATTAACACTTTGGATTTAGAACATGGACTACTCAGAGATGCCAAGTGATGGAGTGGGTGGAACATGAAACCCTCTTTAACCCTTAACATGGTACAACAGAATAGAAGTTGGCTTTTATTGTTGGTAAAGCCAGTTGCTCCACTCTAGCTTATAGACTGGGGTGAAGGACAGCTGTATCACTGCAGTTCAGTGGTAGTTCTTCCCTCTGTGCAAGACTCTGTAGTGACCCTCTTGAACCGCAGGAGGTGTTGCACAAACCTGAATCTCATAAGATACAGAGTTGCTGCTTTTAGAGAATGGCTGCAAATGGGGAAGGGCAAGTTGCTTTTCTTCCTTTCTTGCAGGACACATTGTTATGCTTATAGACTGAAGTAGTAGTTTCTATCCATTTCAGAAAATAAAAGCTATTAAAACCTGGCTAAAGCAGCTATGCTTGAAAACATGTTGAGAAAGATAGTTAAACATGCTAAAATGTAAGAAATCCTGCTGCTGCAGTAACATCAATAACTTCCCTTGTAACAGAGGCCCTTCTAACTAGGATCTTATCCAAGAACATATTAAGACAGATACCAGCAGTGCCTAAATATTTCACAAGCTCATCTATGACCCTGAAAACCCAGTTACCATGGCTTTAGGAACACAAAGGAAAAGTAACATTTTTCTCGGATAGCCTCTAGAGTCTTCAGAGTATTACTGAGCTTATGCAATTGATATTTCTAGAAAACAGGAACATAAAGTGTAAGCTGCCCATCTCTTGTGAAGCTGTAGGTTTACAGGGTGGGCTTTTAACCTGTAAGTGTGCAAAGGTTACTTAAGTTATAGCACTGAAAATAAATAAAATAAGCTTTATAGTACATTATAAACTTGATATATCGATCAGCCAAACTTTCTTTTTGTGTTGCAGTCAACAGGCAATGAATTAATGCCCTATTAAAAGATAAGAATAACTTTGTTAGTGGAATTTTAGATAACTATTTTTGATAAACAATAGGTGGCCTTCATTGCATCAAATTCAAGCTTGGAATGTTAAGATCTTATTTTAATGAGTAAGAACATACTTGGAAGAAGTTATTTGAAATGAAGGCATTGGAGAGAAGCACATATTCACCTCTGGAAGAGCGTGTGTGCACTGGGCAACAGGAGACCAGTTTGTCCTTGGGGTACTCTGAGGAGTTTGCTGGTCTGGCACATCATGCAGAGCAGATACAGCTGGGATTATACCTGAGAAAGAAGTAGCGTACGATTTCCCCTAACATGCCAAGTGCAGTCCGACATCTCAAAAGTAGGTCACTGTTTAGATCTGTGGATTAACTGGATATAAAAATATGTATCCTAGCTGCACAATTTGAGACAGTAATTTTAAATTGTTTTTAATTGATTTCTCAGTTAATCGATTACCAGCTCAAACTGTCTTTTACCAAAATCTCAGAAGTCTCTGAAGTTATGAGACATTTTGAAATAAAAAGCTCCTTGGATCAATTTTCTAAGGAACTTAATATTTGATACATCTAGACAACTGCAATCAATTCAGAGGGCCTATGGCACCAAGCCTTAAGTTCAGCTAATAGGGATTTCAGACATGAACTTGAGTGCCAGTGGTGAGTTTAAGCATCAAATTCCTGCCTTAAAGTGTTCAGCACTTCCTGTCACACTAGGTTCATTAAGATACCATTTTCCATCTCATTGGAGGGAGGCCTGTTTTAATAGTCTTCTGGCCTGCCAGAAGTGCCCCGGTAATCAGAAACCTGAACCAGTCCTTAGTGCTGCCACACTTTATTTACCATCATGCTCTTTATAATCCATACCCGGCAAGAACTTTTTCTGTTACCCACAAAACCCCAAGATAAGCCTATCACACAATACAAACATTAGTTCTGCCATCCCTTCTTTCCTCAGCAGTCAGATATAGCCATGCTTCTAGCCATAGAGATGTTACCTGAGGGAGACTGGGAATTTTGTTCTGATGGTTTAAGTGATCTATTCTGTAAAGCCTGAAGCCTCTGCAGTACATTGGGAGGGAGCTGCTGCAGTTCAGATGATCCATGTTTTAGCAAGCTACTAGTAAAGGATGAGGACTGTGCTTGCAGAACAGCATTGCAGGATGTCCTCTGCAAACACAGTGGTATTGTCTAGAAAGATATTGCAGTAGTTAATACAGCCAAATCTCAGTTTTTATAGCTATTTGATCCCCCTTCCCCACCACCACCCCATTGCACTGTTTATAGGATTTAGTATCATATTACAAGGACTACTGATCTAGCATTTTCTAAGAGTTTAGATTAAAAAAACCCATGAAGTAAAGTGCATTGCCTTGGTACAATGGATACAGAGAACAAAACGTAAGGTGAGGATTTGAAGTATGATGTTTGTGGTTACTCAGAAAGTCAGTTAAGGGCTGTTGTAAGTGACCAAGCTGAAGCTTAATTCCTATATCCTGTTTTCTCAAGATTATTGCTGTCATTCTGTCACTGCAGAGACTGGGCTTTTTAGGGAATAAAAAGGGTGTTGCATAATTCCTCCCCTCAGTCTTTGCTTATGAAGATGCAGAAGGAGCAGCTGAATAATAAATTTGCAGCCTAGTTTCCTGTATCCAACTAAGCACTCTAGGTGAAAGCAAGTCTATTGTAAGAAGAATGAAGGCTTTGCTGTGATCTTGCTTTGAAATCTGAAATCTATGTCTGGTAGCTTCAAGGGAAATTGTGAAAGGCAGCTAACACTGACAAGAATTAACACCCACTGTATGTACAGGAATAGAGCAGTTCAATCTTAAATACATTAAAAGTTATTTCTAGATAAAACTTCTATTGCTTACAATGCTATCATAATAAGTAACAAAGTATCCTGAAAATGAATAGTATATTTTACAATTTATTTATTTTCAGGCATAGAAATGAGGTTATTAATAGATAAATATTAAAGTGGGGTTTGCACTTTTAAATAGGTCAATCCTATACTCAAAGATCAAGTTGGAGAGGATTTTTTTGGGGGGGGGGGGGGGAGGAGGGTGGGGTGTAGGGGGGAAGTGGCATGTATGGAACATTCTCTTCCTCTCTTCTCCCTTCTCCTTCACCCAACACAGAATTACCACAACAATTGTAAGAGGTAAAAACCCCGGGTTTCCCAGTATGTCAGTTTATATACAGATACATAAACTACTTTTAACAAATGGCAGATTTTACATCTCCCTGTAAATCACTCCAACAGAAGAAGTAGCATTCAAGGCATATTCATTACTTCCCAATAAAGTTGTGTCATTTCCAGTACCATTGTATGCAAGAAATAACTTCTAGGGCAAAGATGTTATATCCATTCCAGTCAGTTTACCTTAGGCTTTTCCATGGAAGTTGGACAGTTCTGCCTGGCTGCAGCCTGTTTTGAGCAGGTTTCTGTAACTGTAAATACAGCAATGTAGGCAGAAAGAGGGGGATGGAAAAAAAGTAAATCAGTCATTCACATATGTTTCATTATTCACACATACAAGATACAAGCTGCAGTTGTACCTAGAGAGCCAAACCTCACAGTGAAAGGAACATTCTTATCTTGAATGCTTTGACTTCAGCTTGATGTGTTTATAGAACTTCTTCCAGATATAAAAAAAACCCACAAAGATTCCTGCAGGATCATGGTCTTTTCTGCCATCAATGACTTCACTGTGTTTGCTTCCCCACACTGCAAAGGGTCAAGCATTCATCTTGCCTTATGCTGTTACCTCACACAGATACCTACCTTGGAGACCTACAGCTTGGCAGATCTATTCTGTGCTGGGAAACTAAAGAGAGTTCTGTACACAGAGGGGAACATCATTCTGATATCTTGATGCTTAAGCACTGTACTGTCCCTTGGACAGGATCGAGAGCTTAAGCACCAGGGTAGACTTTGGCTCCACAGTTAATGCTGTTGGCACTTTTGTCCCTTAGTTTAGGGACTAATCCTTACCCACAAGATA
This sequence comes from Gallinago undulata, assembly GCA_026546715.1. Taxonomy (NCBI): domain Eukaryota; kingdom Metazoa; phylum Chordata; class Aves; order Charadriiformes; family Scolopacidae; genus Gallinago; species Gallinago undulata. The sequence goes on from JAOTQQ010000004.1 coordinate 15,979,590, forward strand.
AGGCACCCTTTATGCTGCAGACCAGAAGATGAAAATAACGTAAATCACACTTTCAAAAAGGAATCAAATCCACAAGAATAAGCTATAGCTCAATAGTCAAGTCTCAGACCTCTTTCTAGCTAATTTTGGTACCTGCAGTTTTTCACTGATAGATTGAGTGGATATTGTAGTGGGTTTTTTTAACCTAAAGAATCAATATTAAGACTCATTTAATAGTACTGGAATTGAGCCTTCAACATTGGGCAAGTCTATAAGGGCGAGTGAAGTCCTTGGTAAGCACATGGAACAGTAGATGCTAAGTGAGAAGGCAGATGTTTTGCCTATACAAAAGGAAGTTCTCCGACCTGATTCAGAGTCGCTGCTATCTGAGGAGCTAGAACCACTGGTGGTACTGCTGCCAGAGTCTGAGGAGCTGCTGCTGCTCAGTCTGCTTGATCCAATACTGCACTCAGCATTGTTTTCAACTGCAGGAAGAAAAGAAAGAATTTAGCACAACCTGCAGTGGAGCATACCTTCTACGCAAGACTAGGATCAACCTTGCTAGGTCTGTTTTCCCATATAAAAGTTGCCCATATCTTCTGCTATTTCCTTTTCCACTGTCCATTTAACACTGGATTTGGACTGTTATAGAAGAGTTAATTGAATGCATGAAATAGCCAAGGAGGAGCTGGAGTCACACAGCTTACAATCCTAAGGTAGGTTAAGATGGTGCTGTCTTAAGATACGATTCAATCAATTTCCCCCTTAAGTTTTACTGCTGTCAAGAGCCTGTTTCTGTGCTTGCTGCTGCCAGACTTGCATGCTGAGGCCTTTATCTATAGCCAACTCTCCTCTTTCCCAAGCCATATGTACTCCAGAATTGTCATCTTTTGCCACCTCCCCACCATCTGACTATTTTACATCTGCAAGGTCGATTTAACTTTTTAGCAATTTTTGCAGTCAAAAAAGCTTTTTCAAAGTGTGTTGCTCAGAAGGAAGCTTTGAAAGTGAGAAGCTACATGGATGCCTGTTTCCCTGGACACAAGTGTTTGTTAAATGCCAGCTTAAGCTCTTACTTGTAAACAAGCCAGATGCCAGTTGTAAAGACTCCCTGGTCTGCCTTTGCTGTCTCTCCACAATATACCCTTCCCAATTGATTTCAGCTGCTTCTTTAAGCTTTTCTTTCTAGAATGTTTTCAAGCCATCATGTATACCAGACAGGAGGACTGTTGCCTGAGCTAATGCTGGATGCAAGGCTGTGTCTTGCAGGGCTGCTTCTATCATCTCAGTGAACTGCTTTTATGTAGGAGCTTAATAGATATCCAATAGAGGGCAATAATAGCACTCACTAGTTTAATGAGAAACAACTTGTCCTATAATAGTAGCATCAGCTGTATTGATCTGTTCTCCCAGACAAAAACAACCCGTAAGTGTAGATATGCTCATGTATGTACTGACTTTCTGGCTTTGATATCGAAACATGTTATTGCCTGAAAAACTGAATTGATTCTCCTAGGGCACTTGCTTAAGGATAAGACAACATAGCACTCCTGTCACTGAGGCAGAAGTTTTACTAGCAAAACAGTATTAGCAAGGCTGCAATCTAACAAGTATGACTAGATTTTGTTATTCTTGAATTTAAGCCATAGAAAGTGAATTGCAAACAAATACATAGACTGCGGGACACTCCTCTACCTCTACGTACGTCTGTCCGTCCCCCCCCCGGTTTTCCTATGTAATGGAGAAGGTGTTCAATGTCCCTTAAGCTCTAAATCTGTTATCTTTGCCTGTAATAAAGGATTAGGTGCAAGAATAAGGAAGATGTTTTAGGCAGGGCAAGTAACTGACCAAATTTGCTCCCATGACTCCAGCTCACTCAACATAGCAAGAATCTTAAGACTAACAATGGGAAGCTTAAGACATCAACTATTCTCAGAAGGAAGTCCCCAACTGCATAGTAGAGCATAAAACACAATTCTCGCCTTGGGCTTAAGTAATTTCTGTTGCAAATGAATAAAAGTAAGAGTCACATTACACTTGAGGTTCTCCTTCTTAGGGTTTAGTTGACCAGTGACATCAAGTAGTCTCTTCTCTAGCTCTTGTTTCCTCTCACAATTAAGTTTTTCTTTTGACTTTGTTGTTTGTTTACCTGCATGTGAAACAGAAGTTAACATTTTAGCAAAACAGAAAACACATCTAGTTGGTTTGTGGGTTTTTTTTAGGGGTTGGTTTGTTTTAAAAGCATTATTTATGCAACATACCCTGCTGCTTTCTTGGTCTCTTTCTTAAACAGGTTGCCACATATTTCTCTAGTTCTCTAAGTGTTGAAGCCTTTAAAATGTCAAAGTCTATTTCTATCTCATCAGGGTTAGAGTTTCTCAGTGAAGGTTCTCTTGACTGTATTATATGGACTACTTTACCAAGCTTATCTCCAGGGAGTTTATTTATGTCCAAACTCAACTGTCTTTTTTCATCATAATTCATAGGCTTGGCACCATCTTCATCTTCTGACTTATGTGCCAACAAGACCTGCTGCATGGTTTTCTTTGACTGACTACAAGGGAAAAAAAAGCATACTGCAGTAACAGCAGTTTAAAATAATTTGATTTGACACCCACACAAGTCACCCACACTTACAAGTTTAAAGACAGCTTTTTCTTAGATTTCTTCTTGTGTTTTAGGTTTTTCTTCTTTTGAATCAGGCTTTTTATTTTGGCTTTTTCCTTGTTGCTACTTTTCTCCCTTTTAGCCTTCCCTCTTTTCTTTTTCAGTTTAGGTAAGTATACTCTGGTTAAAGTCTGCAACTGCTGGTGAACAGCTTTAAGCTATCAAAAGCAAAAAAAAAAAATTAAAATGTTGATATTCTTAGGCAGTGTATGATTAACGATAAACTGGCCCTAAATACCACAGGGGATCTGTGGCAGCTGAGCTGATATTAATAGAATGTTTGTTTTCTAAATGAGGTTTATTTTCCAAGCATCTTACTATAGTATGGATTAGTCACAGACTATGTATATGGAGGATGCAAGGCTACTTATTTTATGCAGATATTTCTAACATCATATGTCTTCTAGCATCCTGTGAAGAATAAAAAAAAGCAGAAAATCACTGTAGGAGTATACAGAAGTTTCTCTTTAATTTCAAGCATTTGGGAAGCACATAAATGCCTTATGTTAGACCTCTACAACATTACTGAATTAGGCTAGTGGGACTGGTCTTGTGCATTATCAACCCATAAACCCCAGATCTTTTGCAATATAAAATAGCTAGTTGGGAAATACTAACAGCTTCAGAGAAAGGCCTAACACAAAATTGTTGAAACCTCATAGGAATTAGAAGGAAGATGGACAGGTGATGAGAATTAGGAGTTCAGACACACTGAAATAGTTCATTATTTCAAAGGCTGTCTTGTAGATTTTTGGTTGTCCTCATGCCTACATTCATAAGTTGATGTATATGCTACTCTGATAAATGCTGAAAGCTAAACTGTCCCCCATTTGACTAGCAGAACAAATGCTAGTTTGCCTCATAGTTTATCAATATAGCAGCAGAAGGTTAAAGCATTATGTTCAAGCAAAAGCAAGACCCATTCAACATTTAACCAGTGAAGCAAAGCCATGCTTCACATTAGCATGATATTCCTTCTGTTTTACTTCATACTGAGCTTTCTGAAGTAGAATTGTATTACTTGCTTTTGTGTGGCTTGGAAGAGACTGAGCAGAAGAACAGAGCTCTTCAACTATATGAAGGAAATGCCATTGTTAGAAGAATATGCCACTAAACTATATCTGGAGTATCTTGATACTCTCATCATACCACAGCAATAGAGTTTTATTTTTTAGGACTTTGAGAGTCATCTGGAGAAACAGGAATAGAGTTCTGTATCTTCCAAACAGGAATAAAGTTCTGTATCAAGTAAAAAAAAAAAGCCTATAGAATCTTTTAAATACTTATTCTTGGTGCTAAGCCTTAGAATGGACAATTGCAATTGGCACCAGAGATACTACAAGTCACACACACTGAATACTAATGCTTACTTGCTCCTGAAGCTTTGCAAGGTGCACTGTTGTCTCCTCTTCAGAATCTTCAGATGATTTTTCTTCTGAAGAGTCATCATCACTGCACTCACCAGAATAAGCTTCTGTCATTTCTCTTTTTGGCTGTGGCAGAGGAACACTTGCGACAGGTTCATCAGGAATTTTGGCAAAGTGCACCTCAAAAACATCCTAAAGAGTTAGGTTTGGGAAAAGCAAAGAGATCAGCATGTTTTGAAGATTTCTAAAAGCATTACTAAGTTGCTGCTTGATTCTAGACCTACACACAAACATAGTAGTTGCTAACATTAGCAGATGCTACATCAGGGCATGAGAGGAATCTTACAGTTCTACTCTCTCAGGTCTGACTTAAGTGATAACTCACCTGAAGTTTTCTTGCCATAGCAACTATTTCATTGTCTGGAGAATTATGTTTGTAGTAGCTCATGAACATTAATCTAACATCCGTAGCAAATTCTTGTATGTCTCTATATTCAAAATTATCCATTTTCTTCTAGAGAAAAAGAAAATTGATGCACATTGAGGGCTTTAAAGTACAGAGAGCATCACCATGAACTGGCAGAAAAGGGGAAGAAACACAAGTTTTACCATCCAGTATCAGGTTCACCTTGTACTAAGGCAGTAAATATTGTAAGAACCATTACAGAAAGACCTGCATCTCATTTCAACATTGTCTCTTTAGCAAAATAAGAGATTTTCCTCTTTTAAGCAGATTTTCTAACTGTAATTGCTGTAAGGGCTTTCTAGTACTAGTTTCAGCACTAGGTCAAGACAACAACATTCGAGTGATTTTATTTGGTCATGTACTCAGTACTTGGTTTTGATTCTAAGTATGGCATTTATACAAAGCCTATTTACATAGTTGTTTGAGTCAAAGTAATGGGCTAGAAGTTGGGAAAAAACCTTTGTATTGCATAAGCTAGTTTTCAAGATAATTGAATAGACTGTTGAAATTCAACGCTCCCCACAAAAGTAGATCATGGCTTGGCTAAATACTTCAACCCCAGACAGGTGTGCTCAGTGTTCACAAAGCACTGGCCACATATCTTCACCTAGAAGGGTTCCTTTTCACACAAAATGTGAAAAGTGCCACGTAACTATCCAGTGTTGAGGTTCCAGATCACTTCACCAAGGATAATGAGATTCAGAGAGAAGCAGAAGTTGACATTATAGAATTGCATTTTGTTTTATAGAGCATTAGCAACAGCATTGCATATACATACTGAGAGATACTTAACGTGCAGCCTGCTTGGAAGTGCTTCATGGATATGATAATGCTCTCTCTACTTATATTGGCTTGTTCAACAGATTAATAGATTTCCCACTATGCATATAGTCACAACAAGATTTAGAAGACTTTCTTCAGTGAGCTGTGGCTTAGTTTGTAGAGAGACATAAATGTATATGGTTTCTATGCCCATTATTTCTTTCAAAAGAAAAGTTGCTTTCATGACACATTTTCAGCTTACACTATTAAAATCCAGTCATTCTGCAAGTTATTCAAGCAAGCATACAAATATTCTGGTTCCCTCTGAAACATACTTACTTTAATTGCTCCCAGGTCTGTAGGGCATTTGGTGATTCCTTGGTTCTCACTAAGTGAGAAAGATGCAATTTCTACAGGTTTTAAGAAAGGCCACGCATATGCTGCATGTTTGTTTGAAAACATTTCTTTAAGTATTTCATTACAATGTTTTAGTTGTTCTGACAACTGTATCTTTTTAAGACTTTCAGGTGACTGTTGAGAATCTGGCAAGTGTCTCTTCTGAAACTTATTTGGCATCATATATTCATTTTCACATCTGCATGCTTTAATTGCTTTTTTTTCATTAAATGTTGCAGAAGATTCACTGCTTGCTGTGATTATTGAAGTAGTAGGAGTTGTAGTGTCAGCCTTCCTCTTCACACCTTTTTTTGCCTATGAAAAGAAGATTTTACAGTCTAATATATAGGTGTCCAGAAAAGTGAGAGTATGGTCAAGCTTTCAGAGTACACACACAAAAAAGGATATCTAAAAAGTGCCAGAACTTTCACAGCTATTGGAGTCAGAGCAGAATGTGGCACTTCCACAAGTTTAGACTGAAAACTTACAAGGCATTACAAGATCAAGACAACAACCTCAACCTTAGATATAAAGGAAAGAACAGGGTCTACTGCAGGTCAGGTTGTGGTCAGTTTTTAGCCATTTGGGAAGACTCCAAGAAGGTGGTACGTTATGAAGTTAGCACAAGGTGACTGCCATGGAAGGGGAAAAAATTACTACAATTCATTGTAAGCCTAGTTGAGAGCTTTACATACAAGCTTTATCTCTATTTTTCTTTAACCTTCATGTTAGCAATACAATGTGTGCTTTGTCACCAGTGTTTGGACTCTTCAGTGAAGTGTAAATATACACTGTAGGAGAGCCTGGCACATGTGCCTGTTCCTCATTGGAAGAGCAAACCCAAAATTAAGTCAATACAAGAGTGTTTATCTGATAAAAACGTCAGATGTTCACATACAATTCAGATTTCAGTTAACAAGAATTTGCTTTTGTGAGCTACAAAAACCTTCCAGGCTAGTTACACTAAGTTTAAGCAAACATGCTATTTTGGGGGAATCGAGCATTTTGTTCACATTGAAAACATGAAAAATTATTAAATAGAACGAGCTTTATTTTAATACTAAAACCATTATCTACACCTCAAGGAAAGAGCAGTTTCTACATCAAGGTGAAGCCTGCAGAAGTATAGGAGTACATTTCAAGAATAACCATCTTAAAGTTCAGTTTGTTTCTTTGAGAACAACATTTTAATACCACATTTCTAAGAAAAGATGTACCCAGCAGTTATCCCAGTTTCTGCTTAGTTTCTAGAATTAGTACTGGCCCAGTTATTTCACAGAGACCTAGAAGATTTAATAGAGATCTCTTACTATCTTCTATCACAACAGAAGTTCTGAAAAGATACTGCAATACACATGGCTCCTACGGTTTTGCTGTTGGTGCCTGAAGCACCAATTTCAGTACCTTTCTTTCTGAAAGTTATTTGAGGAAACTCACTTTTGTTATAGGGGCTGCAGTTGGCATTGAAACAGTCAGTTGAGCTGCAGACAAAGGAGCTAGTGTAACCTGATGTAGTTCTTGAGTCATCACTGGAGGCTGCTCACTGCTTTCAGCTTGTTTCTGCTTTGTGCTTGGTTCATTTGAAGTCACAGGGTTGGGCTGCTGTGTTTCTGCTTATTTTAAAACAGAAAGTTTTAAAGGTAAGACTTAAGTGTTGCAGTTGCTTTCTTCTTATCAGATTGAAATGTTGTCAGCAGAACCACTCTTCCACACCCAAACTACACAAATAAATATAAACAAGAACAACATTGGAATCCTCCTCTATTCAGCACCTTTAGTACCTCAGCTAGAATACTGTGCTAAATTTTGCATATTTGGCTTCCAGGAAGCTGTGGATTAACCTCAGAGATGAAGACTAAAGGGACATCACACTAAAACCTGTACATTGTAGAAATGTTCTTGCCAAGAAGAGAATCAAGTTGTTTTCTACATACATGTGAAGACAAAGCAGCAAAGGGTGCAAACTGGATCATTAAAGTTAATTTTTCCTAAGCATAGTTAAGAAATACATATATTGCTTAGCAATATTAGATATACCCATCACTTACTCAGGGACAGTTTAGACCAATGTTTTTCTGTATTTGATTTGGCTGGTTAGGTTAGTAATGTTTTTTCCAGCTCTGTTCACACCTGATAGTTTATATAACACAATGCTGAGTAACACCATGACATTCTCTGAAATGGAAGTCAGTTGCCTTTTTTTTTTCCAAGAGGAAAACAAGCTGTGTGTACAGATCTGTTTCTGAAGCTAAAGTCTGGAAAAACAGGACAGAAATATTTCCTTGATCACAGTATGCTGTAATATCAAATTGAAAACCAAGTGCCTAGAACATTTCAAAATTTGTACAAGCTGCATATTTGTGTGTGCAAAGGGAATGAGGCACTTAAACAGCATTAATACCAGTAAGACTGTGTTACAAAAGGATCTCAACAAATTGTTGCAATCATTTTGGAACCAAAAAGCTGGCTTAGCTTCCAACACAGAAATATTTTCTGGGAGTCGTTTCTGCCTGTTCAACCAACATGTTCTGCCAAGGCAATGAATTGCCTGATATTTTACTCAAACTAGTAAGAGCAGGAAACCAGATGAGTATCCTCCTCTTCCCCCTAAAAATTCTCCTGAAAGGACCAAGAAATCCACTGTTTTCCCTTATCCAGCTACCATATCATGGAAAGCTAGCATTGCTCCTCAAATATACCTTGAGGACAAAGCTACAGAGCTTTGTCAAACTATACTATTTTTAAGGAACAATTTTTTCAGATACTACCAACAGCAAGGACTGCTACACCACAAAGAGCAGTAGAGGAAACAAATGAAGTCACCAAGAGACCCTTAAGAGCAGTATACTTGTATAGCTAAAAAGAAGTATTTTTTAAGTGACCAAGTAATAACTGATCTTGTCAAGATCACTGTTCTATGGCTATCAGAAGGTGAATATTTAAGAAGTATCTGGTAAGTATTGCAGCTCTTTCAAGACATAGCTAACACTTTCTCCAACAATTGACACCCTTACTTTCAGAACAATTTGGAAGGCTACTTTGGAGGCCTCCAAATTAACAGACTGAGATACACGCATGATTCCTGGCGCTGCATAGTCTTACTTCTATCAATATAAATACTTATTTTTGGCATTGTTGAGAGCTTACATGTAGAAATGAGCACTTTGTGCAGGTGAAACAGGTTATAAGAGCAATTAAAAAGACATTGGAAGTCAGTGATGAGTAATAAGTTGCAGCTAATCACCTGCCCCCCTGCAATGAGGCTTCCTAATGTCCCTTCAAGCAATTACCCCATGATTTCCTCATAAGTTTGAAATGTCTTGATTGAGCAGTCCTTTTTGTGAAAAAGATAACTACATTTCACCAGAAGTTTGCCTTTGAAGCTATGCTATTACCATACCAATGAAGTTAATTCTGATTTTTACCTCCTCTTGAGCACTCTTCATTAGTAGAAAATTAGGAAATTTAGCTAATACCTATAAAAAATATTATGGCTGCACTGAATCTGCTAAAGCCTTATAGCAATGTTGTTACTTTTTGATATGTTCTGGGAAGAGTGGAAAACACCCTATTTGCTAGAGAGATTAGTTGTGACAAGCTACAGAGAATTCCCTGTTTCCAGGTATTGCTTTATATATAAATAATTTAACATCTAATAGAGGCCTTACCTTCTGGCTTCTTTCCTTTGCGCTTTCCTTTCTTGAGAATCACTAGTTTTTCTTCTGGTGGCATTTGGGCTATTTTCTGCATAAACACTTTTTCTAGTTCTTGGGCCATAAACACAATGTCATCACCTGGCTGCAAAATACAGTCAGTAGCATTCAGAGTAAAGATGAGGCTGCAGCATTGGAGGGCTCCATTATTAATTAAGCAGTCTACAGAATCCTGCTCCAACAGATCGAAAGCAGCCAACAGTACTACTTACAGAGACGTCTGTAAGTCCTTGCCATCCCTGCCCCCCCAACTCACTTTACTACAAGTTGCTTCATTATTGAAATACTCTTATCTCCCACTGTCCCATTGCAGACTCTTACTTGCTTTACATCCATATACTTCCCACAGCAAAGAGAAAAGGGGGCAGATCTGTAGCTCCCTTACCCATTGCTATGTTCTGAAGAAAGCTGTTGGAGCTTAAAGATACTAAGACACAGCCAACAAACATCCAAGCACAGGGAGATGCTCACACTCCGAGTTAGGTTAAACTTGGAGGAATGCAGCACAGCTCAGGGTTGCTTGCCATAAACTTGTATAGCAATTACACTGTGCTTGCTGTTCATGAGCTCTGCAACTAAGACCCTGAGATTTTGCAGGTGGAATCCTTGTGCAGAAAAGACCGTGCACTCAGTTGTTGTAACAGCAGGCTAGACTTCACTTATGTGCCCTCAGTCAATCCTAGCAACAAAGCCCACCTACTTTTCCAAAAGTAAAAACTATGTTTCCAAAAAGTATGAAGACACTGACTGGTTTAGTGCAGGCTGTAATAATGTTTTGTTTGGTTTAGACTTTTTTGTATTATTCAATGGAATTAGTTACTGGTAAGAGGTTGTCTTTCGCATACCTTGTTATATATGTAGCAGTTCAAGAACATTGTTTTAAAGTCTTCAATGCATTCTGCAGCTTTTGTGTAGTAATTGTGTTCCAGACGCTTTTTAATGGTGCTCAAGTCCATAGGTTTCTTTATAATACTGTAATAATCCTGTGGTTGCAAAAGAGTTGGTCACACAACAGATATCTTTAATATTAGGACATTAATATTCTTACACATTTAGTTATGAAAGAAAATTGCATTGTGTTGGAAGGGATATTTTATTTAAAGGAAAACTTTCCCCTATAGTCACAGGTACCACAGAAGTAGGTGTTCAGGAACTCTTCACGTAATATTTTCTCCTCGCTCTTTCATATAACATCCACCTTTCAAAGATTATTTATTTCAGTAGGATCCAGAACTATACTGGTAGTAGTACTGATGAAAAGTATATGTACTTCTCATTTTTTATTCCAAAGCCATTCATCTGAAGTAGCACTCCAGTTTACAGAACAGGGCAGGGGGGGAAATAAGCCAAAGACAGACTTTGACAAAAACAGAGAGTCACTGACAAAAAGAAGCTGCCAAGTTTCCACAGCTGCTGATCAAATACTTCATCCCCTGGATTATATATTGGCTCTCCTCTTAGGGTTAGTCTAGTGAAGATGTGGCAATATGACTGAAAGGCAGCTGGAATGTGAACTATTGCAATTATTTTAGTAGTATGGCTAAAAGGCTCATGGTTAGGAACATGAGGCTAATTTCCTCCTAGTGCATTTAAGAAATCCTAACAGGAATATCTCCATTAAGATCACATATACATTATTATTGTGTGCAGTTACTACTACTTCAGGAGTCTTCTAAAGCTGTTCCAACAATTTGTTTTAGTGCACTACAAAAAGCAAAATATATCATAGTGCAGACTGTTGAATTTACCAAAACAAAATCAAGAAGAAATTTAAATAATGCAGCTAATAATTAAGTGTTGTCCATTCTGCATCTTCTAACACCTGAAGGAGAGAGGCAAAGGAGGCAAATACTTTCATTGTCCTCACCATGGAGCCAGAGGTTTGCTTGTTATTGTGCAGCAGTTGAACACATACTTTTAGAAGTCAAGTGGCTGTCTTAGAAATCCAAAGGGGCAGAACTGGCCTGAGGCCAGCTGCAAATGTTGCTACAACTCTGACTGAATGACCCTTTACGTTAAGTGACAGTTCCTTCCAAGAAGGAAAAAGTAAGAAAAAGACATAGAAAGATAGTCACTTTGACTGTGCTTTTGGACAAACTGACCAAATGAGTTTGTCACAAGAAACAGCTGCAGATAAAGGCTTCTGTCTGCTCTAAACACAACCAATGATTTTGTAGAACTAGTCTTGGAAATCTGAGAGAACTAAATACAATAGCTTAATTTGGGAGAGAGAGGAAAAAAAAAGGAAATAAAACCATCATTTTATTTAACACCTTGCTATTTTTCTACCAAAAAAGCAGTATCTTCAGAGCAAGAGGCTAAAGTTGATTTGAAATTAAGGAGTACAAGTGCAATTACTTCTATGCATCAAACTGGATCCAGATTGTTTATTTACTTTGGGGTCAATCAGATCTGCATTCCCATCATAAAGTATTTGATATTGGAAGAGGCTGGCTAGCTCATATTAAAAATAAAAACAACTCAAAGGCAAAAAAGAAAATACTCATCATATGCAGTGTTAAGAAATATGACTAAACCAGCAGGGAGGTGGACAGAAGACAAATCAGAATACCAACATCCAGAAGCTTCAAGAGACCTAAGTGTTCTTATTATCCCTTAGAAATATTGTTTTACAACAGTCTCAGAACAGAAAGCAAATGAACAAAGATGTAGCATTTAGTATGAACCAGAGAGAAAAGAGTTTTCTTGCACTCTTGGATTAATTAAAGCAGTTCATATGCAAAAGTAGTGCAGGTTCCACAACCTCTTGGATCAGAAAAAACTCCTTTAAACCAACAATAATTCACGAGCCCTGCAATACTTTATGTATTAATACTCTGATTCCCAAATGGTTCTTACAGGAAGATTCAGTGCTGCTGCATCTACAGGCTGATGAAATGGCCAGGAAAAATTGTGCCTCCACATGGCTTTCATGACCACCCTCTGTAAGTACTGAAGTTGATTTGTTTGACAGCCACTGTTATTGTTATTTATATATTCTGGTGGAGGAGGATTAATAATAATAGAATACTGTTGGCTTGGAACAGACATCTTTAGCAAGTTTGTGTATCCACTTGTTCAGAGATCTTCATTATACACCTGACCTGGGAAAAAAAAAATAAGGAGTATTTACTGATGATATCTAGGTTTAATGCTGTTTACATGTTCACTTCTGTTTGTGGAGTGTCAATACTGTAGCAACAGGTATACCTTCATGATTTAACCGAGACATTTATTTTACAGTACATAATTGGATGTGCTGGACCACTGAAAATCAGTTCTTAAGGTTATAAAGAGTCATATCTGTAAAAGTTTAAAGAGAAGGCATGTTGAGATCTGTAAGATTTCTCTAGAAATAAGCTTCTTTACCAAAGTTCATCTATCAAAGTCTAGGAATACATCCTCTGCCTTCACCTGCTCCACAGATGGGAGTCCTATAGAAGAGGTTTAATCTAAGCAGCAGCTTTACAGCACACACTGCAAGTCTCAGCACACAGCAATGGTTAGGTATTACCTTCCTCATGTAGCTCACCCAAGTCACCACACAGAAGTCTTACAAATGACAATAAAATGTTTAAGTGTATTTTGAAAAAGTGCTTTTTAGGCTTGTGTACATTCCCAGCAGTATTTTCTGCCACTGTGCATCAACTTTGTTATCTACCAGAAGCCTATAAAAGTTGGGTTCCCCTCACCAAGCAGTTTTGGATCATTTAAAGAATACTGCAAGGACCAAGAATGGTAATGTGTCTTTAGCCAGCACAGTGTTGCTGTGGTGGAACAGAACATGCAGGCACTTCAGAATGGCAGAGACTGGTGTGTAACACCAGTACTAAGCTAGGCAAGACCTTCACTAAGTACAATTACAGAAGTTCCAGTCCTTACCCACCTTCCTAGCTCATCTTTGAGTTACACTCAGTCAAGAATCCCACTTTCTTCTCCCCATTAAGACAAAAAAGCATCATATTTTCTCATTCTAACTTTAGCTCCTTGGTTTACCAATGTAACGGTTTCTTTTTGTGCATTCATTTGATCAAGCATTACTCCATTCTCAAATTGTCCTGCTTTCTGCTAAAATAATCCAATAGTCTGTTTTTCATCATGGTATAAAGTATTTCATGAATTTCAGAAAAGATAATAAACTAGCTATCTACTGTTATCAGCACACTATAGCATCTCTGCCCTGCTCTTACAACACCTGTAACATCCCATCAGACATTATATATCACACATCTTACATATTCATCTTTGTTCTTTATTTCAGCATTCAAAAGCATGCCTCTTCTCAAACAGCTCTTGAAGCTAAAGAGCTGTTCCGCTTTCTCCCCCATGTGTTCAGTCTAGTCATTTACAGAATGCAGAATATCTTTCATTGAACAATACTTCCATAGAGGCAAAATATTTATTTTTTCCTTAAATAACGAAAACTTATGAAACCTGAGTTGTTAATACCAGGAATAGTTCTGGGCTATGAGCCAACATACCTGCTTAGACACTACATCAGTAATAAATTTAGTACAAGATCAGATTGCTTTACTCCACAGTAAAGCAGGTATCAAAGCCACTGGTATTTTTCATAATACTAATTTCACTTGAGAGGACAATTTTAATAGTTTAGGCAGGAAGTTTTAGTTTCAAGTCACATAAATAGCAAGCTGTGTAACATTAAATTGGAGGCTGATCATCCTCTGTCACCTGTCTTTTCTGATGAGACCAAATCTAGCACTTACTCTACAGCAAATTTCAAAAAACCCAAAGGGAACCTAGTTTCCTAGAATAAAATATTCTACTGCCAGAGCACAGTATGTGCAAACTGGCTTGCACTTTATAGAGAAGATACCAAACTGTTAAGTGCAATGCAGACTATTTCTGAAGTTATGCATTTCTCTGCTGCCTGCTTTTGCAGAGCTAGTAGGTACAGTAAGTAGGTACTGGAGTGCACTGCAGTAGGGATCTTGGTCTCTTAATTCAGAAGTGACTTCACAAATTTATTTATTTTTTACCCCATAACTCGTAATAGCTCCTCTTAAAATACTGGAGTCTGAACTACCACCTTACAGTTTTAAGTTGCTAGCTATCATTTTGGTTTCAGGTGCTAAGGCACTGACAATAGAGCACAAAATGTTGCATGTTTGTGGTTGTCAGTCTTGCAGCAACTTATTTTCTCCTAGGGAGAGGCTAGTATCAGACAAACCTGCTCTTTTTGACCACTCATTCTGTACTTTCGGTTTAGTTGCCTGTAGCTACCCAGAGGGAACCCAGCCAGCTGCAGTACTGAGATCAGTACTGGCCTTCTCCTTCCAGTCAGTGCAGAGCCCTTCCTGCCTCCTGGCACAGGCCAGGGGCAAGCTCACTGGACACCTGTTGATGCAGTGCCACAGTTAAGGCATCCATATCGCCCTCCCTCTGCGCAAGCAACAGCCATTTGTTTTCTAGAGTTTGCTGCACACGTTTAGAGTCGCACTGCTTGGAAAATAGCAACACCTGCCTAACATGAAAAGTGAATGCAAATGTAATTTCTACTCCCAAGTACACAGTCTCAGGTTTTGCACATCTTTTACTCAGATGGAGAAACAAACTAGTAGCAATATCCAAACCAAGATAGAACCAGAACTTAATATAAAGTTTTATTCTCAACTGAGTCTGGAAGTCCAAGCAAATTCCAAATACTGAGCTGTCTCATGCATTTTGGCAAGAGGGGGAGGAAAGGAAGGAGAAGAGCACAAAGATGGAAAGAATAACAGCTGCAAAATCCTTATCCTTTCCAGCTCTAAAGATATAAAATGACTTTTTCTAAAAAACATGCACAAACAACTAAATGGTATCCCCCATTCTCTCCACCCCAATATATGTTTCATCTTTGAAGGAACATACACTCTCACCCTCAAGCAACATATAGCTGCATCCAGTCCCAAGAATAGCTCCTTTAAATATAAACCATTTCTTGCACCAGCAAGAGTTTACAACAGAAGTTAAAACAAGCCAAAGAAGGTAAAAAACTTAAGTTGAACTCCATATGCATTACACCTTAGATACAAGAAGTGCATATAGCTTGCACCACCCCACATCATGCTAAATGCTAACCTTTTCACCAATGAATAGATTTCAAAATGGAAAAATCCAGACACACACAATCTGCCTCTCGTATAACTGGTCAGTATTAGAAGAACTCAGAAAAGTTCCAAAGCAGTTTTAAGAACCACACAACCCAGCTAAGTCCATCATCCACACTTTTCATTTATTAGGCCACATTATCGTTGTCCTCTGATTCTTTCTGACAAAAAAAACCCCCACATTGTGTGATATAAAGTGTAAGTTGTTCACCTTCCCCATCTGAAGCACAGAGGCTACAAATTAAAGATAGGAAGGGAAAACCTACAGTTTGAACTTTAAAAATTCCCATCATGAAAAGCAGATAAATAGCATTTGGTACTGAAGTCAGAATATAAAATAACATCTAATTTTAAAAATTAGCACAATAGAATTTTGAAGGCAGCTCAAACTTGGCATCGAAGGTGCCGAAGGAAACCAGGAGATTCAAGTTTTGTGTATGTAACACAGCATCTCAGGCTTAGATGCCTAGCTTTTAATACCTTAATTTATACTGAGAAAACTAACTTCCATGCCAACAAAAATGTTAAGACTGCATCTTCCAAAGGACAGACAAGGGTTTATGTTTTGGTCAATCCCTCCTTTATTCCCTCCCCCACATCTCCCTAGTCACATAGCACTCTTCTCTAGCTTAAAATAAAACTCCAGTTTGTATACTGAAGCAAGAGTGTGATCAGTTTCCAGCCACCTAGATTGTTTGATATTTTTCAAACCACCCCTTCCCAGCCCCACACATCCTTGAGCTGCTGAGGCAGGTTGCAAAGGTCAAGCAGTCTCAAAAGAGAAGCCTTTATGTTTCCTTAAAGCCCAATTTGAAGTTTTTAGCTAACCTGATAGAAGTTTGTTTTTTTTATTTATTTTAAGAGTAAAAAGCAAATAGCTCACATGAATTACATCACTTGAGAAGTCAAGGCTTTTAGCAAAATATCACATCCTGTGATAATAAAGCTTTTTTTCTTTTAAAAGAAAGGAAAAGATTATTTGTTATTACTGATAGCTCTCTAAAAGGAGGCATTAGCTAACCTACTGAAAAGGTAGCTATTTCCCCTTAGTTTAGCTCAGCTTTATATTACCAACATAGAGTCTCTCTCTCTCTTTATGTATATAGATATACATATGTGTCATCCTACTAGTCGGGAGCAGCAGCTCAGAGAAATATTAGCATGCCACATACAGATCAGAAGCATACCATCTACCAGACTCTACAGATTAAGAATGTTTCATCTTTCAAGGCCTTTATAACAGGTTTTGTTTAGCTGATAGTCAATTATCACATAGAAGTTTTACAAACAATATTGAACCCCTCCAAGTTGATGTATTAAGCCCACCCAGATCAGAGAAGAACCTTCCTACTCCAAGTAGCACAATCTCTTCTTTCAGAAGGACAACTACTCCCCTACAGAGCCCCATAAAACAGCATTTCATTATTTTTAGGACCTCTCCTGGGATACATCAAACAAACATTAGTTACAGAGACAAGCCATATAAATATTAGCTTCTGAGAAATCACTGACTTACAGCTACTACCACAACCAGCCAGCCTTACTAGCCTTGGGCAGTTCAACTTAACTATTACCTACAGAGCAGAAAAGATACTGTTTTACCTTAGTTTTAGGAAAAGCAGCTACTCAATTCCTCCCCACCTAAGAAGTAAAGGAAGAATAGAGTTTTCAAAGACCCAGAGAACTCTTTATAATCTATTTGCACCCTCGTTTTGCTCTCTAGGCCACACCTGCAACCCCCAAACCTGCTCTATCTGTGATTCTCATTGGAAAGCTATCAATATAAAATAGGAACAGCTGCTGAAGGTTAAGACACACCAGATGGTTATTTGTACCAGAACTACTCACTTATTAGTCAATAAAGTAAGTGAAGGGATACAAAAATATGAGTGCTTTTACTTAGACTGATTTTTGGTTGGATTTTCTTGTCTTAGCTCTAAGGTATTAAGCTTAAAGGTAATGGAAGTGCTTGTGTTTTATCAATTATCCTGAGTCACACTGTGTTGTGGTATAAGAGGGATATATAAATAGTGTATCTGGTTAAGGGCTCTATAGTATTCACGCCTTCCTTTGCTCTCTAGTTCCATTACTTACATTAAAACCCAAATATATTTAGTAAATGCTGTTGTAGTGTAAAAGTGAGTACCAAGTTGTTTCCTATTAAATTTGATTTGTTGTTGTTGAAACTTGGCATTTAGCCACTTTGTTTTTAATTTTAGCTATTGGCTAAGCTTTTGTTTCTCTCAGTGTACCTAAAAATTTCAGCCTTGGTGTGCTGTAGTACAAAAATCAGACTTGTATTTGATATGTTGTTTCATTTAGGTGTGTGTGTCAACTTGGGACCAAAACCCATTTGGATTCTTATCATGCGAGTGATTTTTCCCCAGCAAGATGTTCCGGTTACTAGGCCAACTTTACTTGGATTTCTTTGTTTTCCTGGCAAAAGCACGAAGTACTGGTATGGGATCTAAGATACTTAGGTAGATCCAGCGTGTATTCTGACTTTAGCAGCCCAATCGGTTAGAAGCATATGGGTGATGTTGTTGGGGCAGCTGTTTGCTGCTTCCACTGGCACTTATACGGAGCTAGGAGTAGGTAATGCAAAGTTTATTCTTTACAGGTGATAGGAAGGGGATATTTTTACTGAGATGAAAATGATTCCTGTATTTGAAGCAGAGTAAGTAATAGAAACCTTGCTCAGTGAAGTGAAGCAGGGAAAGGGAGTGGAATCCTCTATGGGTATGTCTCAAGGTTTGTTGAACTGAATGACCTTCTTGCTATAAGACTGTTATTAGGGACTGTGAGGTTTTGTTGCTATTGATAGGGTTGGACAGTGAGATGGGAAGGGTACTGGCAAAAGAAAAGAGAAGTTGTTGCCCTTTAAGTGTACTTGTTTGCTGTCTTACTCTGCTTTTTGCCTTTGACTTCTGCCTTGTGACTGCTTAATCCTCCTTTAAATCTATTTTTGTCCTGTAAAAATTTAAGACAGCTGGATTTGTTAGGCTATGCTGTGAATGGGGAAGCACTAGGTTTGAATATTATACTAGTTTGGTTTGTAATCGCTAAGAAAACTGAGTTTTAAAGAAATCACTACCTTCATGTACCCGATGTTAGGCTGAAAAAGAGTGTATTACAATAGTTTTTGTTTAATGTAAATATAGTGTTGAAAAAAAGACTTGAAATATATTGTAGTATTCCTTGCTGGTTCCACAGCCTCAGCACTTGCTACAGGTTCTGATTCTGGCTGACTGTGACCTGAGGGCAGGTAGCTGCTAACAATACTTCTGGTAGTACTCCCAAAGGTGATAACTGGGTAGAGATGAGAAGAGGACAACAGAAGTGTGGAAAGAGGAGGTCACCTCTGTGCTTTTGTCCTCACCCAGTATCTGCTCTTTCTAAAACAGGGTGGCTGAAATGTGGCACATGAAATGGCAAACTTCTTGACAGTTTTTTCTTCCTGCAGTGGCATGGCATCTTTCTGAAGATGCCATGTTCAGGAAAGACTTTTAATCACTTGTATCTGGGAGACTGTAAGACAGTGTACAAGGTAGTAGCCCAAGACTCCATGAACACAGTGAGTATTATGGAAATACATTGATTACTCTGGGTTAGGTATTATATGTGAAATTATTCATCTATTTAGAATGTTAAAGCAAGTATTACTGATCAGTCTTAAATGTCTACAAAGGTAGAAAATATGTTCTGAATGGGATCTGTCCTGCTGAATAAAGACATTTGGAGGCCCTGCGGGTAGAAGGTAAATTTTTTAATGCTTACTAAGGAATTGTGAAATAGTGAACTATCTATTTGTTGTAGTCTTTAAATAAAAAATGGTATCTTGCTACAGGTTGTGGTTTTTAGTTGCTATGTCATGTTAGCTGAGATTTGCAAGTTTCATACATTCTGGTGAAAATTTCTATTGCAGATAGCCATTTATCTCTGAATCATGATGACATATTTCTGATTATAAAAATCCATTAAAAAATTGTCTAGTGGTGATAAACAATGCCAATTGCACACTGGGTTATTACATACTGATAACTGAGGTTCAGAAATTAAAAAGCAGTATTATCAAAAAGAAATTTTGGCATCTAGTTTGAGCTAACAAAGAGGTGGTTTTGGTTTTGGAGTTTCTTTAACTGTGACTGGAAGGGCCTCTTGACTCACTGAGTTTAATCACCTGTTGTCACCAGCAATTATGTCTTATATGCCACATAAAATGTTTGTTATGTCTTAAAGATACCTGGATTTTCACCCCCTATTCCCCTATAATTGTTTCATTATCTAACCCTTATATCTTTCATATGAGATCATATTCCAGATATAGTTTCTAGAGTTGCCATCTGGTAGAAATTGTCCTTTATGAAAACTTTTGCCTGCCACTGATACACCTTTACTATGTATCACTTTGAAGTGATAAATGCAATCTTGTCTTTGGAAAGGGTAATGTTTCCTCATTATTATTCCTAGACCAGCAGAAAGAGGCTAAGCAAAAGTATAAATGTGTTGTATACATGATGCAGCTTTAATACTGAATGTGCAGCCAATGTTAAACTGGGAAGGAAAAGGTCCCTTGGCTGCAGGAGAAAAGAAAGGAAGAAGGTGTCAAGAAATCAGTCTATATGGACAAAGGATAGTGATTATAGTATTATCTAGACAAAATTTTCATATAAAGAGTTAATTTGATTTAGAAGCATGGAGGTTTTCACACTTTGGCGATGTCTTTGTCTTTGTGATAAGGAAGGTAGCATGTTTGGGCCAGAATTAAGTTCTTAAAAATCAATCCTTTTCTTTCTGGTAATGTTAAAATACTAAATGAAAAATAGAAAATAGAAAAAGGAAACGGGAAGGTGTATTTTCACAGATGTCTGCAGTAGAAGAACCTTCTGCTCTCCCAGACTTATAATGTAATCTGATATAGGGGTTAAGATACCAGCAGCTGTCTGTGGTCTTTCTATCTATTGTACTTCAGATAAAATGCTTGGGTACTTCCCTGGAGGCAAGAGTACTAGCACAGTCCTTCCTGGGGCAGTTCTCTGAATTGTGCCCACCTAGATCTCTTCTGAATAGGATTTCATGACATGGTGTCTGAGCTACTGTGGCGTTACTTCCTGCTATTAGCTTCAAAACAACCCTAGAGGTGCTGCTGCACGTATTACTGCCTTTCGGCAACATCATCTTTGTGTTTGGAACAGAACATGGAAGAAAGGCAAACATCGCAGAATTTGGTAGGGCCTGCTGCAATGGGACAAGGGGTAATGGCTTTAAACTAAAAGAGAGAAGATTTAGATTAGATATAAGGAAGAAATTTTTTGCAATGAGGGTGATGAAACACCGGCACATGTTGCTCAGAAAGGCAGTAGATGCCCCATCCCGGGAAATATTCAAGGTCAGGTTGCATGGGGCTCTGAGCAACCTGATCTAGTTGAAGGTGTCCCTGCTCATTGCAAGGGGGTTGGACTAGATGACCTTTAAAGGTCCCTTCCAACCCAAACCATTCTATGATTCTACAATTGTATAGCCTGTGTTCTAAAAATAAGATCTTAGGGAGAAATTGGGATAAGTAAGGCAAGATAATTTATAAATCACATTCCTTTTATTTCTGCCATCCCCTGCACTTACCTTTCAGCGCTTTCCAGGCTTAATCATGTATGGAGAGCACTATCCTAGATAGTAGCATTAGTTTGATGCATATGTTAGTAATTCACATGGATAAATGCTTGCTTTATGGCTTTGGCTGTTGTTCTGACACTGCTGAATCACCCTCATAACATGTGAAAGGCAAACAAAATTGAAACCTTGTGAATGAAGTCTTTGATTTGTTTTAATTTAATACAGTTGAATGGTATTTCCCAAAAGTATTCACTTAGGGCATTGTAATTTTGTTCTCCCAGTGAGCATTTAAAGCACTGCTTCACACTGTGAATGCTCTCTGACAGCGTATATAACTATGCAAGTAACAAATACTTCAAAACTCATGGGAAACAGAGTAATGGGGACTGAAGCTCCCCACAACCAAAACGTGGTTGCAGAAGTTGGCTCTGTATTACAGCAAAACATAGAAATTGAAGTTGATGACTACTGCTGTAATTTGTAGGCCAGATTTGGCTCTCATACTAATGTAAATTTGGAATAACTCTACAGACTTCAACACAGTTGCCTTAGGTTTGTGTTAGGGTAGATGATAGCAAAGTGTCATTGCATTGTGTTATTCATTTAACTCACTGTATCATTTCCCCAGTTATATAAAGCTATGTTCATCTGAGACTCTACAGCAGGGTACCTGTGAAAGTTGTGCAGGCAGGTCTTTGGCACGTACAGGAAATTACAGTGAAAAAAATCATCCATCCCAGAAAGCAGTCCTGTTCCTGCTTACTGCTGCCTTTCTCACCCATTAGAGTGGTTTCACACGCTGGAGAAATCTCACACTTCATTAACTCAGCCTTCAGCTAGTGTCCAACCAAGAGACTATTGCAGAATGATCCCTGACTGGGGCCATATTACATCATCAGCTGAGAGAGCTGGCAACTACCTATTTCTCTCCCTGAAAATTAATTTCTAAGCTCTTTCATTACAATTGAGTCAATTATTTCTGACATTCAGCCAGTGAGATGCTCCCTGTACCCATGCTGCTGCTCTCCTGGGCTCTGCCAGCCTGTGCATGAGCAGTCTTCTCTGCCTTGTTCCTTCTGGCACTTCATCTTCTCACCCGAAACAAATGTGTCCCTCCATTTGCTTTGCTCCTGCTTGGCCTTACTGTTCATTGGGTCAGGAAAGGATGTCTGCTTACTCCTTGGATCTTCTAAATTCTTCCTTTAGCCATATTCACTTCACTAACTACCTCCTCAAAGTAATTTCTTTGAAATTATTTGAAATTTGAAAGAAGTTAGACCAAGATCTGGTTAGGCCTTCACTTGTGAGGGCCAGCTTGCTTCTGTGCTTCCAGAGACTGCACCTGAAGGGTATGTGGGGGCTACTCTACTTTGAAAGGGAGGGTATCCTATGGAAATGCCCATTCCTCTGTACATTGAGCATGAAAAGAAGCCCTCAGTTTGTAAGGCTGGTGCATGTTCTTCCCTACCTAGGACTTTAATGCATTATTCTGAAGGGTTCAAGTACACGCCAGTTCTTCGTCCCATCCCGTGACCTCTAGGCATAGATAAAGGAAAAAAAAATTTACAAGCTCCCCTGACATCGAAGAAGGGACTCTTCACAGTGTGTAAAACTGTCAGAACCAAATTCTCAGCATGCTTTTCAGAACCAGATTTAAATAGGTTCAGTGTATTTTTTTACTCCCCAGGATGTTGATATTCCAGCACTAAATTTGTGTAAAGTTTGTGGTTATTAAATCCAAGTAGGGTGCAAAGAACAGAAGAAATGAAACAGCCTGTTAAGTCTGAATTTCACCTTTTTCTTTTCCTTCATGAGATGCACTCTTCAAATATGTCATAAAGGGACCTGTTTTTTTCTAGGAGGTCCTCTAATGTTTGCTTAAAGCAACAGCACATGATAAAATCCTATGGATTTAGTCATAAATAGGGATCAAATTTCTGTTATGCAAAATACGTTAAATCACATTATTTATAGTAGTTTGGACAGAATCTTGGGCAGTCATTTTCAAGTGCATCTATAGTATGCAGAATATGATTGACTCCAGAGAATCTGAGTGCCACTTTCATGAGTATTGAAAGGTTTGAACGCTCCCAGTGCTGCCTATCTCTTCTTTATGCTATGTGAGAAACTCAGAAAGAGGGAAAAGAGGTGTTTGCAGCCTTACCTGCATACTGAATTGATTTTGTTGAAGTAGTGTTCTTACACTAGTTCAAGTTCCTGAGAAAACAATCTTTTTTTGATTTAGTAATGGTTTATTTCAGCATAATTTGAATTTTTAAACCCTCTTCAATGGTGGCTTTATGCAAGCTGGGTTGACTCTGCATTGCAGCTGGCTAGGAGGATGTGCATGTTATTAATTATTGTGCCTCAGCTGAGACCTAGGAACTTTTTGAACTCCCCTAAAACAGTTGCAAGCTATTATGTGTTCATACCCTTTATGATCTAAGCTAATGCAAAGCAGACCTGACTAAAATGAATTTCAGCATAATTGTTTGCATTAATAAAATTGTCTCAAAGTTGTGCTTGATATGCAAAACTTGAGGTGATGATTGAGGAGTTACATCCCCAGCTATGTGTCTGATCCCTCTGTGAGAGATTACTACCCTTACAGCAGAATTGCCTGAAATTTATACTTTTATGAGCTCTCATCCTTTCCAATCCCAGATCATTCACTAGGTACTGCTTGGAGGTCCTTAGTAAAATACCTTGCTATGCGTTTCCTGATTGTTCCCAGTGTCTTACACTGTTGCAGTCTTCTACCAGTAGATGTCAGCTCTGAACTGGTGAAAGTTTATTATGTTTGTTTCAAGGTAATTAAAATTAGTGATTCTGTGACATTGACCTTCTGATATCAAGTTGCTTGTTCCGAACATCAGAAAGCATAATGTCACTATTCAGACATGCAATGTATGACCAGTGTGACATTCGCACACTCTGTGACATTTGTAAAGGCAGAAAGAATTCAGGCTGAATAAATGTGGAAAAAGAGAGCCAGTTATTCTGTATATTATTAAAATTTTAAGAAAGACTTCTCAAGATCAGACTCTATTTCCAAGTGAACACATTTCTAGATTAAGCTAGTAAATCAGGGCAAAGGAACCGCTGTGGTGCAGGGGGTGGTAGTAATTTGTGGCAGCCTCTACGCTGCCAGAAACAGAATTACTGGAGCCTTAGGAGGAGCCCCTGCCCCAGTAAACTGGTTACCCCTGCGAGGCAATGTGAGTGGGGGATATTCTTACTCTGTACTGCTCTGTTGGGATTTTTTTCTTTTCTTAAAATTGTAGGGCTATTTGCAGCTTGTGTATTTTGCTGGAACGTAATCTGAGAGGCAAAAATTTGACCATTGTTCTTTAGGGTAGCAATGGCACTGTACATACAACCACGAGCTGGAACAGGAAGAGATATATTTTCCTATATATTGTGGACACAAGTGCCATAGTGCTGTCCCTGCTTGCTTTATGGCATCTGCTCCTCAGGTAGACAGAAAGACTTATTACCATGTTGTTGATTCTGTGTGTTCCTGCGTTCTGGGATCTAGCATGCATGGGACACTCTTATGTTCAGAAATTCCTGTTTTGGGGGCAGAAGCATGCTATCAGTATATTCCCACACTTACCGTACAGCTGTAGCTATTTCTGTTGAGAACTCCTGGAGGCCTACCCCAGAGATCTTAGTGCCTCCACCATGGAACTATGCTGAGTTGGTCTGTGGTTTGCTGGGAGGGTTTGCTGTACCGTGAGGCAGGGACTTTAGCCCACTGTCACATCTAACCAAGGCACTGCCTCTTTTAGCTGGTTCTGCTGCTCAAATCCACGTTTTAGAAGTGGATTGCTCGCTCCTGCTTGCCAGCAAGTTGTTTATGCTATGGACTAGATGTTTGGTAAAATCTGTGTCCTTCAGAAATGTTTTTTTCCCCTTGAAAGGCAGAAGGCACAGGGGTTGAGGACACACAGCAGGTCTGTGAATGCTGCATTTCTGTGGAGGGGCTGGGGCTGGGTTGAAGCCGTGTTGCACACATCTGGGAGAAACAATGGTGGGGGCATCCGGGAACTAGATCATGGGCCTGCCTCCCAATGGTCGGGACCCTGAGAGGAACAGCAGGCTGGGCAGCCCCTTCCCCTCTCCTGGGGCGGGTGAGGCAGCCTGCGCTGACGTGGTGCAGCTGTGTAGCCTTGGACAAGACCGCTATGAAAGGAAGGGTGTGAGAAGGGCCTCCTCAGGATCTCTCCCTTCTGGCTCAGGCCCTCGCCCTTGCCTGAGCTATGTGGTCCTTGTGCCCCTGCCTGGACATATCCCTGCTAGTCCTGACCCCCATCTGGCTTCCTGACTTGGCCTGGGACCGGCCTTGTCACCATGAATTTGTCCAACCATCACTGGGCTGTCGGCTGACCCTGGTTACTGTTGTCTGCTCACCCTGCTGGGAGACTTTGGGATGGGGACGTTGCTGGTGGGGCCTCCATGATTGCTGGGTCCATGCTCGCCTTCCCTGGTGGAGAAGCCAGCCCCTGCTGCTCCCTGACGCTAACGAGCTCTTACCGATAGGTGGCCATCACAGGCTGATTTATGTGATTGCATATTACAAATTATAATTTATAAATACATATATAAGCTAAAATTAAACTTGCATTGGCAGTTCAATTCTCTGTACTAGTACTGTGAAGTCTGTGAAGTGATTAATGATGTCTCCTCAAAATTAATGAAGATAAGAAATAATAAATATTTTTCAGAGATGAGGACTTTTGTACAGATAAGTGTCCTATAGATGGCATACCTGCTCCCACTTGGTCCCGTAAAAAGAGAAAACAGATAAGTCAGTTCCAAGGGAACGTTATTCCTTATTTTTGCAGACTGTGGCCTAGCTCAGTGCACAATTGTGAATGCAAATATAGTAAATACAGGTAAGTTGAGTTGCACAGTTCCAATGTCTTTAGGAGATTAACCGCCTGTTTGCTGAAAAACTTGACTCTAGTGACATTACTTAGCATGTGACATTATTTGGGGAAAGGGGGCTTCCTTACTATTCCCATTGCTCAACAAATGTTATTTCTTTAACATGAGAGGGCCAGGCATGGTAGTACTGGCTGTAAATGTTTGAGGGTGCAAGAGGGTAATTTTGTTCAGCTGAGTGAACGTTGATGCTGGTGACAAAAATCCCTTTGCATACAAGTGTGGTATCAGGGCCATCAATTAGATTGAGTTAACAAACCCCCCACCTCTAGATACCGAAGTATTTTCGTATGAGGTGTTCTCAGAAGCCTGCTTGTTTACAGAGCTGATACGGGCAACCAGTGGGACTCCCTTCGTTCCTGAGGCGGATCAAGGTGGTGGGGAAGAGACATCCTGCATATTTACATTGAAGTGACATAGGGTATGAATTTCTGAGGGAAGCTATAATGATTTGAACAATTTTAATTCATTTATAATTATGATTTTACTATACAACCAGCAGTTAATTTCTCATAGGCTTTATGGGATTATAGGTTTAGTGAGATTTTTAAGTGTTAAGTGACCATATGTTTTAAAGACTTAATATGGTTTTTAGCTTTTAGGTGATTGTGATGTTTTTCAACTTTTCTAAAGCTTAGTAATGTGTTCCTTGGCTCTTCTGCATGTGCATAACACGTGTAGGAACATATTTTAAAAACAAACCAAATTAATAACTATTCAATTAAACCCAAACCATTTTAAGCCTGCTAGCTGCTTGTTCATACACAGAAAATAACTCATGTGCAGTGTGAGTTTAAATTATCTGTCTTTATGTGTTCAAAACACCTAAATAGTTACAGTGAAATTATGTGAGTCACAAATAAGAATGTTGAAGGTCAATCTCATTGGTAACAGTGATCTGAAGAACTCTCCCGCTTCCTGGCCATCCCCAGGCTTCAGCAGCTCCTATAGCTGCTTGTATGAAGTGGCTTCAAGCTGAGCGTATGGATGCTGGTGCTTCAGAGCAGTGGCACTGATGTTGAACTGTGTAGAGAAGCTGCTATCAAACTGTGTATGTAAGTTCTTGACCCCAGACTGCTGAGTGATTTCATTAGCACAGGGTCCTGCTTCTAAGCCTCTGTCCTTCTGCAAGGAACCTGCTCTGTCATTTCTGCATGTACAGCACTGCATTTTGCATCCACTTTTGTGGAAAACTCATCTAGAGCCTATTTTCTTTCCCTTCATCATTAAATGTTCCTCCCTGCATGCATGTCAGTGGCAGCTCTTGCTATTAGTGTCTACATGCACGTTATGTTAAGGAAAGTTTAATAATGTTAACAGAGGGAGAGGCTCTGTTACCAGTGCTGGTTCTAACTTTGTTTCAGGCCAGAGAAGTCCTGGAGAGTATAACAGTTTCTAAAATACCATAATGGAAAAAAGAACTAATATTTGAGGCCAGTGGGAATATTCCACCTCTCTGTGCCAAGCAGCCTGTGAAGGGAGCCGTGTATCGCAGATGGAGAGGCTTAGTTAAGTGACCAGCACAGACCTTCGGAGTTTTCTCAGTCCAGAAATCTGATAGACTGTTACTGCTCTTAGTCTAATAAATAATGCTGCGCAGTGTTATTCGTTAGGGAGGAGAAATGGTAACACAGTGCTGCACTGGGATGCAGAAGCTTGCTATTGGAAGAATGGCTTCTTCCCTTTCCCCTCCTAGCTCAGCGACATTATGCAAATAAACAAGGAAGGATAAGCAGTGTGGACACACAATGTTACAGAGCTCTATGCTTGCAATAGTAACAGTATTTTGCTAGTCAGAAATATTTATCACCCTATCAGTGTGGCAATGTATGACTTTCACATGGGGTGAGGTGTTGTGTTAACTAAAACTACAGTCCATAGCGAGGGAATGAGGAACCTCACACAGGAGGAGAAGAGAGGTCCTTGCTGAGTCCCACTCTCACAACTAGGACTGTTCCAGCTTCTGCATGTCCTTGGCCTCTGACTGAAGCTAAGCCATTGATACAGGGACAGCTTTGAAGGTGGCGAAGGAGAGCGGACTGCTGGGGTTGAGACTGCAGGCTGTGTGCTGATACTTCTGGCCCAGCTCCGGGAGCTTAAATGCCTTTACCTGGAATGGGCAGGGGAGTGTATGGAGAGGCACGTTTCTGGGGGTGAGAGATGTGGTGAAATTCTGGATGCTGGTACTCGTGGACAATGAAGAATGAGCAGAGAGAAGGGAAGAGGATTTTGGTACAGCGTTTCTTTTAACTCATGCTAAATTGAACGTTTGTTCAGTGATGTGATACAATAATACTTAAATAAATGTGGACTAACCCTTCCGTGGGGGTGTGAACAGAAGCTTCCATATCTGATTCTCTGAATCCTGCAGTTGGTCCCCCAGCATGGAATTGAACTGTGTACATTTGGTTTTCTTCATGGGAGGGTCAAAATATGTTAAAATAGTCTTTTAAAACAAAAAATGAAATGTTGAGTCTTTGTGGGGGAGAAATAAGCTGAAGGCAAGTTGTAGATTGGAAAACTGTCTTTTTTTAAAAATAGATGGCAGGCTGGAGTCTGTGTTTTAGCTTAAATGACAGTAATACAATTTGTGCAAGACTGCAATAGCAGAGCAGCATATCTATCTAACTTTTGTTTATTATTATCCAGTTTTCTGAATTTCTAAACTTCTGTTTCAACATATTTAAAATTCATATTTCATTTTCACAAGACACTACATTTGGCTGTATTGTGTGTGCAAGGGTTACAAAAAAGGCACTGTATGTGCATTATTGCTGTACCTTTGTATTTATCTACATGCCAAGATTAATCCAAGATGCAGTAATGTTTTGCCTTAAAGCAATTGTACCAATGCACCTTAACCCTGATCTTAAGAGACTTAGTCTATGTTCCTGTGACAGTTTGTTTATTCTTCACTTCAGGGCCTCTTTTGAGCTAAAACAGCCATTAAAAGCAAATTGTTTTGGACAGCTTTTCTGCCTCTGAGTAACAAAAACTGTGCAACTTATTTTTATTTCTTCCTATTCCTTTTCCAGGTGATTCCAGCAAACATAATTCCACTGTAGTACACATCTAGCACTGGAATAATCTAAATGTGGAGAAATGATGCAACTCATTAACAGTGTGACCTTTCAGCACTCTCTATTTGTGAAAATTCTACATGCAGGGGACAAATTCCACTGTACTTTGTGTACTTATCATTGTGAACACAATGTGTATAATGCCCATACTGGAGGAAAAACATACGTTCAGGTGCTTCATATATTTTCAGTTATTTGTGTATGTTGTTGTGCTGCATGAGTGGCAGATAAAATTATAGCCATATTGTAAAAGAATATTAAGTGTTGAATGTTTAGCTCTAAAATAGATCTAAACCCCTCTAATTCAGTGGAAGGTGTAAGTATTCTATTCTTTCTAGTAATTTTACATAATTTTAAGTTGATTAATTTGGTTAATCAAATACTTGAAGGAATATAATCTCAAAAGGTGACTGAGAATATATCCCTCTATTAAGCAGGCAATTCTTTTTTTACTTTGTTATAAACAAATATATTCTCTGGGAAGGGTAAAAGAACAGAAATGAAAAAGGATTGTTTGTAGTATAACTGTAGTACAATGGAGACATCAAGGGAAAAATGGAGCCCACTTCAGCTGCTCTTAATAAGAGCTGGATCAAACCTAGGATTTCTTGTCAGTCTCATGAGGCACCACAGCTCTTGACTTCACTAATCAAGATTCAGACCTGAATAATTATGAATTATATCTTCATATTCACTAAAGAAGAAATAACTCCTGGCTAGATTTAACATGGTAAAATTTGCTTCATTAAATCTTTTTTAATTAACCAAATACCTTACATTATTTCAGGCCCTGCTATACTCTTTCTTCTTATAAGAGAACTACTAAAATGGAGACAAAGGTCAGTTTGGGAATATAAAATTGTTTATTTTAAAATTGTATCTAAAATGAAAATAAGTTAACCAGAGTTGAAGGTATCAGTCTTTGTCAAGATAAAATCTTGGGCTGATAGTGCAAATAAGTTTGTAATAGAATAATAAATAATTTACTGTCCTTTAAAAAACGTATTTTGTTAAATTGTAGTTGCAACGTAATTTATAACTTGTTGGAAAGGAGATGTGTGGTTTTTTTTCTTTGCATCTTCACAGAGTTTTTTCTTTGTTGCTGCTATGGAACAGAGACAGCAGTTATTTCTGTAGTATGGCAAGTATTTTTCCTTTTTTTTTGTGTAATCCTAATGTAACTGAGACATTGCATTGCTTAGAATGAAGAAAATATATTATGCATGTATAGATCCATATGTATAATATTTATGCAAAGTCTGATTTTTTTTAATAGAAGTATTTGTATTGTTAACTGTAACTGAGGTTTCTATCTGGTCCTCTCTATTTCTATTTATTAGAAATTATGATCTAGGAAAATATGAACAAGTTAGTTAAAAACTGATTTAGTGTTTCATATTGCATCTCATTAATTTTAAAGTGAGATAATTGTAAAATCTACAGTAATAATTCTGAACAAATTTATTTATAGGCAGTTGAGGAGATAACTTGAGGAGCTGAAGTGGAATCTTACAGGATACTTAACATGTTCTGTGAACACTTTGTACTACATGCATTAATGGTAAATTTTGAGAAGTGTTAAGTGTTGATGGATGTGATGAACAGAGCTGGGAATGAGTTTCTTTACAGCTGCGGTAGTTTGTAAATATGAGGGTTATGACAGCTTAGAGAAGCTGAAACCAAGGAATTCTTGCAGAATAAGCACCTGCTTGTCAGCTATGCTACCAAGAAAAATGAAACACTGAAAGAAATCTCAGACTGTTTTTTTTCTATGCAAAATCTGCTTATGTTCAGGTATTATTGTCCTGTAGTGAGGATCTGAGGACTTAAGCAGATTTTACAATGTGAAGAAATCTTGTCTTGTCTGTGTGATTTTACACAGGATATGTAAATTTCACAAGTGGTGCTCAGTTAGCTGTATATTTCAGCAAAATTATGTAGGAACATAAATAATTCTAATATTTCATGAAATATGAATAAAGGCCTATTCAATACTTTCTTTTTTTTTGAGGCTCAAGGGAAACCTAAATTGAATGGTGTTGCTGAAGCTCTTTTGAAGAGATATTCTTCAAAATTTTTAACATACCATGTACCTTTCTATTAATATGAAATATTTTTCAATTCTTTCAGTGTTCCCTTATGATTAAAAATTTTGTCAAATGGCAGTCCGCAGTTGTGCAGAGTTTCCAACAAGGGCTATTGGTCTTGTTCTACAGTAATTAACCTTGGTGCTGGAAACATTTCACTTTTCTGCATTGCCACTTCCTTTCATTGTAGAAGGGAACAATCCTCTGTAACTGGGGGGCAAAATGTTTTGCCCCTAACTAAAATTTTAGAGATATTGTTACGTGTCTATTTGACATCTACAAACACAAAAAGCCCAGAGCTGCTGCTTGCAAGGCGTCCTCAATTCCCTATGCGTCCACTTGTGCAAGTGGCTTTCCCTGTGTCACATCTTTGTGTTTTGTGAATGTAACAGGAATGGGGAAGATGGAGTATGTCATATATGTTGTTAAGACTCCTGATGCCACAGAATCTTTCTCATCCAAAATTACAGCAGGCTACAGCAAGATTAGTTTGTTCAAAAAAGTGATAAAACCACAGAAAAGCTTTCAAACAGAGAGGTGAAAAGCTCCACTAATTATATACCCTACATGAATAAGCTGTGCCCTAGAATCATATAATTGTCTAGGTTGGAAGGGAACTTTCAGATCGAGTTAAACTATCAACCTAACACTGACAAAGCCATCACTAAACCATGTTGCTAAGCATCACATCTACCCATCTTTTAAATACCTGCAGGAATGGCAATTCCCACCACTTCACTGGGCAGCCTGTTCCGATGTTGATAACCCTTTTGGTGTAGAAATTTTTCCTAATATCCAATCTAAATCTCCTCTGGCCTAACGAGGCCATTTCCTCTTGTTCTATCCCTTGTTACTTGGGAGAAGGGACTAACTCTCACCTCTTTACAACCTCCTTTCAGGTAGTTTCAGAGATCAATAAGGTCTCCTCTCAGCCTCCTTTTCTCCAAGCTAAAAAAAACCCAGTTCCCTCAGCCATTCCTCATAAGGCTTGTTCTCCAGACCCCTCACCAGCTTCGTTTCCCTTCTCTGGACTTGCTCCGGAATCTCAATGTCTTTCCTGTAGTGAGGGGCCTAAAACTGGACACAGTATTCAAGGTGGACCTCCCTAGTGCCGAGTACAGGGGGGCAATCACTTCCCTAGTCCTACTCATCACACTATTCCTGATATGGGCCAGGATGCTGTTGGCCTTCTTGGCCACCTGGGCACACTGCTGGCTCATATTCAGCCATAATGCATCCAGTCTTTTACAAAATAATAGCTAAAGGAGGAACAGCAATTCACTTTATCTTACAAAACATGGTGAATAAGATATTAATGAAACTCAAGTGTTTGGCCTTCAAAATTGGAAAGAAGCTGTTTTCATACCATGTGGGGAACTTATTATTTCAGGATACTGTTTGATATCTAGTGGGATCTAGAAAAGGAGTTGACAATCAAAAAAAACCAACAAAACCAATCCCAAGCTTACTCAGATTTGATATACTGTTAAGTAAAGAATAAAGCATTTTAGAAAAGAGATAAGTTCTTATGTTTCTGACTAACAAGCTGTAGCAAAATCTTTACCTGAGACAGACGTGACCTAACTACTGCTTGCAAAACTCCTTGAAGTTTTAGAAAACAGCTGTGGCCACAGACAAAGCTCTGCACTAGCTGAAGCATGGTCCTGATCCAGCACAACAGTTGTTACCCCTTCACTCTGATGACAGTAATTCCCCCATGATGTAGAATGAGGTCTTTGTGGTTCTTTGATACCAACCAGTTTTAGGAGGAATCTTTGTATGTTCAAAGAGGGCAGTTTCTGAGATTGCACCAAGTCAGAGAAGTCCAGCATTGCACTAGCTTGTAGAAGCACCAAGTGTTAAAACTACCAGTACAGTTTTGGAAACAAATGTAGCTCAGATTCAAAGGTTCTGCTGGCTTACAGGTAGCTGGTGAGGAGAAGGAGCTTCTGTTCCTGTTGCCAGAAGACCTGTGCCACTTCAGGTAGAGGAGCCAGGTACATCTTGGCATAGTTTGCTGAAGACCGGGGAAAGGAAGTATCGGGCTATCTTCTGCTAACCTACACCACAGGGGTCTGTGAGATTCCAGGTGTGCCTTTTCTTTCCTTATCTGCTCCCTGTTCAGCAAATCTTGGTAACAGACACATCTGATGCTTCCAGGCACACTCTAGTCTCTTTTTGATAGTAAAAATACTAATTGACATCCTAATGAAAATCTAATCAATGCAATCAAATTGGCTCTTGTTGATCCTGAAGTACATGTGGTGACAATCTCTTCTGTCGTGACACACGCTGTAAAAAATTTATTGTCATGTGTAAAGGAAGTATGTCACCTCCAATGTGCCCTTGCTTTATATCAGATACACTATTAAGAGTTTGATAATAAGAACCAGCATGAATATCAAGTGTTCATTTTAATTTATACAAATAATTTCTATTAAACAGCTTTCACAAATGAGACTATTGGAAATTGAAGCTTCAAAAATGTTTTATAGTAAATGAAGCATTCAGCATCTTAGTATTTACTGCTGAATTATTATTAATTATATAGTATACTATTTACTGTGACAGCCGGATGTGCTTTAGCATAAACTCTGCTAGATATATATGAGGTGCCCGACTTGGATGCTTTTTCATTCTATTTTTGGCAGTGGATTTTATATATTCTAAGTGAAAACTCCAGTCTTTTATCATAACTGTTGCACGTCTAAATTCAAATATCTCTCTTATAATGCTGGGTGTGGTTTTACTTGCTTTATCATTGGTGTTTCCAATAGTTTTCTGGTGGTGATTTGGAACCTAAATAGTAGAGACATCCCATCTCTAAGTTAATGATAAAATCATAAGAAAAATGGAGTGTGATACCACAAAATTAGGCCTCTTTTACCCCCTTTTCTCCTCCCTGCCCCAAGGGCTGAAGTTGGCTGAGCCACAACTAGTTTAGTTGAACATTTTGTTTACACTCTTATGCAAGGGGCTTTTATTCTGCATATGTTATAAATAAGAGCTTTGGACTAATAGGAAGATCCTACAAGGTTACTCTGACATCTGTAAGTTGTTATTGGAAGTTACATTCCTGGTCTTATGATCTCTCCAATTCTCCCCTTCTCCTCTTCTGCCAGATCTCTACTAGAAAAAAAAGCCTACCCCCTGTATGTTTGAAGAAACTGGTTCTGGTATCTCTTATAGTAGCTATGTGGATAATCCTTACAGTAGAAATCCAGTCTCTCTCCTATGTATCAACAGTAACTACATGACAATTACTGTGACAATAGAAAAATACCCTAACTTTTGGCAAAGCAAACTGCCTGATGTACGTATGTCTATATGCTAAAGTTCACAGGCTCTTTAATCTGAAGTGGCCTGATTCAGCCACTCTAACTTGAGTTAAATATTGTGTGAATTTTCCCAATAAGCAGAGCTAGCAGGACTGGGCCTCAGCTGAGTAATGGAGCATTCTACAAGGAACAAAATGCAGCATCCTACAACAGAGTATGTACTTTTTTTCTTTGCTTATTTTGGCCCAAGTTTCATCTTTGTTTGAGTCTTGGTCTTTGGTTAGTATTTGTTCGCTAGATCTGAACTCGTGCAAGCTGAAATAGTGGGGGTTCCAATTTGCATCTCTCCAGGCAGATGACCTTTAGTCAACACAACTTAGACACTCAAGTGATTTCATTAACTCTAAGGTAACCAACTTACTAACGTACTGGTAAACACAATTTGTTAAACAAAATTTGGTGAACCGGGGCTTGGCGAAGATGTGAGTTATGGAAAAAATTCCCTAAAAACTTCACTGGCAAAGATGGGTAAGATGATACCCTAAACCAGAATACCAGAATAATCCATGCACTGTTCTGGCACACAGAACAAGCATAAGTTAATACTAAAACTAGTAAAGTAAAACCTGCTTGTAAGAGTTGGTTTGTTGTTTGGATTGGTTTGGGTTTTTTAAATGTAGTATACAGAGAAGGGAGAGGGCAATGTAATTAGATATTGTAATGAAAATATGTTGTGAAATTCCTCAAATTATTGTAAGATCTTTTGCCAGATCCATAAATCAGATTAAATTGAGTTTTGCTATTTTTTTTAAATTGAAAGGAAAAGTAGTTAGGGATGAGTTTTAGTGAACGCAGAAAACATGTGGTAGGTAAGTGTGAAAGACTTCCAGGTAATTTGTATGTGCAATTTATTGCTTCTCTTTTCATACATGCTAACTTTAAAATCAAAGTGACAGCACGTTTCTACAGTATATAGTCAGTCAAAACTTAATTTCAAAAATTACAATTAATTCTGAAGGTTTTCAAAATAAAGCTTATTATTTTGAACATGTTATAAGGACTGTACGAGAGCAGAAAAAGGGATGAACTAAAAAAATACTGCTCACATTTACATAGCTAAATTAACAGTGGCCTTGTGTAATACTTTCCTTTCTAGTGTGTGCTAAGCCTCATGTGCAATATTTGTATTTGTTGGCAGATGGAAGATGAGAGCAGAGGGAGGTGTTTCTCATTTAAATGGATCTGCTTTCTTTTTTTAATAATAACCAAGAAATAAGGTATCCTTTTACTGTGCTTGGCTATATGTCCTTTGTTGCTTAAAATTGCCCTGAGCATATTAATAGTATAGCACAGCATTCAAATAATATCATTTGTGGTGGGTGTGGGAGTGAAGACCTCATAGCTGGGTTTGGGAATATCTACCATGGGAAATCTTTTATGAAATAACTGTTACTTCGCACAGTGTGGTCTGATCCAAATGCTAACCATTTACTCCTCAGATATTTTTCATGAGCCTTGCAGATAAGATATCTCTGCGGGGATTGATTTAGCTGCATTCAGAATACTAAGCTCTCACCAGAGATGGGGAAATCACCCCACCTTTCTTTCAGTTTGGTGGTAGAGGGGAGTGTTAGTCTCTGGAGCTTCCCCCCACCCCTTAACATATCAGATTCATATTAGCAATATTTATTATCTAGAAGGGTGACTCAGTGTTGGCTGTTTTCAATTTTTGCTTATAGCACCCTGGAGAAAAATGTATATCTAAGCAACCATTTACATTTTCAATTCTGTATTTTATTGCAGTGGAGGTGGTTACAATACCATAGTAACAGTTGCTTTGCAGATTCACTTTTGACAGCATTTGATTCTTTGCCATAGTAGAGGTGGTTAATAGGTTTGCTCGTGGTAAGAAATGGTAAACTTGCAATTCTGAATAATTAAGTGTTATTATTTTGTTGAAAGAATTTAAGCAGGAAACATTTGTCTTTATTTAAAGAAAGCCAAATATTTACAAAATAAGGAAAAAGAAATATTCAGTACTTTATTTTGCTTCAGGGCTTGCTTCATACAAATGTGTTTGCATATTATATTCAACAGCATGCACAACGTGTAAAGACAATTTTACAACTTCTACAGCTGCTCACCACATGTGTGGCTGCATGGGGAAAACAAGTATGAGCTAAGAATGCTCCCCAACTTATGCCCCTATGAGAGATGTATATGGTTACAGTAAAAAATGTACATATAGGCAGTGTTAATAAAATGCTAATAGTTACCAAGGATTAAGTTTTGAGTAGTAGAACAAATCTGTATTTCAAAAACTACATGTAGAACAAGAAAATTCAACTGAACTGCTGAATATGTTGAACTTTTTTACCCACAGAAATTCAACAAATACACAAACCCCAACATGGGCTTTAGTTTTACTACATTACTTAGGATAGAAATTACTCTCAAACATTAACTGTATTTCTTGTAATTAGAAAAGAGGGCAGCCCAGTCATTTGTTTTGTCTGTCTTTTGCAAACTTGACCTAACAGATGCTAACATAATCTTTCTGCTGGGTGAATGGTTTCATTTCTTGACATCACACTTTTTTTGCATAAAAGGTGAAAGAAAGTATGTTGCATCACAGAAACCGCTTTTGGTTTCCCTTAAAAAAAATAAATAAAGGTAAGTTTTCTCACACCTTTGCTAAATAAGTCTTTTTTATCATTAATGTATGTGGGACTTATGCAGCTGTTAAGAAGTTACCTTTGTAATCCCTTCTGCATTAAAGACAATTTGCTACTTTTTATATTTCTAGCACTGAAACTTTGGACCTAAAGAATTCAGCTGCTTTCTCTTCAGGGATCTGATTTCCAACCCATACAATGAAATAGGACAGTGGTTGAATATTTTTACCTTGAAGAAGTAAAATCATTTAAGAACTAAAGGTAAGCACAAGACAGTATCTCCTCTTGTATATCTGCCTTACACAGATGGATATGTGCAGTTCCAAGTGTAATAGAAGAGTCATTTGTGTTTTGTTTGAGAGGGGAAAGAGGACTGAGAAGAAGGATTCTACAGTCCCTTCATGGGCAGTCAGTGAAGTTCTCCCTAGCAGAGGGGACAGTACAAAGCCTAGACACCACATGGAGTCAGAATAGGAATAAAGAAGGACAGAGCAGTACACGAAAGCTGTTTCTGCGCGTTGGCATAGATTTGAACCCTTAGAAGCAGAGACCTAAACATGTTTTGTGAATTCAAATTCACTTAGAGTGTGAACATCTTAGAATAGTATCAGATCCATCTATTTGGCTGGGAGCAAGTGTTAGTGCTGCGAGTGCCCTACAGTATATTGTCTGTAAGTTTGTCTGGTCCATGTGGATCCCTATCCAGCAGTTAGACTAAAATTGTGTCCTGTGAGGTATTTGGGATATGCCTACTTCAACATTCTAGGTTGGATCAGAAGAGAGCTTTGGAAATGAATCTCCTGGTTATTCCCGCATCGGGGCTTTGGTTTGCAAGATGGATTGCAGTCTCAGAGTACAAAAATGGGATTCCTCCTGGGTAAAATTAAACTGTGACCCGGGACTTAACATGCACCAACAACTAAGGGATGTGTACTCCACACTGGAACTGGTTGGAAAAGACTCGACATAAACTGTGTGTAGTGTAGATGTTGGACCCTCAAGGCACCCTGTTTTGTTCTGTAGGCCCTTTCCTATTGTACTGCCATAGTTAATAGATACCCACAGTCTGATCATTAAGGTGTCTTGCTTTTTTTATATTAAAAAATGATTGTGAGAATCTGTTCCTGTATCTCCTATTCCTTCTGGAATTAATTACTATTCATTAACAATGTGGTTGGTCTATTTCATGGGAGACAGATGGAGGCCAGCCAATGTTCTTTAGCGGGAGGCCTTTCTCACCCTCATAGTGATAGTTTTGTGGCTCACGCATTAGGAACAATTTTCAATGTAGTTAACTATTCTTCTTCTGTTGTCTCTTGATATTGAAATATCTTAACATCTAGAAATAGGATATCTGAGTAACATAAAAAAATGTGCTCTCCTTATCTGTGAGATAACACAGGGCTCTATGGTTTATAGATTTTCCTATCTGTCTCTGTGTATTTGGATGTATTGGTATATTTTCTAGAGTAGGTAAATGTTATCCTTCTGTGTTTTAAAAAGAGTATGCTGCGCAGAAATGGTTTGTGTGTTTTTTTAATTCTCCTCACTCCCCAAAGAGCAATTGAACAAAACAGATGAAGTGTCAAAAAGAAAATGCAAGCCCATAATATTTTTTTCTTAGTAATTTTGGTCTCTTACACCCTATGCAAGTTGACTTTTTTAGGTACATTTTAGCTAGTTCAGAAAAGCATGAATTTTTCAGTATGAGCTTTGAAACCTCCTGCAGATCTATATTGCTATGGTGGATGCCTACCGTACCAGCCTATAAATACCTCAGAAAAAAGATTTTGGTGCAGATGGAACTCCCAGACCTTGAGATAAAATTAATCCTTAAGGCAACAGCAAAATTGAAAGACCTAAATAGAAAATTTACTGGATAAATAAATTTATGATCTCTGCTAAAAGTATAACTTGCTTTTGATTGTTTCTTTTTGTTCATGATTTTTGATACCACTGAGTGTGGGATTTTGTTTTCTGTCTAACAGAGGATTCAACAGATGCACAGCTCACATGTGGTGAGTGTAAGCAACTTGTTTTGTATAAAAGGTTCTCAGCCCTGTGATATAGCAGGGCCTGGGTTGCCCCTGCTTTTAAGCAATGTCCATGTGATAACATTGGGGGCACTGGCTCTGACGTACTTAGTTTGCTGATGTCCTTCAGCTCATTATCACCTTCATATTTGACATTGCCAGTTCTGGGGAACAAATAATTCAGAAATACATAAAATTCTTGTTAAAATGTGCAAGGCGGGGAATGTTGGTGGGTTAGAAGAAGCAGCTGTGCTTCTTGCAACTAAGGCTTGTGCTTGGGCCCTTAGTGAGGAATATTAATGAAAATACAGCTAGTTGAATATACTCTAGGCCACTTGTGAACTAGTACTTTATATTTTTTGTCTTTGGATCTGTGTGATGATTGGTGTTGTTGGTCAGTTTATTTCATGGTGCTTTCAGCTGTCTTCAGCTTATCTGTGTGGACTTCTGTTTGAAAGGTTGTCTTTCTCCACAAGCCCTGTTCTCACTAGTGCAATCAAGAGACCCAAAAATTGGAAAGACTGATCTTTTCTTTGAAGTCAT
The DNA here is from genome assembly GCA_026546715.1 of Gallinago undulata. Lineage (NCBI taxonomy): Eukaryota > Metazoa > Chordata > Aves > Charadriiformes > Scolopacidae > Gallinago > Gallinago undulata. Next base: position 16,019,306 of record JAOTQQ010000004.1, read on the forward strand.
CATCTGATGATCACTTGCCTATTTATAGCACTATTTAAAAGTACTTCGCCCACCCAAAGAAATGGAGGGTACAATAGCTCTACAAAATGTTTATTCTCAAATTGACTTCGAGATTCTAATCCTGAAAGCATAGACTTCCACAAATGAGCAACTCAGTATGAAGATGTTTTCTTGTCATAAAGTATTTCAAGATCACAGAAATTACTCTCAGACATTAGTAAGGGCTAATTCTCACAAAACTTAATTCATACAGTGTCTAGAATCTTTTCAAGGTTGAATGATTGTCTCAGCCACTATAGCATTAAAAAAAAAAAATTAAAGATAAGAACAATCACACTGTTCTAAGAACTATTTGACTGTTTGCTTTTAAGTCTATAGATCATGTTCTACATTAAGTAAACACAGGTTCTGTAACCCTGGATCCAGAAAACAGGCCAGCAGCCATGCTCTTGATGTGGTAAGCATTGCAATTTTGAAAGTCCAGAAAAGAGTTAATATCCTAATTCACTAAATTTCAAAAAAGGAATGGATGAATAGGCATCCTGCAAGGATATCTTGTATAAAAGACTGGTTTGGAATTGGGGTCAAGCACAAGGATTATGTTCAGGATCAAGGCCAGTTATTGTGCAGGTCATCCATTCTGTCCCTCTCTGAGGTAAAATGCCATTAATTAAAATCAACTTTGTGATTAACCTAGAATGTTTCACTGTGTAGCTGGAGACGGGGAAAGGAAAGGTCTAAAAGCCTTAACTGTAGGTTGCTGACTAGGTACGGGGTGCTACGCTGCAATAAATCCATTGTTATATATGATTCTATCCATGCAACCTTTAATATGTTAATAAAATTAAGCCATTAAAAGCTTCTTAGGAAATAACTCATTAACACAAACTAATGGGGTAAATTTCTACATTCCTCACTGAATGATTCTGCATTCCTTGAACACCTAAAACTTTTGCCAAAGGTAAGTAAGTGTTAGTGTTGAACTGTTAGGCTTGTCTACACTTGAAAGTTACTTTGGATTAAGGCAGGGAATGAATTTTAAGTACAGCAGCAAATCTGGAACAATTCCAAACACAAACTTCCCAATCCTGGAAGGTACCATGGGTTTTGAACATATCCAACATATCCAACTCAAATAACACATTCTTAAAGATTTCAGGTTAAAAAAGGGAAGGAAAAAGAACGAAAAGCCTCCAGCATGACTAACCATCCCCTTTGTGCCTCCTATTCTATCTGCATGCCTTGCACAGTCTCTCCTATACCCAGCACGCAGCTTTCACTGACTCTGATATGCCCCCTGCCCTCCTTCAAACATTTTTCTGATAAGATGTTTATAGGCCCTCAACTGAGGAGTGCAAACACAACAGACCACAAGAGGGAGGAAAGAAAGAGAGAATGTAGGAGAGAAGGGAAAAATCAACAAAAGATCAAACAAGAAAAATGTAGAACTAGCATACCTTCACTGCTCAGTACCTTCTTTCTGGCTGGATCCTGTTCTTCGTATTGCTTGTTGTCTGTTTAAAGCCCAATCCAAAATCTAACCAAATAAGCAGAGGTCAATAGGTGACTTTAAACTCTACAGTTCTGGATGATCCTCTTTACGTTTGATCATAACACACATAGAACTTAGTAATATAAAAAATTATTTAATAAATAACATATACACATACTTTCAGATTCAAGTCCACATGTTTAATAACTCATATTCACCCTTGTTAATACTTAAAATATGGATTATATATATGACTAAAATTGCACATGTGGTTTGCAGGATCGGGCCCCAAACTTCTGTATTTTGTTTTGAACTTTATACTGCATGTTTGTGGTTTCAAGACCATACTATGGGTGGAATTCTTTGCAGCCAAGATGTAAATATCACAGGCTAAAATCTTCTTGTGCATACAATCACCTAATTATTTTATTATTTTTTATTTATATAATATCCACAGGGTGCCAAATATTTTACTGAAGAACATCAAGACAAAGCTGCTGCATAGAGAGCTAACAACTTCAATTAGCAAAGGCAAGTGAAACAAAGGAATGCAAGACAAAGTATTTGAGTGTTGCAGTTTAACACACTGTATCAGTTCTGTGACTTGGATGTTTTCTTTTAGCCCTTTTGATCTTTTGTTGATTTGTTTTTCTCTTTTTCTTCCCTTTCCAATCTGATTTGATTGCAAGGACACGATCCACTGGGTCATGACAGAGAAAGAGCAGGAGATTCAAGTACAGCCTGCCTCACATATTAAGCAGAGCCAAAAATCAAGCAGCTAGATACATAGTCATTATCTTTCACCAAGTAAATTTCATCCAGAATAGTACAAATGCCTGAAATAAGACTGCTTAAGCTCTATTTCTGTCCCAAAATAAACTGGCTAGATGTTTAGAATCTAGCTATAAATCCCAGAGAAATTAGAAAATTTCATGTGAAGTAAAAAAAAAAAAAAAAAAAAGAAAAAAACAACACAAAAAACCCAACCAACCAAAATCCAGAAAAAACTGCAAGTCCTTATTTTATTAAATAAAGCTATTATTTAGTTATCAGTCTGTTTGCAAAGGGGCTTGAGGATGAGGAGGTCATGAGGTGTTTATAAGGTGAAACTATGATATTTTTGGAGCTTGATTTAGGCAATCACATTTTAAAGTGATAAAGAAACCATAAAATGAGTCTCTCTGCAGTATACAGTTTGTTTCCAAAATCTCTTCCCCAAAAGGAGAAGTTAGCCATTTAAACCTACTAGTCACATGAACTTAAATACCAGCCTGTGGCAAAACTTCTGGGTTTGGGAATCATTGCGTAGGCTGCAATTTACTTCTTGTTTGATCTCCAAAAATTCAAGGAAGGAATTCTGCACTGCTGCTCTGTGCCAGGTTCAGAACTGCTCCTGGAGAACACACTAATATTTATCTTTTACAACAGAAATTAGCAGTACTTCTTCTACAACAGGAATGTGTAAAAATGCTTATTTTTATACTTTACTATTTGACTTTCTGTTTAGATCTAGTGAGCGTTATGAATTAATGTTAGTTTTTCCTTCACATATACTGTGCCATGTTAACTATTTCAGAGGACATACTCTTTTGTCTTTGCGTGTATGTATAAGAATTAGAGTCTTTTTGCAAGCGTTAGACCTCAATTTCATCTCTCCAAGTGATCTGTAATATGTTACATTCCTTATTTTGCTTTAGACTGCTACTGATTAATGCCTTATGTTGGGTGTTTGTTTTTCCCACATGTTAGTTCATCGTCCTTGGAGTTACAGTAACACATGTGCCGGGGAATGTGACCTATCAATCTTAAATGTCCTTCATTGAGCCTGAGTGGAGATGTAAGACAAGTGCATACATATAATATTTGAAGGGTTTACACTTAAATTTGACACATAATTTGCTGCTTGGAAGACTTTCATGTCATACATAGATTCATAAAGTATCAATTATTTAGTGAAGACGTGTGTGAATTGCTGTAAAAATCCATTCTTTGTTGCCATTCACACATTAGAAAAGCCAAATGCAAGTTTCTTTTCTCTTCACATATACACAAAAGATCAAGAGAGGTCTTGAGAAAAGAGAGAGAGGAGGAAATACAACCCAACCTCCTATCTGTTACTTTACCAAACATACCATTATATTCAATGATGTCACACCAACTGCAGCACATAGTCCCTAGCTCCATGTTTGGTCCCAAGGCCCCAGTCTAGTGTTATTACAGAAGACAGAGAGGATTCTGTGTTTCTTAAAACTGTGGAAATTACCCAAAATATTTTTAGTACAGTAGGGTTTCGAGAACAAGTGAACTCTAATTCTGTTGTTAAACTCCAGTGTATTAAAAAAATGTTATTTTACCTGAAATTTGATTTCACAAGAAGCTGAATGCTGTGGCTTCGGTTCAATAAATCTGCACTGGTTAACTATAGTTAACACTCTATGATCTTTGATAGTGTCTGCTTAAACTTACCTGCCTGGAGTTATTTGTCAAATCAGCAGTAAATGTGCTAGGCTGAGCTCCTTGGTGGGTATCCAGTATGTTGGGCACTCAAGAACCTGGTTGATGCTAAGGCAACTGGACTTGTGTAAACCCAGAGTAACATGGGATCTTGTCTGTACCTTATAACAGTGTGTGTTATGTGAAGACCTTTGGCTTAGGGCTGCTGAAGGCTGGCATGTGTATACCACTTATTATTTTAAAAATCTAAAATAATATGAAGGAAGGGTGAGAAAATTGGGATTGTTCAGCCTGGAGAAGAGAAGGCTCTGGGGAGCCTCTGTGGCCTTTCAGCACTTAAACGGGGCCTACAGGAAAGATGGGGGCAAACTTGTTAACAGGGCCTCTTGTGATAGGACAAGGGGTAATGGCTTTAAACTAAAAGAGGGAAGATTGTTGTACAGAACTCTGAGCAACCTGATGAAGTTGAAGATGTCCCTGGTCATTGCAGGGAGTTGGACTAGATGACCTTTCAAGGTCCCTTCCAACCCAAAGTATTCTATGACTCTCTGAATATAAAATGGTATCCAAAATAATAAGCCACGTCCCTGGCTTATTAGTTAGTTCAGGTCAGATGCCATTTTCACAGATTGATACTTCTTCTGGCTTGGGTGACATGAACTCAGCTGACTTCACAGTACAGGCTAGAGCTTTATCACCATAATGAGAAGTCAGTAATTGAAGCTGGCCCTTAATTTTGTGTGAGTAGTCAATGAGTAGTTGTTTCCCACAGAAGTCTTCCTACTGAATTTCACAGGCCTGTGCAAATAAAAGCATTGGTGTAATGACTCAGAACTGATGCTGTCTGAAAAAAAAAAGGAAAGGAGAAAAAAAAAAGAAATTAAAACTGCCAAGTGGTATTAATAGTTTTAACTTGGTGCATATATTTTAAGATAAGAATTGGCAGTTAGGCTTAATTATGTAGCACTCTAAAAACCTTTAAACCTCTTAAAAAAGTGAACTGTCACAGCTTTCATACATCTTAGTGAGGATAATACATTACATTGCTGGATAGAGCCTGCTAAGCAAAATAATCCTGCCCTGGACAAGAAGTTAATGAGTAGATCAGCAAATAATTAAAAAGTAAGCAAAAATGTAAATTATGTATATAATTTTTTTCCACAGCTGCAAAGATTGACCATTACAGTTAAGATTACAGGAATTTTCCCTGGTTTTAATAGGAAATTAGGTGTTTTCTGTTTATTCTGCCACTAAATGCAAAAAATTTAAAAAAAAAAATTGCCAAGGCCAACTATATATCATTATGTTCCTGGGTGAGACAACATTTGTAGCAATTTTTTACATCTTCAGCCCTTGAACTTCATATACATCAGCTCTCATCTGAGTTATATACTAGTTTATAACTAAAAATCGACATTGAGCATGTCTTGGAAAGTCATAACTTTTTCAGACACCAGGGGAAGCAGTGTGAAGTCTGAACTATGACCAGGGATGCTCAGTGCCTAACAGAGTTGGCTCCAAGAACAAGAATCGATTCTCAACCAACACCAGTGAAAACGGTGAAAATAAATTGGCTGGGGCCAGACGTGTACAAAGAATTTGGTTTTGCCAAGAGTTATGCACACATTTGACTTCACACAGCTGAACAGCTCTCATGGCTGCTCATTTGGATAAGGAGCTGGCTGGCTGGCCGCACTCAAAGGGTTGTGGTCAATGGCTCCATGTCCAATTGGCGGCCTGTGACGAGTGGTGTTCCTCAGGGTCCGTACTGGGACCAGTGCTGTTCAACATCTTTGTTGGAGACATGGACAGTGGGATAGAGTGCACCCTCAGCAAGTTTGCTGATGACACCAAACTCGGTGGTGCGGTCGACATGGTGGAGGGAAGGGATGCCATCCAGAGGGACCTGGACAGGCTGGAAAGGTGGGCTTGTGCAAATTGCATGAAGTTTAACCAAGCCAAGTGCAGGGTCCTGCACCTGGGACGTGACAATCCCAGGCACAAATCCAGGTTGGGTGGAGAATGGCTAGAAAGCAGGAGAAGGACTTGGGAGTGTTGGTGGATGAGAAGCTCAACACGAGCTGGCAATATGCACTGGCAGCCCAGAAAGCCAACCACATCCTGGGCTGCATCAAGAGAAGTGTGACCAGCAGGTCACAGGTGGTGATTCTGCCCCTCTACTCTGCACTCATGAGACCCCACCTGGAGTACTGTGTCCAGCTTTGGAGTCCTCAACACAGAAAGGACATGGACCTGTTGGAATGGGTCCAGTGGAGGGCCACAAAGATGATCAGAGGGATGGAGCACATCCCCTATGAGGACAGGCTGAGAGAGCTGGGTTTGTTCAGCCTGGAGAAGAGAAAGCTGCAGGGAGACCTTATAATGGCCTTCCAACCTTCCAATATCTGAAGGGAGTCTATAGGAGAGCCGGAGAGGGACTCTTTGTCAGAAAGTGTAGTGACAGGACAAGGGGTAACGGTTTTAAATTGGAAGAGGGGAGATTTAGATTAGATACTAGAAAGAAATTATTTACAGTGAGGTTGGTGAGACACTGGAACAGGTTGCCCAGGGAGGTCGTAGAAGCTCCATCCCTGGAGGTGTTCAAGGCCAGGTTGGATGGGACTTTGAGAAAGTTGCTCTAGTGGGAGGTGTCCCTGCCCATGGCTGGGGGGTTGGAACTAGATGATCTTTAATGTCCCTTATGATTGTATGATTTGAGTGAACCTAATCTGTATAGTTGAATCTTTGCAGGATTGGGACATAAATGAGTATTTAGAATAAAAAGAATTGGTTTGCTTAAGTTTCAATCCCATTTTTAATCAGCGATCTGGAATTTCAGCTAGCGGAAATAGAGTAGACACACGATACGCATTGAAATACGTACGTTGCATTTAGTGCTGTAGAATATTAATTTACTTCTTTGTTGAAGGGATTTCCCCCACCCCCACATCTCTCTTGGCATCCTACATATAGACTGAGAGTGGTAAGAGAGGAGTATGTCATGCTCCTACATGCACAACTTTTCAAACACTAAAAATAAATGAAAAATTGTGTAAGTTGGCTTAGGCTGCCAACAAGCAGTCTGAACTTGTATTTTACTTGTTTCTGCAGGTTTTATAAGCCCGTTCACTGAAATACTTGATGTAGACTGAATGCTGATTGTAGCAACCTTTGATTTACTTGCTAGAGGTCTCAGATACAGCTCATGTAGTTTTGAGGCCTGGCCTTTGGGGGTGCCCGGCACTTCCCCAGCCCCTGACGTTTGCTGATGTACAGTACGTGCAGGAGAAGGATACGAGTGAGACTCCTCCAATTAGGCAGGGATCAAAATTACGGCTTATTCTAGGACGCAAAGTGGCATTTGAAGAGTGGCTAAGTTTTGTCTGAATTCTCTTAACCCACTTCTTGGGTAGATGTAAGAACTCGGCACCGATGAATTGGGGACAAATGGCCTGATTGTTAATGAACTCAAGCAGAACTGTAAAAAAATTGACACCCCTCAGATTAAACTAGAATTATTATTTTTTTAACATTCTGAAATTCCACTGCATTTCTCTGTATCTCTGCATGGTCTCTGTGCCTATACAGGAATATTTGCTTATTTGGATGATAATGGGATTAGGGCTCAATTCTGTGATGGGAGTTTTGCTGTATTCACGCTTGCAAAGTGCCAGTGGTGCCGAGTTCCCACGGCCGTTAGAGGCCCATCGGCCACGGGCACAGGGGAGCGGCACAAACCCGCCCTCCTCGCTTCAAGAGGCTGCCAGACACTAACTCCCCGCTCTTTCTTGGGGACGGAGGGGACCGCCGCCGCGCCGGGCTGCGGGCGGGACCCTCGGTGCAGCTCCCTACCGACCGCTCACCCCGCACCGCCTCGTGCTCCCTGCACGTACGATGCGTGGCGCGGGCCGAGGCTCGCTATGGGGTGGGCTCGTAGGCGATGCCAGCCTGCTCCCGAAGGCAGGGTGCCGGGCTGGCTGCCATGGCGGGGACCCCCCGGCCTGTCCCCGCGCTCCGGGAGCAGAGCCAGGCCCGGGGGGCGCACCTATACCTCACGCCGCCTCTTGTATTCGGCGTCCGACGGGATGCACAAGCCCGAACTAAGCCAACGGGCGCGTTCTGCCAGCTGCTCAGCGTGGGTTTTAAGGCCGAGAGCACCAGGCCGCGGCTGAGGAAGGCCGTGGGGAGGGCGCCGCTGGCCGGGGGTTGCCGTGCGCGGGGACCCTCGCCGTCGTGCCCTTCCTCGCCCCGCTTCTTTGACGCCCACCGCGCGGGGTGCCGCGTTTGGGGCCGGGACCACATTCCCGCTCCCTTTCCACCCAGCGGGCGGGTGCTCAGGCGCCGGCCGGGGGCGCGCAGGGCCGGGGGCGCGCAGGGCCGGGGGCGCGCAGGGCCGGGGGCGCGCAGGACC
>JAOTQQ010000004.1:16027762-16181093 GCA_026546715.1 Gallinago undulata
GCCGGGGGCGCGCCGGGCCGGGGGCGCGCAGGGCCGGGGGCGCGCAGGGCCGGGGGCGCGCAGGGCCGGGGGCGCGCAGGGCCGGGGGCGGAGACCTCCGTCCGTCACGGCGCCGATCCCCGCCCCGCGCCCAATGGCGTCGCGGCCCCGCCCTCCCGGCCCCGCCCCGCCCCGCCCCGCCCCGCCGTGTGCGCCGCGCCATGGGGTTACGGGCGGGCTGGGGGCCGGCCGGGCGGCGCCGCGCCTCCTCCTCCGCCTCCTCCTCCCGCGCACCGCCGGCCGGGCAGCAGTGGCCGGCGCTGGGCGGCCTCGGTGAGGGCTGTCCTCCTGTCCCGTCACCTCCCGGCCGGCCGGCGCCGCGGTGCCCATGGCGTAGTCGCCCCGCTGCGCGCCTGCCCCCGTGGGACGCGGCGTGGACGGACCCGCGTCCAGGTAGGTGCGGGGACCCTCGTCGGGCCGGGGCGGAGGCGGTGGGTGCACCGCGGAGGTGCGCCGGGAGTCGGGGCGGGCGCCCCGCGACATGTCACCTTGCGCGGGGCTGAGTGGGGGCGGCGGGAGGGTCCCCCCGGGGGCCGCCGGCCTCTGCGGAGCTGCCGAGCTCCGGGGTGCGGGACCTGTGAGGGGGTGGGACGGGCAGTTGCCCACGCGTGGGCGGCGGGGAGCGCTGAAGCGGCTCGCCGGTGCGGGCCGTGCGGGCCGTGTGAGAGCGGAGCGGGGGGGTGGGCGAGCGAGAGCTACAGGTGTCCCGAGGACGATCATGTGGGTCGGGCTGGCCGGGAGGTGCTGGGCGAGTTACTGGCACCGAGCAGAATCCTGTAGGGATGCGAACCCCGCCGGGCGTGCTGGGATCATCGTACCCTTCACGGGGCCAGCTGAGGACCCAGCGACGTGCCAGCGGAGTATGAATTCAGTGCGTGTCAGAGTAACACAAAGGCCGGTGTCACGTCGCTTTGTTACAATTTCATTGAGGAGCTGGTGACCAGTGGGATTTACTGTTGCATATTTTGCAGGGGAGGTGCTGGAGTCAAATCGCTGCAGCCTTCTGAGTACATCGCTCCTAGCAATAACAGTAATATGCCATTAACAGGCCAGCTAGATGTAAATGAAGTAACTTTTTCAACTTTCCCTGGTTTCAGATGCATTTGTAATTCCGAAGTTGTTGTCAGCGATATGGGAAACAATACTTCTTGTCTTTTTCAACATGTATAGCTGCATGTGTAGCTGCATGTGTAGTTATGCATTTTCCACTTGCTGTGGATGTAGCCAGATGTAAATCTACTTATCTCAGTTCTACTAAGCTGTAGCTGTTATAATTTAATTGCCATCACTTGTTATTGTCTTCTCAAATGCATGAGCATCAGCATGGTTCAGTTTTGACACAAACCTCTTCATGGAGTTTGTAACCTATTAGGGAAGGAGTTGGACAAATGAGTGCCATGAGTTTGTTCTAAGAAGTTTTCCTGGTTCAGTCTCTACTTATACCAAACTAAGTGTATATATGTATTTTTTTTTTTTTTTGATGCAGCCAAGCAGGCTGATACTAGACCCCTTTTGGGGAGAGAACCCAAAGAGGGAGAGCCACCTGCTTTTTGATGGCTTGTGGGATTCATGAGGTTTGGCTTACAGTGACCTGGTGCCCTGTTGCTACCGTAGTCTCACATGCATAAGGCGCTACAACTGCACATGTAAATACAGCATCTTTCAAAGAAAAAATCTATTGGCTTATCACTTCTTGCCAGGAGCACTTTATTTCCCTTATAGTCCACACTTTCTCCATGAATTCCAGGGACAACATGAATTTGTAGCTGGGTTTTAATTAGCATTGTCCAGGTGCCCTGTCAAAGGACATCCAATGAGAGCATTAGCAAAATGTGAATGGGAGATGCTTATTCACTTGAAGAGCTCCAGTGTAACCCATGAAGACTCACAGGACTTGAATTCTAGCTGGGGAGAAGCTGCTCTCGTTAGGACGGAGACCTGGGCTGACACCAGCTGCTGCAGCCGCGGCTCGGCGTTCCTGGCTGGCTGGGGGAGGAAGGGAGGGACGGGTGTTGGAGGGGGGGCAGGTTGTTGGCTTCCTTCAGTGAAGAGTCCTTTACTCTGAAACTTGCTTCCCCCAATTGTTTGCTATAGTCCAACCTTGTGAAGTTTAAAGTGACACTTCAAATTTTTTCTTTTCCATCATGCTTTCCCTCTCTGGGGAGGTCTTGTTGGGTTGATGATTTTGATCATCAACTGTTTTGTGTGTCCAGAGCCTCATCTGGTCAGAGTATGTAAATGATATCTACCATGGGTGTGATTTCTTTTAAAAATCAAGTTTCAATTTTTGTTTTCTGGCATGCAAAACATCTTTTATAGACCCCGGCATCTTGATGCCTACCTATCTCTAGGAACAGTGTTCTGAAGTTAATTGGCAAACCAGCAGGGGGAACACAAAACTTTCTGTCTATGAAATCTCTCTCCTTACTGCAGTTGCAATTTGTTAAAACCTTGGGCCTATATGTTTGATAGTATTTCTTTAGAAAATGATTGACAATTTACTTGGAAAAAGAAAATCCCACAACCATACATTGGAATAAAATGGTGGTTTTGAATACTTACTTATTAGTTCTAGCAGACGTGTGTCCCACTCTTCTGAATGGAATTTCTGTCGTGATAGCCAGAACTGAACTTGAAAAAACATTAGAGATTTATTCAAGTGAAATTTCTCTTTGAAGATGTTTGAGATGAATTAATTAAACCCGAGAAATGATATTTTGAGTAGTCCCCTAAAGTTTTATATAATGAGCTAGACAAAATATTTTTACAGTAAAACTATTACTGTATTACATTTATGATTGTAGATAAAAATCTTGAGAGCTAAAGTTGAGTTGCAAAAAAGTTGTATTCTCACAAGAAACTATTCCTAGTATTTAGGGTTTCCATATGAGAGAATATTTTTAGATATTCTCTTAGGTTTTAAGAAGTCATTACTAGCTTATTTTTGTAAAGGTCAACTGACACTCCCAGCCTGGATCAATTATGATTTTGGTTTTTGATTTGTATTGGCATAACAATTGGTTACATCTTTTGTGCTGGATGTAGAGGCAGTTGCTGAAGAAGGTTATCTGGATTAATTGCCTTGATCCATCTTGCTTTCTAGTCTGTGAAGTCTGATGCAGTCAAATGGCAAATAGTTAAGGTATGGGTATACAAACAGATTGCTGAATGCTAAGTGAAGATGGGAATTTGCAGCACGTCAGCTATTCCCTGGTAGGAGCCAGGGGACGGGCTCTCACCCTGCAGGAAATATGAGAGAACTTGCTGCTCATACTCTGGCGTTAAACTGTCTTACACTGATGGTGGTGTAAAAAATGTGCCAGAGAGCATTTGCCATGGAGTAGCCAGTTTGCTTCTTGTGAGTGATAACAACTGTATGTTCTAGCCTTAGGTCTTGGAGCAAGTGGAGACAAAATAGCATTCAATTGAAATTAACAGTCCTTGATCAGATTTAAAGGGGGTGATGGTTGTGGAATGGCATTGACCAAGGTATTAAATGAATATGGATTTTCTTCCCATTGTTTCAGTGACCAGCTATATGCTTGTTACAGTGGCCGTGCATTCTTCTCTAAGAGCATTATCTGACGCTGCCAGATACTGAAGGTACAAAAAGATGCATGTGAAGTTCCACTGATGATCTCCCCCTTCCATCGTTTTTGTGGATTCACAAAACTTTCTCCATTATAGGGTTTTCTGAGATGCTGAAGTACGTAGTTTGTAAAGTCAAAGTGAGACTTCTGTTATAATGTTATTTGAAAATAGCTCTAAAGCTTTGCCTGATTTGTTTTAAAATTCTTTTGTTTGGTATCTTCAATAATATTCTGTTAACATTTAAGAAATTAATTACCAAGCCTTGGGCAGTTTATTGAGATATCAGAAGATACTCTGTGGGATACAGATTACAAATATCTTTGCCATCAAATTACTTTTGATCTAGTTCCACAAAATATTTGTGTATTATAAATAGGCATTGCTTCTATAGCAGTAATATTTGTGGTGATTAGCAGCGGTATGCTAGGTTCTAGCCACTTCGTGAATAGAAGCATGCTTTGCCTTAAAAGCGTCCTAGCAAAGAAGTAGTGCAATTGGAATTGCTTTATCCATAACTGTGGATTCGCATTTTTATGTGCTGGCAGTCATCCAATAGAGCAGCATTTCTTGTGCTGTTACAGCAACAATTAACTCTATGGTAGCCAAAATGAAACAGATTTACACATCGATGGAAATCACTGAAAGAGGGACTTTTATTTCCAGTCTGGCAAAATATTTTTTTTTTTTTTTTAAAAAGAACATCCGTTATGACCTTGAGTATCTGAATAGTCAGATTTGTCAAGTTCAGCAGAGAACATTTTATATAGTGCGTTGGAAGTGCTATAGTGTTATATTGTTGAATTGTACTGCTTACTATAATTATGACTGGCAAAATATACTAGTTTATCATGTATTTATAATGAAGTAAATTAATTTGAGGAAAATGTGAAAATCATTATTTCATATTCAGCCTGTGAATAGTGCTTTAAAATGAGCCATATCTGTTTATCATTAGCAAATTTAATTCCACTGCATTAAGCACTTCTCTTTAATAGTCTGTCTAATTTCAATACACTAGTTGGCCAACTTCAGATTTTTATTGTTTTCTTTTCCTTTTTTTTTTTTTTTCCTTTTGCATCATGCAAGAGTTTGGGAGCCAGCTGGAAAGGGCCCCTCTTTTAAATCAGTTTAGTTGTGACCTTGCAAGAGGCCTATTTAGATTGGAGGAGAAGAGCTTATCTCGAGGTCATGGGTCTGAAACAGGTTAATTATAGAGCTAACATGTATAGGTTGTTTTTCTGCACAGATGCACAGAAGGCAATAGGGGCTGTGATACATAAGGTAACGTTAATGATTCTGAGAGAGAATGGCAATTCACTTATACTCTGATTTCCTTTGGAAGTCCAGGCATTTTCTGTTGGAAATCAGTGTAGGTTCATTGTGTGAGTCAGGGACAATAAAAAAAAATAATCCCAAAGTATCCAGTGAGTTTACTGTGTAGTATAGATCAGCTGAATACATGTATTTCTTTGCCAAGAAGCTGGAGGTGGATTGAAGACTGATACATCCTCTTTTGTCTTAGATTTATTGAAGTAGTTTATTAGGCTGTTGCTGCATTTGTCATAATGTGACTGAGAGGGGTAGCAGTATTTTATCACCAATGCAATACTTGGAGAATTATTTGAGTGAAGCAAAATTCTGGTTTGATTTGCAAAACAGCTATCGCAGTATTTGGAAAAGATGGGCCTTTTCTTATATTAAGGCTATGACATTAATGGACCATGTCACTCCTCCAATACGTACAGCTCGCCTTATGCGATGGCTTAGTTCCTCCCTCCGGTGTTTAAAATGACCGCTGTTTCTGAATACTTGTAGTGGTGGTTTGGCTCACTCCAGTGATGAGATGATTTCCTTCTGGCATACAAACTATTTATATGAATATAGGAATTTATTGTGACCTTCTATCTCCCTAAACTTATCTTCAGAGCTTTTTACAGCCTTCATGTATAGGTTTAATGTAAAATAATGAAACACAGGAAATTCTATATGGTAAAAATTACATGCGAGGATATCCACATTCTGAGTGCAACAGGCCAGTGATGTGTATCTTGATTGAAACAAATCCTCATCTCAGTGGTTATAAATGATAATTTTTTATGAAAAAAGTTCTGCCTCGACATGAACATGTTTCTCTGCCCGACAAATGAAATTAGGCTCGTTATTTGGCAGACGATTAGGGAGAGGATAGATTACTCCTACACAAAGGGAAGCTCCTTTTGACTCATTCTTTTAACTGTGTCGCACTTTAAGGTCTTCCCTATTTGTGTGGGAGAAGTTTCCTATCTTACAGATGTGCATCTGAAAATTTAGTGGCTAACAGCTAACTCCTGATAAACTTGTTTATCTTGTGTTCTTTTTAGCAACCTGAAGAAATAATCTATTAATCTACCTGCTTTCTAGAGTATACCTTAATTTAGAGAGCAAAATTCAATACACACTTCTTTTTTTTTTTTTTTCCAAAATGTAGTTTTGACAATGACACTTATGTTTAAATTACCTAGTATATGATATTTTAACCTGTTAATTTATGTCTTGTAGGATCTGATGGCCAGTGACAGTGGGGAGGGCTGATTTGTATCACCTCATCCAGTTCCCTTGTAACGGGAAATGCTGTTTTTCAGTGCTGTTCAATTTGCTGACCGCCACATCCCCTCCCCCTGCCAAAGAGGATTGCATTCTTATATAGCATATTTACGCTTAATGCCATAGTTTTGCTTTTCATTATTACCCCTTGTGGGTTTTTCACAACTAACCCAGAAAATTTCGTGTATTTGTATGCTGTCATTTCAAAACCACTTTTCTAAACGTATAGAGGTTATTTCAAGATTTTAAATCCAGTGGATTGAGTGAGCTTTTTTTCCTGGTAGGAAGGTTGCAGCTAGAATATTCCCAGTTACAATTCTAAGGTTTTGCAGTTTAGTCTTGAAAAAATAACGGCATCAAGCATTCAGTGACAGAATAATTTGCTGAAATCTTTCACCCTGAGTGAAAGAAGCCTTGCTGAGTTGTTGGTAACTTTCCATCTTACTGTGGCTCCTTCTCCACAAGGAGCTGCCTTCCCTAGGGTTATATCTGTCTGGATAGGTACATTAGAGCTGTTATCTGTTTAGTTTAGGTGCAATTAGAAACCAAGCCAAGTAAAACTTTAGATAAATGAAATTTGTGTGAGGTTGTTGGCTGCTACTGTGTTTGTGAAGAGTAAGATAGTCCGATGCCAGGAAAATATTCTGTTTCCAATTAGAAACCATTAAAAAAAATAAAGCAATTAGGCCAAAGAAATTTAACTATGAGGAGGAAAGGTTGTAGAGATTTGTTTAATGCAATTTATGATCATCTTTGTTCAACCTGAATATTCCTATACGCTAGAAATTTTTTGTTTTGGGGTAAAGTTTTCAGAAGCAGCAAATCTGAGTTAAGAAACATGAGCCTAGTTCCTCTTAGTTGTGGTGAGATATTACTGGTTGAGTTTGTTTGGAACCTGAGTTTTATTCAAATGGAGATTTGAGACTCATAGATTTCTTGGGCTGCCATAAAAACGTTAACTCAGTCTTTATGTATGTACATTTCAAGAACTGTGTCTTTTTCCTCCTCCTCCTACATGAATGTTCATCAGGAAGATGGCATATAATTGTGCCACTGGTATTCCCTGGTAAGAGTAGTGAGATTTTTCATCCATCTTCGAACTAGAAGTTGGAAGCAGAACTGCTGAAAGTAGTGTTGACCATGTTGAGGTCCTGTTATGACTTTTTGGCTTGTGAAAAAGTAGACTAACTGCAAGTTGCACAGAAAATACGTGGCTCAAGCTGGTATTAAATCGCAGATCGTTCGAGCCATTACAGTGTAAGAACTGTACATCATCCCAGCATCTTGTTTCCTCTGCTCCCTTTAGAGATACTCTGATGTGGGTGTCCTCAAGGGACACCCAAGGGGGTGTCCCCCCTACTTCTACTTAAAGTAGAAAAGTTCTGACTCAGTACTCAAGTTCCATGTAGGGTGTTGGTCTTTTAAACTCTGTGTTCGGTGCCATATACGCTCCGTTAGTGATTCAGTAACCTCTAGGAATTTCTGCTGTTGTCAGAAAGGAATCTGTTTCAGTCTCCTTCTCGTGGAAGAGTCTTGTGTAATCCCGAATGCACTTCCTTCCCTTCCACCTATTGAAACCCTCCTACATCCTGATCCTGTATGAGGCTATTCTCTTGTTTACACTTGGTAAGCAAAACCTTGCCCCATAGCCTGTAAAGATTCAGCTGCATACCTCTTTGTGTTTGGGGGAAGGGAAGTCCTGGGAACATACAACAGAATGATTTTTATCATGTTTCTGTAAACTGTCTCTTACTTTTGTGCTATATTATGCAATGATTATTTAGCTGAAACTTCCACAGTGTCTGATGTCTTGACTTTCTGATCTAAACTCACAGCAATTCAAGTCAGGTGATTTTAAAAAAAGCTGGGAAGCTGAAGGGACTGGTTGTTATGAAATGATACTGAGAATAGATACCCTCATCCAAAGCAGAGCTTTATGCCAGCTGTGGGCAAAATAGGTACCAGGTAACAAAACCAACCTCAGTAAACCATTATTAAAAAGGTGGAATGGTTTCACATCTTTTATGGACTTATTTCTGTATTTTTTGTGGCTTCCTGTAATTTGGCGGGCTACATTGTAATACATTAATAAGAAAATAAATAAACAAAATGTTAAAACAAAAGTCACATGGAATAAAGGGGCACAATTGCTAAATGGCATAAAGCATCTTCCCTTGGCACTTGTCCAGTTCCCATAGCCTTTAACTGTGACTTGTTGAAATGTCCCATTACAAGCACAGCAGCATGTGAACTGCAGGACATCAGAGTTACTTTTTCCCTGGGCTTTTGATATGTCAGGATTTTTAGTTTTATTACTATTCATATATTCCATGAAAACGAGACCACTCTGTTGTTTCTAAAACAGAATCTGTCCCCTTAATAGTTTATGAATAAGTTACTGTTTTGAGTTCTGAATGGTGAAACTTCATATATATGCCTGGACATAGGCATTAAAAAAATACATACACATTTTTAATTCCACATTAATATTTGCTAACCCTATTAGTCAGCTTTCTGACCTGTACATGTGCAAATCATGCAGAATTGACAGAGGATTAATGTCATCCAATAAAAAAGATATCTGCTAAAATGCATGTTTAATAGGAGTAGGGTTATAAATAAACTCTCTCAAAAACTGTTCTATTCCTAAGTTTATAGAACCGCTTGTGTAGTTAACCATTCCTGACTTTTTTCTTACTGAGCTTGGGTATACTTGATGACAAATGATTGCCTTTTTTTCTTATGCCTGGAATGCATGTATTGGTTGCATTTACATAGGAAACAAGAAATGGGAGAAAAACTGGTTAAATAAGTTAAATGGTTGCCATGTGTAAAACAAACAAAGAAAAAGTGAAAAGGCTTTGGCTGTGAAGGCCTTCTTGGATAGCCTAGAAACTTGGGTTCGTGTTGCTATGGCAAAACAACATGAAGGGACAGATCCTGCTGGCTTTGCTCAAGTGTCCCCATTCACTTTGGTGGGACTTGTGATGTGACTTAGAGGAGGAAGATTTTTGGCTCGCTTTGGTGGAGAAGTATTTGTTAGCATTGTGGAGAGCTGTGCAACTTCTGGCATCATGCATGGAAAGAGGAGGGAATTACCAGGGTCCGCGTCGATAAGGAGAGGAAGTGGAAGTTATTCTTCAGGCAGTAAAGGAAAAGGTTAGACAACGAGGAGGACAGAGTTAAGGCAAGGGAAGAACTTGTATGGGAAAGGTAGATGGTGATTAAAGAAACAGATGGTGAGTTTTGGGGAAAAGGCTTAAGGGAACAGAAATAAAAGAGGAAAATAAAGCAGTAAGAAGCTAATTCAGCAGTAAATGTGGCAAACTCCTATGCTATAGAAGCCTTTCATAGGAAACAGAAACACCCCTGTGGCTGTGGCCACCTGCAGGCATATGTATTGCTAGGTTGGACTGTGCAGAGCAGCTTTGAAAAAGTAGGCAAAAATAAATTTACCAGAAAAGTGTGTAAAAATTCAAGCTAGGGAGACCACTGATCTTATGAAGAGTAATTTGTAATAGGTATTTTGCTATAAGTACAGCAACAAGCTGAGTAGAAAGGTGCTCTAAAGTTCTGAAGAGAGAACTTAATCCTAGGGTTTATACTTGATCATTTGCATTTGTAGTTCTTCAAGCACTTTGGAGCGCTGTTTGGAGAGAGATAAGCAGGCATGGGGATGGGTACCTTTCTGCCGGTGACAGAACAGCGCAGAATGTGATTTCTTAGTAACAAGCCATCCGTAAGCCACAGAGACTGATGTCCTGGGAGCTCCACTCAGTCAGGGCTGGGAAATCCTTAGTGGAAAGGTGGGGTTTTTCTTAAGAGTAAGCAGTATGCTTCTAACTTCTGAATTCTTTGGTCATGTTGTAGGAATAAAGGTGACTTTTTAGTTCAAAGGATAGCTTTAAAAAATCCACAAAAGACTGGAATTCTAAGGAAGACAAGTAGCAGATTTTTACAAAGAAAAAATAATCTGGTTAATGAAAGCTAGAAAGGTAACAGTAGTGTACTGAAGTGGTTTGTGTTTTGTGCTTACTGCTGCTGGCTGCAACAAAGTCAGATTCTTTTAAATACCATTGAATTAAGCAGTGTTTGTTGTCCTCTAGCTTAGAGTAGCAAAGAGATCTGTCCTCCTGTGGCTGGCCACGCTCACAGGCCAGTTGGTGCGTCCCAGTGTTCCCCAAAAGTATCATACTTTTCACTGGTTTCTAACTAAACTTTATGCATTAAAATTCTTATGGACATTAGAGGCTCCTACTTGAAATCAAATCAAAACCTCATACTTCCTCCTCCTCTTGTCCTCGTGTACTTCAGAATGTGTTTCCCCCCACTTCCACTCCTCCAGTCTTTTTTCAAACCTAGTAAAATCTAGTAATAGTAAGATCCTTCCTGATGTTCGCAGTAGTGCTTGTTCCTGGTTGCATCTACAGAATTATTCTTCTTAACGAAACAGGCTCTTTTTTGCTTTTTAGACCCTCACTTTTATCAGGACTAGTGGCCTTCATGACAGCAAGTGTCAGCAAAAATGACCCCAGCAGTCTGTGCCTCCCAAAGTCTGCAATTGCTCTGGCTGCAGATGCCCTCTTTTCCCAGCCTTTCTTGCAGCTTGTAGTAGCATAAAGCATTAGCATGAAAACAGTATGTTTAGTAAACCCAAAGCTCTCATGTCATCTTCTTTTCCTCATTGGGATTTCTTGGTTATACTTTTAATATGCCCTTTTGTGACCTCAGTTACTAAAATAGCTAACCGGATATACCCCAAAGGAAAAGATGATTCTCTTGGAAATTTCTTTTGAATCTCAAATTTACTAGCAGTGGTGTTTACTTCTTGGGTAAATTGTTTAGGTACCTGTGCATAGCTTTATTCTGTTATTTCAAAGGAGATGTCCCCCTATTCTGTGAGCTGCCTCAACTTTTCCTAGTTTTCAGGTTTCACACATTGTTCTAGTGACAGCAGGTTTCGCACTGAAGCAAAATCTGGTATGTTTTGCACAACAGCTGAATCTTTCTCACCTACTTTCTAATTCGTTTATCTTTGGTACTGTCAGATGGTCGGATAGTAGCAGCTCTACAGCTGACTTCAGTCACAAGTGAGGATGATCGGGTTTTCCAAAATACTGACAAACTCCCTGCTTAGTAGGTTTATTCTTAAATGAATCATTAGCAGCGTTTTTGTCTGTGCTTTTTGATTTGAATTGCTGCTGTGTAGCCGGCAGTTTGGTTATCATCCTTCGTAACATCATGAAACTTGCTGCCAATTTGTCACCTTTTCACATTGTCTCTCATTTGCCCTTCTTTTTAGGTTTGTGAATGCATATCTTCAAGCAAGTGAGCCCCTTCTTCAGAAAGCTCTTTCTAATTTTCATTTAAGTCTCCATTATTCACTTTTCACAATCTGGCAAAATCAGTGTAGAAGCCCTAGGGCTTTTTGGTCGTATACAGTGCCTGCTCCGAGTTATACCTTGTTACTGGTCAGTGGGTTGTGGAACCAAATCACTCTCAGTTTTACACACAAATGGAAACATGTATATATGTATGTGTATGTATTCTTTCTCTCTTCTAAATCATCTTTGCCAAATCAAAGTCAAATCGAAACTTTGCCTTTTAATGTACTTAAGTGGCCGGCACAGACTGGGATTCTTGGCTGCTCTTAGCAGCATCGCTCTATCTCCAGTTCTTTCCCTGTGCTCCCTATTTCTGCACAACTGTGTGCTGATGAAAATATCACTGAAGAATGAGAGGTCTGTGCTGATGGAAGTGATCTAAGTAATGTCTTGTGTTTTCCTATTAAGTATATTACTAAGCATATGTGCTGTAGTTGCTCTTTTTCTGGTTTCTCTTTTGTTCGTTGCCTGTTTGCACATATGGCATCTTGCAGGACGTTATGATGGTTTTTTATAGCTAACACTGGCTAGAAGCCTTATGATTTGCTGCATTTGATCATTTTTCTTTATAGCAGCATTCAAAATTCAAGTTAGCAACCAAATACTCTCACTGAGTAGATTTAGGCTTCTTTTCATATAGAGAAATAGCAACAAATGATTCCAGCTAATGTTGACTTCCCAATGATGTTCAATATATGTCATAAATTCCTTATGGCTTGCTGTTTTGGCATTAAACCTGTTTGATTTGGATTTTCATGTCCAAAAACTTCTGTGTTAAAGGACTGTCCAACACTTTTGTCAGCAATTTAGTATTTCTGTTTAATAAAGGTTGGCCTTAATTTACCACAAAGTTCAGTATCCCTCATGGATTTGAGGGTTTAGCTGTATAACCTAACGCTCTAGGGAGAGATGAGAGATATCGAGGAACACATTGAATACTTCCACTAGGTTCAGGATGAATAGTTTTTACAAGCCTTGCAAATTGCCCAAGGAAGTCATCCTTTTCTAAGGTTTTTCTGTTTTGAGCTGTCTCTAGCATTGGTTTTGTGTATGTCTTAGTACTTTTCCAGAACATTTTTTTTTTCCTTAATGATGAACCCATCTTCTACAAAATGTCATGGAAGAAATCTTTAGGTAAATCACGCTTATTTGGGGTTTTAGGGTGGACTGTTGCAGCTTTATGAGGCTGTGTTGTTTGTCTTGCTATTAAAGATAGAAATTCATTGCAGTGTCTTCTTACCTCAGTTGTGTTGTGTGGTAGTGTTGTAGTATCACCTGATGTTTTTTTTTTAAATATATCAATCCCAGCAAGCAGTGGAGAGAATAGTTTGTGCCAGAGAACCTGTAACTAATAAACACTGAACATCAGTAATGGTGATATGTTTTAAGATGGAATAAGCAAAATGATATAGAACTGATGCTGTTGAATGCTACGTAAATAGATATTAATTTATTTCTCAAAATGTTTTTTCTCTTAGATTAATTAATATCTGTTCCTATTCCGGAATAGGAATCTGTTTCTAAATTCAGGACCAGTTTTTAAAAGGACAACGCATGGGAGAAAACAAAAATGCAGCTGGTGTTTTGGTTTTTTTTGGCAGTTAAGCCTATTTTAAACATCCCTGGATAGTTTCACGGGTTCTTAATTTTTGAGGTCAAGGTTTTAGGTTAGTCTGACTATTTTCACGGATACTGCCCGTCTCATATAATTTAATTCTGATACAAAAGAATCTCCAGTTCTTACAGTAATCATACATAGCTTTGTGAATAGCAAGTAAGGAGATACCCGGATCTTGTTTACATTGTGCAAAGTGGTAAGTGTACGTCTTCCACATCAAGAGTGAATGCCTTTTCCCCAGATCGAGTGCCAGTAGGTAGTAGATACAGATTACTAGGTAGCATTACTGGAGTCACCGTTTCCCTTGGGGCTTGCTTCATTCACTGCTGCTGTCTGACCATGTTTCTAAGCCACTGGAAGGGAGGCCATGAGGAGGTACATTGGGTAGAGAACCAGTTCGAACCTGAAATACTGCCTGTTAAAAGCAAATGTGATTCTTATGTGGGGCACTGAGCTTGAAAGTGAACTGTGTGAAACCCCTTGTTGAGGTAGATCTCCAGCTCATTCCGTGCCCCACATTTCTGTCCCACAGCAGTGCGGTGTCTGGGTGCTCCTGGGCACCGCAGGAGTGGGGTCTGGGTGGGACCTTGGGCATCGCTGAGATCGGCCAGAGGAGCTGGGGGCTTGGGGGAAGGATCTGTTGGAGGCCGTAGTTCTAGCCTTGGGCACCAACAGCCCTTGGTGGGGGGCTGCAGATCTGCCCCCCTGCCCCCCACCTGCCCCCCAGCAGTGCCCCTGCTGCCGAATAACCCGTGGAGAAATTCTGCGAAGGAGTTTCAGGTGTTTTCCTCGTAGCCGTAGGAGCGCTGTCAGCGGGTATCTGGGAGTGCTGGTCTAGGAGCACACTTCTGTGTGCAGACTTGCCCTCGTGCAGGGTTTTGGTCGTGCCCGGCACGGCACCGGCTGTGTAACGGAGCCGCTTGTGTAACAGCCTTTTGCCTGGCTTTGTACTTCATTCCGTTTTAGTGTCAGCAAGAACCAACCTTTTAAATGGCATCCATGCTGTCATGGTTTAGATGTTGGTCCTGACTCCGCGTTTTGCTATCACTTAGCCCCGTGGTGGATGTTTGCAGTTGCTGGCATTTCTCTTTGGGGGGCGTTAGTGGCTGCTCAGGCACCATCTGTCATCATCTGCTCCTGGGGCTGATAGGGAAGTAAAGTAGATAAGAGTTTTATTTGATTGAATATGATACCAGCTTTCTGGTTCCTTTCCTGTCTGGTCTGTAGTCTCATTTTAGGCAACTATATGACTGAGAGTATATTTAAAAAAAAAAAAAAAAAAAAAAAAAAGGGAGAGGATATTGTGCATCTAATAAGTGTTTCCCCTCAAAAATCGGCAGTGTGCATTTTGAGGTCAGAATTTTTGATGTTTTTAATGCCTGCAGGCGTCAGCTCTATCGTCATTTATTTGTATAGCACATTTAAGTTGTTTTACTGACCTAGTATATCATGTCTTGAAATCTCCTAAAATAAAGATTCTGAAGCACTTTATATTTATATTTGGTGTCAAGTGGGCTTGAAAAGTTTTCAGAATTTGTGATACTGAGGAATTACAGTTAAGTTTATTGTTTTACCCGTAAACCAGCTAGAGCACATGTGAAACATTTTCTCCATGGTATAATAAAGGTATCAGCAGATAAATAAACAAACAAACAAACAAATGTTTATGTGTCCCAGAGAAAGTCTGAATACTTAAAATAAACATGTCTGAGGCTATGAGTACCATTGGCAAGCTTCAGCAGGACTTTGGTATTAGTTGACAGAAAGGACTCTGGGATTTCACTTCCAAGCAGATCACAACTTGCACAATGTGTAATATGAAAGAGCAACAGCTGCAAAGAAGTGCTGAAATACAGGGGGGAAAGGGTACGAGGTGGTCAGTACCTAGGGTATCTGGCAATATAAAATGCACTCCTCTAGTAATCCTTTAAGAAAGAATTCTGTTTCTCATGCTACAAGAGAGATAATTTTAAATATCCAGTAACATTTATGTAAGTTGTATTAAAATGTATTTTTACTTCTTTCTGTAGGCAATTACAAGTCTGGAAGATTTGATTTCAAAACATACCACAAATTTCAAAGGAAGTAAATCTACATGAAGAGCTACAAAGGGAGTTGATTTGAGAAGATACAGCGCTTGCAAAAATGTCTTCAAGTTGTGTGACTTCAGTGTTTGCTTTGATGATTTTGTGCTTTGCAGCTGCAGGTAGGTGGCATTATGTAAATCATGCATTCAGTGTAACTTACTGTATATATTCAGAATTATTGATCAAAAATACTTTTTCATGCTGGAAAAATGTAGGTCAGATAAAGTTTATATTTACGTCTAGGTTTTATATAAAACTATTGTGATCATAATTGCTGATCTGGTGATGTCAGCAACAATGCTGTTCTTATAAGAGTGTTTTCTTGCACTTTTGTTCTTCCTTAAGCCATTAAAGAACTGCAGTGGTAATGTAAATTATTTTGGTAATTTAGTTATTTATTTTAAAAAAGGGGGATTGCATTGTGCACATATATTATAAAGGGGAAGGTTGCTATGGAAGCCTTTGGGAGTGGAAGCAGGGCAGCTCTGCCAGCGTGATGCTGTGGCCAAACTATTAGCTCTGTCAAAAGGATGGATTTATTGCCCTGGGCACAGGGTTGTGCTGGTGAAGCTGGGGTGGGGTCTGTCTGCAGAGGTGGGCTGAAAGGGTGTACCACCTCAGCTCAGCGCTGCCTTCAAGGTCTACAATCTGAAATTAAGTCCCAATTATTTTAGTTCCTAAAAAGAAATTTCTGACAAAATCCCATCAAGGTTCATAATAGGTTACCGACTCTGTCTATCCTTCTTGCCCTACTGGGATAAATCTCACATGGGGCGTTCCTGACAGTTGTTTAATCTGCTGCTCTAAAGTTAACTGTCAATGATGATGGTTAGTGTTACTGGAGGTCTCGTAGGTTAGGAAGATACATCGCCATTTATGGGGATTGTGTCTGTCTTGCATTTTGTCCTAGATAGGGATTTTTAAAACAGAGTGTTGCAAGAACTTGTGATGGAGAAAGGAAAGATCTGTGGACTTAAGTACCTAGCTTATATTGTAGTTTCTTCAAGCGCCAAAGTGATTCTTCTTGCTATGTTTGTTTGTCAGAGTTCTTCCTGTGGTTGCAAGTGGAAGCCTCTTATGTGTCCAGCTTGCATACAGTGTGGGCTGCTGGAGAAGAGGCCAAGTGGATATCCAGTCAGTCAAAATGAGGTAGTGGGAAAAGTGGACAGTGGACAGATGGCTTGCTTAAATCTGAGATGTCCTCACTGTGGAAAAGATGACCAGCTTTGGAAGAGACAGGGCCGAGCAATTAAATGTGTTACAATTTGGCTTCCTTTAATCGTCAGCACGGAAAATTGTGTTGTTTCAAGCCCTCAGGCCTTGTGGGACTTTCTCTGGGGCTGACCTTCTGAAGGCATCCATCCAACATTAGTAACTTTGATTATTTAATAGTACGTGATGCTAACATTTTGCAATAGCTTCATTACAGATGAACTTTCAGCAATACAGGGCGTGTCTGAGTGTGTCTGTGGCTTGAGCTGAGGACATGAGTGCTGGTCTTGGCTGAGAATGACGATTACTTGGAGTGAATCAGAATCGTTATAGATGCAGAAAAGTCTACTTTAAAGAAAGTGCCAGTGTAGAAAATAAAAATTGTTTTAATTGATCACAACCACAATTCCATTTTGCTGCTGAGGAGATTGCTTGCCTAAGAAGTCACCCTACCTCTTAATGCCAGCTTTAATTAAAAAACACTAATTTAAAAGCAGTCAAACATTGTACTACTACTAGAAAGTTATTCAGTGTTCGGAAACCTTAGCAAGTTTGTCCTGAAGTTTATTGTGGTTTTTTTGGTTTTACTCCCCAATTCTGTTTTCCTCTGGCAGCTATTCTTGAAACAAACTCTTAAAAAGCACTATGGCCTGGGATTTGATCAGATGCTTTTTCATAAGTAGAGTCATAGAATGATTTTGGCTGAAAGGGACCTCTGAAAGTCTAGTCCAGCCCCCTGCTCAGAGCAAGGCTAGCTTCAAAGTTATTTCTTTCTTGGAGGCAGATTATTCTCACTATCTGCATGGGAAGAAGATAGCTGAAGGGAGTAGAAAGGGTCACAGTTTGTTTGAGGGAGGTGAGGAAGCACTATCATTGTGGTTTCTAGCTGTGCCTGTCCTGTGGGTTTTGGTTTTCTTCCATGCTTTTTATTTTTCACAATAAATTCTTAATGAGAACAACTAGTTGATGTCCTTTACAGAGTATCAGGAGTACAGTAAGGTAAGAGCAATAAAGAACTGATAGACTCTGATGAAGAAGCAAGAGAGAGATCTCGGGCAGATATAACTGCAACTGAGGAAGGACTACTCTTTGCAGCTCTTTGCAACTACTATTTAGATAGAGCTTTTGCAATGTTTTTTCTGTCGTAGTCAGTGAGTACTGTTAACCCAAACAAATATACTTTAAATGCAGGGAGTTTGTGGCTGTAGGTGAAATACAGATGGGAGCAAGCAATGTGTTCTAGTCGTGTGCAGAAAAAGCTGTGGGAGATGCCCGTGTGCTATTGTCAGTACCACAGGCTTGGCTCTTAATTGCCAGTATACAGAACTCACGCTTTTTCAGGCTTGAACCGTTAACATACTAATATAAAGAAACCTGAGAAGTATAAATAAAACTAAGAAGTATAAATAAAATCCCTGCATGCCTGTGGTGAAGCCTGGGGGAGGCAGGGGGCAGCATGCCACCTCCCTAGGGTGTTGATTTTTATATATTGAGCCTTTTTCCAGCTTACTCTTTGTTTCTGAGGTAGTGAGGGTGCTGCGGGAGAGCACACCCTTCTTTTGTTTGTCAGTCACACGCTGATACTGCTATTATTGGTCTAGGTTTTGTTGCTAACTTTCCAATAACTTAAGCATTGTTATAGGTGATCTAGACAGAATATGTTTTCTTTGTTTGTTTTTTTATTTCCATTCTTGCTTTTCAGGGTACTAATGTGTTAAGTATATCTCAAAAATCTGAATTAGATGACATGATGCACAGAGCTGCATATTCATACCTCAGCCACAAAACTGCATATTTTTCCTGTGAATAGCTTAAAGAATATACTTTACTAACTTTGCATTGAAAATAGTCTGTATAAATATTCAAAGAATATTTGTCTATTTTTCTACCTCCTCTTACTGCTTAGATGCTTGTAGCTAACTGCTTATCTGAATCTGATTTACTTTTAGCTTGTACACAGATTTCTTGTAAGCTCATATTTATACAGCTTCATTTGTACAGAAAAAGACTGCAAAGAAAACCTTGATTACTGTGAGATTTTTTTCTAACCCCATGGAAAGTCCAAGGCAGGATGGAGAGGAGAACTTCTGGCAAGCTACCTGCCTGTCTGAAGGAAATATGTTTTTGAAGTGGGCTTAAACTCAGGTCTGGCAACCTGCAGTAGGAGCTCCACACAAACACTCAGAACTGCACACGCTACAGCCTTGGATAACCTCATAAGCAAGTCTGGCTTTTATAGTCTTGGGAGCAAAAATATTCTGTCCTAATGTGGCTTAAATCAAAGGCTGAAACATACTTATTTTACTTGCTTGCAAATTTGTGCAGTTGGGGGCATGACGTATGTCTTGAGAAAATGCCTTAGAGGACAGCTGAAACATGTACCTGTCTTGGACCCTGAGGCCAAACCTTCAACAAGAAAAGTTCTTCCATGACGGAATAGGAAAATTTTTTTAACTTGAACTTATTTTTTTTTTCCTTTTTCTTTCCTGCCTGGAAAGGAGATAAAAGGGTGATACAGCCTGTGGATGTGCACTGGCCAAGGGTCTCATTCAGTGGTGCAAATCATTCCCGCTGCTGACAAAGCAGCGCAGCCGTGGCATCTGATGCCAACCAGAATTTGCCCATGCAGATGTGTTCTGTCCCCCTCAACTCCCCTGACATTTGGTGTTGCCTCTGCTTGCTTTGTAGACAGCTCTCTCCTTGTGACAGAGTTTTACAGTTGTGGTCAGGATGATGGAGAGACTATAAGAATTGGATACATTGAGGAACTTACCCATTTTCTGTAAGACTGAGCTTACCGGTTTATCTGCTCATGTTAGATGGGTTTTCTTTCTATGGTTTTCTTTTTCTTTCTACGGGTTTTCTTTCACCAGGTCTTTATTCCCTGGTTCTCTACTGTAATGTTATCCTAGAGTGGTGGGGTTTTTTTTTCTTTCTTTCTGCATACTTGTTCTTAAAAGTAATCTCAGGTTTTTCAGAGCGTGTGTGCTTAATTTTCCATAAGGCTGTTTGCTTGTAAGCTAATGTATCTTTTGGATCTGTGCCCCCCAGATATGGTTGTGATGGGTGTCACGTTAATAAGCATAACAACAGGAAGAAACAGGCCTTGTCATGACACTTTTTAAATATTTTTTTTTAAAGAGAAACTTCCCCTGACCTTGAACACTGTGTTTCCAAAAGCAATATAGGACCCTTCAAAGTATAATAGAAAGTCCTTCCACTGGAAGGTGAAGGACGTGATCTAAAAAAAATATAAAAATACTGGGAGTCAGACAAATTTCCTTCCTTTTTCAACAGTATTCTCTGGGTACTTCCCAGATGTAATTAAATCGTAAGTTTTATTTTTCCTCAAAATATTTGTTGCCAGAGGTGCGGGGGTTTTTGTTTGCTTAAGTTGTGGTTAGAGGATGAGAACCAAGGGACAGAGGTTGGTTGACTCTTGAATTATTAGGATGGAAGTAAAGCACAGATTGGTTGCAACTTCTCCCCTTTTCCGTCAGCCAACTTCTGCCTCCCTTGAAAAACCACCTGGTCCTTTCCCTGTATGGTCTGGATAGTCAGTCTTCTAGAGGGCAAGATGAACCAGTTGAAGGCTTGCAGGAGAATAGTCAGTGGAGGAGAGGGCTGGATCATGTACTGTGCTTTGCTTGTCTTGTGTTCGTGCCTCTGGCATGCTTTGGGTCGGAAAGGTTGGGAGCCCTCTGGTAGGGGCTGTGAGGGAAGAGCCGTGCTCTTTTCATGAGAGCCTATCATGTTCTCAGTTCTGAGAAATACTAATTGGGAACCACTGACTAGCTTTTAAAGGTGGAAATTGTTCTGATTTATTTTTTGTAATCCTTTCAACGCCTTGATGGTGATGCATATCAGTGTCAGATGTTCATCTGATGGCCATGTGTCTTAATGCCAGATGTTCATCTGACAGGGAACCAAATGATCAATTCCTAACTTCATGTCAGTGAGCTTGCTGAAATAACTTTGAGAAGCCAAAACATACATTAAAAAAATTGATAGTTAATCTTAATTTCACACAAAAAGAAGTAATACCTTTCAAGCAGTAAATAATGTTTCTAAGCAAGCAATTTAAATACAAAGACTGGTCAAAAACTGGGAAGCTAGACTAAATCTGAATTAACGTTTCTTCAGCACTGCCATTTGGTGATCTATTCTTGTGTAAAACAGTTTTTTAATCTGGTGTTGTTTGTCTATCAACCAGCTCAATTGAGCCAGATCCTGTGACATTTCTCTGTGGTTTGTGCATGAACAGTATTTTTAGCTTCCAAAACCACGCAAAAATTCTGAAGAACTTTGAGTGCCAGGATACAGAGAAAGGTTATGTATTTTAGAAGAGGTAATTGGAATGAGGAGATTTGCAATGGCTTGAACTCAGCAAACTGCATTTTTCCTGTATCAGCAAGGCTCTGAAGTTGTAAACTGTTGAATTTCGGCGGAGTTGTGCACCCACGTGGCGTAGAAGGATGTGTGGTTGTGGGTCCTGATTCAGCAAACAACTGAGGCTGTATCTAAGTGCTTTGCTGAACCAGAGCTTTTATCAGTAAACATGAAAGTCTGGTTCTTTGATTAAAACTGACTCTGGGCAATGCTAAAGGAATTCTAAGAAATATCAAGCCCGTAGTGCAGTACTTGAATTGTATAGATGCAGGCACATGGCGGCATTACGAGTGCCTTTGGAGGGAAGTACTCAACTGATGAAAAGTAGATTTGTGGAAAATTGTATGGCATGGAATGATGAATGGCATTAATCCTTGTCTTTCTAAGGAAATGCATTGAAGTTGTTTTTTTTTTTAAAGAGAACCTTGTCTTAAGCAAGTTCTAAGCACGAGATAATTATTTTAAAAATACTGTGCTAAAAATAATCCTTTTGTTTTCCAAAGGGAATTGGGATTTGGGATTTTGCTTGTAGATCTTTTAATATCTTTTCTGTACTGTAGGCCCTTATTAACTCTTTCTTACCGCCTCCATTTGTCATTTATCTTAAAAATAACACAAACCTTTGATCTCTTTAATAAAAAAGTGAAAAGGGCTTATTTAGTTAACTGTAGATGGTATTTTTGTCTTGCCTAATGTCAAGGAGAGGTACAGAAGTTTTCTGAACTCAAGGGTCTACAAGAGTAAAGTGGCAGGTACTGTGGGACGTATCTAATTTTTTTTCCTAACTAATAAGTATTTGCCGATTTATTTATTTTTTTTTTTTATGTTTTAAAATTATTCTCTCATCAAAATGACCTCAGTTGTTGATACGTTGATCCTACTTACCTTGTCTCTACAGAATAACAACTTTGTTGTGTGCTTGCTTGTTTCTTTTGCTGAAGAACAATAATGTAAACTCTGTCATTTGGACTAAGCGGGGCACGTGGAAGCATCAAGCAGCACAGTTTGATCTGTTGCCACAGGAAGAACTAGGCTCCAAGGCACCCCAAACCCAGTGTTCCTGAATGTGATCCTGAGGTGTCTCAACAAGAAATGAAGCATCTGCTATTACAAAAACAGTTGCTGTTTTCACATGAAAAATGTATTGAGTTTCTGCAATTTTTTTTCTTTTATAAGCTTTTTCTGCTGAAATACATTTGCATGAATCAACTCTATTGTTTTATTACTGGTTTTGTTGTAGCATAGAGAAAATATAGGGACCGGATATATTTCTTTTCAAAGAAATGAAATAATTTCATCCTCTGTAGCTAATGACAATAAAAGGAACTGAAGACACCAGGCTGTAAGTCATAGGAGAGATGAATTTGGAGTGAAAAATAATATATTTAGCACAAAGACTATGTGCCATGTTTCATTACCTGAAGGCATTGAGTTGGATTCTTCTTTGGTGTAAACTTGTTTTAAGTCAATGGAATTTCACCAAGGATAAATTTTGACCCCAGGTGACAAAAGCAAAGGTTTTTAATAATTTCATAAAGTACAGCTGCTTCCAGCACAGTGTGCTTTTCCTCATATTTCTAAGTGTAGTTTGTAAAAGATGGAGCTATTGTTCCCTTATTTGGCAGCTGCTACACTGTGAGACTTACTAATAGGCAGTTAATAAAAAAGGGATTTTACCTGTCAGGGATGGAAAGAACTAAACTGAAAATGTCATTAATTATTAGAAGTAGTGCATAGAAGATGTAACAAATAAAGGAATTCAGGGTTAGGTGATGGAAACATTTGTAAGGTTGTTTGCTGTTTTACCTCTTCAGCAAAAGGTTTACTTTCCTGTGGAACAGGTTGGGTGTTTTGGTGGTGGTTTTTTTTTTTTTGTTGTTCTTGTTTTGTTTTTACATTTTTAATAGATTGAATTTACTTGCAGCCAAGAGTGCGTGAAGAATTGATTTTTGCAGTTATCTTCACTTCTTGTCCTCTTATTTTCTTTACTTCCTAGATCACCAAATCTGCCTTGTGTTGTCTGAAAAGGATGGTTGATGAAATTTGTTTTGGAATAAAATTTTCCTTTAAATTATTAATTTCCATTTAAATGAAGCAGTAAAACATGTCCAACTAGAGATTCTCCTCAAGCTATTTTGATTCAAGCTAATAAGTCAAGCTGACATTTTTTCCTTCACAAGATCATGTGCCTTTCATTAGCGCGTAAAAATCAGGGGGGCTAAGTGGCCACTTAACATCACAATGTCATGGTGGTTCCTCAGGCCTGGGCAACAGTAGAAGGTGAGTAAAGGTGAAAAGGTTATTGAAAAATGTAGCTATTGTTAAAGTAGCTTATCATGGTTCAGTTTGCACATTGGGGGTAACTTTAAGAAAATCTGGAGAAGATGAGAAGCTTACAGTGATGGCCACACATGGTGTGCATTTGCGTGTGTGTGCTTAGTCCAAATGGGCAGCTCCTGGTTATTCTTGGGAAGCATCTGCTCTGAAGCATAAAACCTCTGAGTGGCTCAGGGTTCTGCTGGGCAGGTGTGCTGCCTGTTCTGCTGTGTCTAAGGACCGTGGTGGAGTCTTCTCCTGCCCACTGACTGACATGCAGTTCTCATACAGCCGACACACAGCTGCCCTGTGGGACTCACCATGTGTATGTTCATTCTGTGTGGTGACTAAATGGAAGTACCTGCGCCCAAAGGACCCTTGGGAGAGGGTGAAGGGCTGTCAGAGTGGTTCCATCTGTGGCCTGTCCTTGGCCATGAGCAGGGTCTCCTGGAGAAGAGCGCAGCAGTGGTTGTGCCACCAGCTGGATCAGTTCTTTATGTGGAGTCTCAGTGGCCTGATGGCCTTAGGTATATTAAACACATAGGACTAACCTATGAGTCTCAGCTTTTGCCTGAAAGATGAAAGGCTTGTATCTGGATTAATGACTTCCTCTGTGATCTCAAAACAAGTCATTTCATCTCTCAATGTTGGTCTCTTGATGTGTAAAACAGATACATTCTGCCCCCTCCTCTTTCATGCAGGACTGTGTGAAGGACTGAGGTAATAGCTTTAAAGTACTTGGATCACATCGGTGCTAACTGCTGTTATCTTGTTAATTCTTGAAAACTTCCCCCTCACCCCTTTTTGGAGGCATGAAAATGGCAAAGGTTTTATTTAAAGGTCTGTCAGGCTTTTTGCCTGCCTTGCTTGTTGTTTAGACTAATGGATGCTGAGCTGAGAACTTCTTTGTGATCTTGGATGAGGAACAAGCTGGTTGAAGTTTTGGCAAGTCATAAATTAGTTATGATGTCCTGAGGAGCGTCTTAACGAATAGAGCTGCTTCTCTTTTCTCTTTCTTCTCCTGCCATGCTAACCCTTAATTTTAAAAATAAAAAATCTCTAATTTTACAGGAAGTAGAATCAATCATACTTGAAGCAAGGGGGTGGGAAATGAGACCACTCTTACTTTGCTGTAGGCAAAAGGATTTTCAAGTGAAATATGACTATTGCATCATTAAAAGAAAACTTTCAACAGCAGGTAGGACTACGTTACATCCCATGCATAGCTTGAACATGTTAGAAGTTTAGTATGTGGCTTCAGTTTCTCCTACTAGGGCAGACTTCATCTTTGGAGATGATTTCTTCAGCTATGTAAAAGTTGCCAGGTTTCTGTATTTTCTGCTTTGCAATATTAGATCAGTCTGGCCAAATTTCCTTCTATAGCACTAATGAATTCAAAGCAGTAATTAATTGTTTTATTTGCACCTCCAAGCTGAAAAAGTAATGGGTATCTGAGAAAATTGGCAAGAAAACTGTTCAGAGATTACCCTGGATATTACTTGCCTCAGTTGCTTTTTGTAACTAGGCCAGTAGTAGTTGTTTTTCTTGCTGAAATACTGCTTGTGGCCATATTGTTCACTGTATTCGCTTTCATTCTCCCAGCTAATGTTTGATCTCTGTGATAAAATGTATCATCACAGATGGAAGTAAGAACTAAAATATGCATCATAGAAAGGACTCCTAGAGTTTTTTTTTAAAGATTACGGTTGTCTAAACTGTTACACCTAAGGCCAGCTAACTGACTTCAGTCAGTTTCTATTGCAAGAAAAAAATACCATGTAACTAAATGCTCAGAATAAGGAGTGCTTCATGCCAGTAACAGAAAAATAAAAGCAATCCTGAAGAAAACCTTATTCTGTTGTTTGTGGATTCTCTTGAAATCTCTGTTCTCTTTTAATTTTTGAAATTAGCAAAGCCATTTTTTTTAAGCATTTTCAAGCCCAAAGCTAAACAATGTTTAAGATTCTCTGCGATGGTTGATTTTGAATAAAAGAATTTTAAAAACTGAAGTTACTTAATTCTGGGTCTCTGTTACATTTACTGGATCTCAAAAGTACGCTTGCAGCAAGAAGCCTGTGAGGAAGTCAGTTCTTACGAATACCAGACTGAACTTCAACTTTATTGATGTGATTCAGGAGAAAAGAATTCTAATGAAACAGTTCTGAGTATTGAGCTGCTTAATGGTGGTGTTAAAATCTTCCTGTACGTGGACATAACCTAATCAGTTAACTCTTATGTTTGTTTAAACATGACACAAGCACTACACAAAAGTATTCAGCAAAAAAATAATTGACTAAGACATTTCAAGTAAAGGTTGCTAACAAAGAACTTTTTTTTTTTTTCTGCCTCAAGGAGTCCTGGAATGTAGCTTTCCTTTTTTTCCAGAGAAATAATAATGCAGTTAAGATGATTTTATAGGTCAAGTTTTCATGTATCTGTCTGTGATTTGACAAGATTGCTCAAAGAAAAAGCAGAGTGAAATTGGGATTTATTAGAAGGATTTCTAAGCAATGAATCAATGCTTTTTTGGCCTAGTGGACTGGATTAATTTAATTAGAGCAATAAACATTCTTTGTTGTAGTTGACTGAACTAATTAAGTGGGTTCAGTTCTGATACCTGTGTTGTCTCCTTGTTCTACTTGCTTTCATTAAAATTTTGAGAGGAGTAACACTCTGTTCCCGTAGATATGATTTTTTTCTAGTGCTCCTCAGTGCCAGCCTGTCCCAGTGCTCCCTGGTGGGGTCCCTCGCTGGAATGTTTCTCTGGGGATTCAAGCCCCCTGTATCTGCAAAGGGTTCATATTTGGACTGTAACTTTCTGCACAGAGTCACTACATCTTCTGCCCTTTAATCCTGTTCTAAACAGTCAATAGGTGTCTGATCCTTGCAGTTTTAGAGCAGTGCAGCACAGCTCCATCTTCCTTAATGAAATTAATCCTAGGTTTCATGCTCTGAAGTGGTAACAATAGAGTTCATAGAATCATAGCATGGTTAGAGTTAGAAGGGACCTTAACGATCATCTAGTTCCAACCCCCTGCCATGGGCAGGGACACCTCCCACTAGAGCAGGTTGCTCAAAGCCCCATCCAGCCTGGCCTTGAACACTTCCAGGGATGGGGCATCCACAACTTCTCTGGGCAACCTGTTCCAGTGTCTCACCACCCTCAGAGTAAAGAATTTCTTCGTAATCTCTAATCCAAAGTTACCCTCTTTCATTTTAAAACCATTATCCCTCATCTCATTGCTGTGCTTCCTGAAAAAGAGTCCCTCCCCGTCTTTCCTGTAAGTACTGGAAGGTCTCTATAAGGCCTCTCTAGAGCCTTCTCTTCTCCAGGCTGAACAACCCCAGCTCTCTCAGCATGTCTTTATAAGAGAGGTGCTCCAGACCTTTGATAATAGTTCACGGCCCTCCTCTGGAATCTCTCCAATAGGTCCATGGCCTTCCTATGTTGAGGGGCCCAGGGCTGGACACATTACTCCAGTGAAGCCTCACAGCAGTGGAGCAGAGGGGCAGAATCACCTCCCTCAACCAGCTGTCCTGGTCTAAAGTCTTTTGATATTCCTCCTCCATTTGTAATACATGGGTTTGTTTGCTTTTTCTTCCCATCCAGTTGTTAGGTCCTCTATGCTGTTTTGTTAAATAGGCTGTCACTGGTATGGTTGGAGAGAGATTTAGTGGAAGCCTGCTGTGCAAGGGCTGTAGTGCCAGTGAAGGGACTTGCGCTATTGCTCACTTCCAGAGGGTCCCTGCAATGAGTGCGATGCTCTCTGCTTCCCCCTTTCCTTGGGGGTATGTTCTTCCTCCTGTGTCTTATACCTCACTGTAACTGTCTGTATCCAAGATGTGTATTGGTATGTTTTCTTAGTTAGGGTGATCTCATCACTAATGAGTACTTGATGCCTTTGTACTGCTCCTAATATACACACAGAGCAGCTGGCACAGACTTTTAAAACAACCATCCTTGTAATCCCCTGGATAATCTCAAAGGACATTTAAATGCAACAGTGCAGTTCCATTGGAAGCTTTTAATATAAACATATTTTTTTTTTCATGCAACGGCTTAACAATGTTCTGTTATATATACAAATTATATATAGGGTTATATATAGGGTCTCTTTGCATTTATGGTGAATGAAAACTGCAGTTGACTGTCCTAGGTGGTTAAAGAAACTGTTTATGTTAAAGGAAGCTAAAGAATTGCTGAATGAGAGTACACTTCTGCGCTTTATTTCTGAATATATTTGATTTGTTACTGTGGCCTTGTTATCCAGAGAAAAGGGGATTTATACTCAATAAGAACTTTGTTCTTCTTTTCTAGCCAAGCTCGTGGCACTGGTAGGGCTGAGAGTAGTGGAACAGTTGAACTGCTCTACCTTGTTTCTCTCTTACTATGGGTCAGGTCTGTGTTGACGTTGGGGGTATCTATTTTTCAGTTGTTTGTATCCCATTAGAAAATGTTGGTACCGCTCTTCAGTTGGTACCACTCTCTTGGGGAGGGCGGCATTTTTTAAAGAAGGGATACTCAGGTTTATGCTTAACCAAGTAACTTCCCTAGCAGTGTAATGTTAAGACCATGTGTTGTACGGCCAGTAGATTATCCTAAATCTCTTGAGATGTTAGTAAAATAATGGGTGTTAACTTCAGTGAAGGGAATGGAAGTTTAACCACTGGTCCACTGATAGGAAGAACAAGTTTCAGCCTGGCTCCTGTGTGCCTGCATGAGAGCTCTTGAAGTCCTAGAAGAGCGGTTGGTTTTCCCTGCACCTTCGTGATTGCTAGAGCAAACACAGGGACCTTTGAAGGTGGGTGGCAGGGGTAGTGGAGTGTCCCTTTTTTGCAGCAGCTCATGTTTGTACTAGATCAAAACCAAATTTCCTCTAACAGAAGTAGTGTATCTAAGCATTGCTCAAGTATTTTGAGTAACTTGATCTGTTGTTCACCTGGTGGCACAGTTAGACATCAACCACGAAGTAAAACATCTGTCAGAATTGGAGCATATGGTAACAAAATGATTTGATTTACTGGCATAGCTACACCTCCTTACCCAGAAGTATGCAAAAAGCTGACAGAAACACTTTTTTGTTCGTGTAACTGATGTATCTGTACCCATGAGAAGGGTTTGCCAATTTAGCAGAGTTTCCAACAGCGCTATACAATACATCATGGAAAGGAAGTGCACCGTTGTACAATGCAATGTTGAAACTCGCATGCTTTTCCTATTTAAATTGCTAAATAAATGAGAGGCAGCAGTCCTTGTCAGGACAGTGAGCTAGAACCCTTCACACTCAGTGCATTATGTTTCAGTGCTACCAAATGAAAGCCTGAATCATCTAGGCATATCTAAACCCTACCAAGTGATACGAAAAAAAAAAAAATTGATTTAACCAGGCCCTGGATTAGGTTCTTTGTTTGTTTTTTTGTTTGTATTAAAATAGCATTTATTCAATTCTTGACAGCTGGGAAAGACAGTCCCTAGCTCTTGTTTTTTCTTCAAAATCAAAACATGTTACTCTCTAATTATGGATACATTGAAATGGGTCATTTGAATGTTATTTTCTTCTACAAAAATAATAGAGATAACTAAATAAAAATAAATCTAGGTGAGACACGTAACAGTCTGAAGGTAGTCACTGCTAGAAATTCCAGCAAAACATTTTACTGTACAAACTGCCACTACCAAGTGCTGACTCGATAGCTTTTACGTGTACCTCTAATGTTTAGCAGGAAGAGATATTACTCATTTTATTTAATGCCCTTTCTGGGCAACTGTTTCAAAGGTTGCAAAGCCTGTATAAGGCCCTGCAGACTGCTGACTCCACTGCAAAGTTATTTTACATCTAGTAAGTTCCAGGATATTGTGACTGTTTTCTAAATAACGCTATCCTTTACTGATTGTACTTGAAAACAAAGTTATGCTGTTCTAAGTGTTGCCAAGTCACTCTGAAAGTCTTGCACTGCAAGGTTTCTCACTGCTTACCCCATATGTAGGGATGGGCCATTAGTTTGTCTTTTTGTTGGAAGGGAAAAGCTTGCTGAGGTATCTGTTTCCAGTTAAGTCATGTGGCAAGAAAGCTTCTGTGATCTTGCAGCGTGAACATCCTCAGGCTTTTACTTTTAGTTAATATTTGTGGTTAGTTTTTGCAGAATCTACCTGCTTTTTTTTTTCTTTTCCCTGAAGTCTTGTCTGTTTGTTTGAAGACGAGCATCTAGATTTTTTTTTTTGTGTACTGGAACAGACAATGAATTTTACTCCGTCGCTGGCTGTTGGGTTCCCTGTGTGAGTCCCTGCCATCTTGTAGTGTCAAGGAGGCTCTTGTCTTCTTCAGGCAAGCCCTTAAACAGGAGTTGAACCCTTGCCATACAGGCAGATGGATTTCAGCAGCTGTGGGGTCTCTGTAAGGGAAGTACTTCAGATGTGCGTGTGAATGCTTTTATATTTTTTTGAAACCTGAATAGGCCCTGAGGTTCCCTGAGACTTTTTTCCAGGCAGCAGTGATACTAAGATACATGTCTTATACGGGCTATGTTAGCTTTGGGCACAAATGACTTATTTCCTGAGTTAAAACTCCTTTCCCCAACTTCCCTTAAAAACAAAAAAAAAGAAAGAAAAAAAAAAAAGAAAAAGTCAATAAAAGATTATTTGAGGAGAAGAGCCATTGTGATTTCATATGGAGGCCATCTCAGTTCTGCTTTTATATCTGCTGCTCGCCTGGGAGTATAGGCTGTACTTGTGTCCTGGGCTTGAATTGTTTTCAACTTATTAATAGTTTTGAAAATGCATTTAACAGTTAACTGCCAATGTGCGTGCTCTTTTTGGTTACAGCTAACAAGCAGCTGGTCAGTACATTAACAAAATGTGGATTCCGTTAACTCTTGTAGAACCACATCTCTGCATTTCTTCAAATGCCTTGTCAGAACTATATGGGGAGAAAACCAGTAGGATAAAACAAAAGGCGCATGCTTAATAGGGGAAGAAATGAGCAGAAAGAAGTCAAGGAGGAGAAAATCTTTCTGTATTTTGGAAGGGAAGAAGGGGTACAACAAGCAGGGCTAGCATTTAGTAAGAAACTCCTTAAACAAAACTTTACCTCGAGGGAAATGGAAAGAGAGACATTAGTTAGTAATTCATTTAAGAGCTCTGGCTGATGTTGCAGATAGCCTTTTGAGAGATATTTCTTAAATGATCAATTTTACTTGTTTGTTGAGAATGATTTTGTTTTGCTGTGGGGTTTGTCTAACTTCTGGTGGATGTCTGGAGAGCAGAGAAAAACCTCAAGGATACTAGTTAGTAAGTGTTTTATTTTACAATTGAATTTATATTCTTTTATGGTTACTTTAACAATTTTGAAAATCCCTTGACTGGACTCAATCTGTCAAAAATTACATTTTAGATAGTGGAAATCATGCCTGTTGAGTGATGAGCCTTTTTCTTTTCAATGAAGAAGAGGCGCAAGTATAGGGTATATATGGCCAAGTCTTTTTACATGTGGCTGCCATCTGCAGCTAAATTGCTCCCTATGAATCAGGCGTACAATATGCATGCTCTCTGTTCTGTATAAAGATCTGCTCCCAAGTTGTTTAGAGTCATCCTTTTTCACTCTCCATTTAGTCCTTTCTCTGGCAAGTCTCCCATGGACCTCATCTGGATTCTTGCCTGATTAAGGACTAAGAGCTTGACCCTGTGAGATAATAAAAAACCAGCATCCCCACGAGAATCTACAGATTTCAATGGGAGTTGGAGGCGGTATGTGCTGCTAAAGTGTTCAGCGTGTATGCTGGGTTTAAGGTAATGATTTCAGGACTTGGCTGTGTTACAGTATACATACTTGCTGGCCCTAACTTGATTAAGTTGCAAGTATATTACCATGATTTGAATCCTCTATGGAAAGGAAAACACATGGTCTCTCTGTGGATTTTGTGGCTTATTCAGAATGAATTTTCGTTTTCTAAATCTGTATATTGAGATGTTCTTCCCCCCAAAATTCCAGTTTATTGGTACTCGTATTCTTTTGGAGCTGTTTTCCTAAAAGCAGGGATCCAAGAGAATGGATTCCTTTGGGAAGTGGAGGCCATGAAATTGTAAGATCTAGGAAGGGTTGTGACTTTGACTCTTAGTGCACACAGCTTTCCAAAATGATTCACCATTTCCTTAAAAGATTCCGGTATCTCCAAGTTTTTGTTAAAACAAAGAAACACAAAGCTAATTATCACATCCCAGAAGAAAACACATTACAGAATTAGGCCATATAATGCGATAATGAGCACAGTTGGGTAGTGACCTTCAGCTGTTTGTGTGCATAATGCCCCTTAGACTTTATTTTCACAGAGGAGACTACCCAAACCCAAGGCTTCTCATTTAAATAAGAAAAACAGAACTCCCACAGAATCTCACAGTTTAGAAGGGGGAAAGAAGTATTGAAATTCTCACACAATCCCCAAATTAGCTTTTAATTAAAAAGCTGGTAAGTGGATAGTGCAGTTTAACTTGCAAGTAGTTTCTGACATAAGAAAAAAATTGTTCATTAATGTTGTAACACTGCTTATAGGTTTTTCTCTGAATGCTACTGTGCCTAGGCATAAGGAGGAGCCTGAAACTTAATTTGAAGGGATAACCCTTCAAACACAAAATTTTATTGAGTTGAAGGCTACAGCATG
Source organism: Gallinago undulata (assembly GCA_026546715.1). NCBI lineage: Eukaryota > Metazoa > Chordata > Aves > Charadriiformes > Scolopacidae > Gallinago > Gallinago undulata. The sequence goes on from JAOTQQ010000004.1 coordinate 16,059,637, forward strand.
GCTACAGGATGTCTAGCAAGGAAATCACTTTGTATTGAAAAGCAAACCACAAACATAGGTAGTATTTCATTAAAGCAACATCTGTTGAAAATGTAGATATGTTTTTCACCTAAACAACTAGGTTGCTTTTTGGAGGTAAAGGTCTTTCAGTCTTTCAAGACTAGCATTTCTTTTCCTTTTTTATTAAAACGTTTTTTGGTGCATAACATCTCCCCCCTCCCAGCCATCCCCTGTAATTGTCTTCATACAAGCTTCATGGGGTTGGGTTATACTGTGATTCGCTCATGGTAGTATCTGGTCAAATAAGATAACACTTGTGTGTTAAAACACTCCAGGCTTGTTATCTCCCTGTAGGATGGACTTCTGTTGTGATTGACCTAGTGATGTGTATTGTTTATGCAGAGAGTAATAGCCAAGCTTGGGCACTTGTAAGTCGAGCGGAATGGATATCCTTTATTAAAGACCCAAGTGATGCCTGCCTCGAAGAGATTATAATGGCAAAAAAGGTCTAAAACAAGGACTGACAAAGGTGTTCTTGAACATGCAATAGAGTGTACAAGATGATGATATAAAAAAATAAATTTGTGGTCATTTAACTTTTATTATAGAGGCTTAAGGAAGTAAATATGGGGTTTGACTGAAAAGAGATGTGAGAAGCTGTGCAAAGAAAGAGTAGAAGGCAAAGACCATGAAGGAAAGAATTGGAGGAAATAAAGCATAATTTCTGTTATCAAATCAGTATCGTATAGTTCATGGATACCACCGATACGTGGGGTAGAGCAGGAAGGAGAAGGCATAAGGGCTTCCCCCCTACCTTTAAATGCCATTGTCTGGCTTCCACTGGGGAGGTCCTCTGTGTCCCCAAGCCCCTGTGGAAAGGAGCTGGTAGGATGCAGTGCCTGGAAGGGGAGGGACCATGAGCCTCCATGCCCTGCTTCTCCTGGCAACTGATACAAAATAATCTTCACAGTCCCAATTTTCCTTAAATAATTGTGAGGTTTTAATTTCAGTAGGCTTTGTGAGTCTCTGTTGTTTCCCATGGAGGGCTGGCATTGTGTTTCATGGCAGGACTGGTATGTTGAGGTGAGGGGAAGATCAAGGAGGGCATGGGAAGCACACTGTACAGTGGCACTCTGGCAGGCGTAGTATGGTCACGTACGCCTACTGTCAGTTTCTCTTCCATTAAGTGTGTTTAACAATATACTATTTTTTTTTTCTTAAGAAGGGAAGAAATGAATAACAGTTAAGTGGTGCTTTTTGTGTGAAGCGTTCAAAGAGAACATGTTGCGTTAGGTAAACAGGGTTAATTTGAAGTCTCTTTTAAAAGGCATTAAGTTATTTGCCTAAGGACAAGCTCATTTTTTCAACTGCTAAATTTCTTTTGCCCTATAAATTAGTGGCAGTAATGTTAACAGGTTATAAAAGGGGGAAATGGAGTCATGTTAGTGCAAAGCTGCTCTTTAAATGATGGTTACATATTTGGGAAACCTGCATCAGTTTTGTTGAATCCCACCATTTCAAAAGTCTCAGATCCTTGATTGTTTGAAAATAGCCTGAAAAATATTTGTCTAGGCTTATGGATGGACTTGGCATTTCTGGTTTAGGTCATCCTGCTTTGAGATAACTTCACTGTGATGATGGCAACACTGGGTTGAGGTGGAACTCGGGGAGAACTGGTTGGTTGTTTTTCACTCTTAGTATAAGCTTAGCAGCTGAGTTTAATATGTAACATCACACTTTAAACAGAGCCTGGTTTTAGAGTGTGGTGTAGGCACTGAGCTTATTAATGTTCAGGTGTTGTTTCTGTTGTTTCTGGTCAGCCTTTTTGTGTGGACGTTCAAAACAGGGATTTCTTAGGCCACTTGATCTCTGCACTTTTATTCCACCAATCCTGTTGAGTCAGCCTTGTTTAAGAGGACAAAGTTCACTTTCTTCCAGTTTTGGGAGGAAAAAACAGATAGTTTCTGCTTCTCATAGTTATAATCCAACAGCAGTTGGCTTGAAGAGCAGATTTATCAATTGTCTTAATATTAACAGTTTCATAGAAGCAGCAGATGAGAAAAAACATTCACTTAGTCTGGACAGTATTGTCCAGCAGCAAACAAACCTCTGGATGTTATTGATGAGAAGATGTCTTGTAGGATTTGGTTTTTGTTTGTGTTTTTTGTTAAAGAAAGCTTTTTATGGTTAAAGACCATAGATACAGCTGCTTATGATTAGATGGTTTCAGAGCTGGGTCTGAATCAGAGGTCCTTTTCCTCCAATAGAAGACTTTTTCCTCCTTTGAGGCAACAAACTGAGTATCAAGCCATTCTGCGCAATAAAAAACTAATAATGGAAAGGGATTTGAATTTTGTCATTCAAATTCTGTGTTGATCTAACAAATGGTTGCTCCTCTTTATCTGGAAAAGGTTCCGTGAGTGCAGGGTAAGACAGCATTTCATACTGATCCAAATAGTTTACCCCAAGCTCTTCTACTGCCGGGCATTTGTGTACAAGCAACCTCTTCTGCCAGGGCCAGAAGACTTTAACTTTTAATATTGATCCTTCCTATATCCTTCTAAATCTTTCTCTGGACATACTGTGATATTTTAGCAAATAACCCCATTTTATTAGTTATGTAGGTGAAGCTGTGTGAGGTGTGACCGCGATTTTAGGCCTTCAGATAGTATGGTGATTGTGCAAGGTGAATGTGTAGAGAAACTGCAAAATAAGAGATGCGTAGTAGTTTTAAATTCTGTAGCATCTTGTAAACATATACTTTACCGCATAAAAAGATGCTGTAACAGAAACCTAGGATAATTGTAAGAATCAGTAAACCAAACAGGATTTATTCAGGATCTGTTTATTCAGAACAGTAAGTAAAACTTTCTGATACTAATTTTCACCTTTTTTTTGTGTGATAGCATTTTCCCCCTTGCCCCTTTCCTCCTCCCTTGAAAGCCAGAGATAGGTCTATCTTGGACTGAGAGCTGATGTGGTGAAAGCATTTCACAGCTGCTTCAGTCTCCATGTAAAATATCTTGTCTGTATAATAAACATTAGGTTAATTCAATAAGAGTCAGTAACTTTATGGTATCTGAAGAACTGTGCCGTGGGATGCCAAGTATGTAAATGAATCGAGGCAACAATTAAAACGATTCAAACTTCAGACTTCTCCCACATCAGGTCTAATTCTGCTACATCTAAGACAATCTTCACAGTGTAGCTATAAACGTGGTTTCCAGGAGGTAAACACAGAAAGTGAAGACGATGATGGTGAGGAGTGTGCTGAAATGCAATTTGGTTCCCACTTAGAAAGGAGGTAGCCCCAGCCTTGCTTTCTATCTGAAACATTAAAAGTGGGCTTACGGGAACACTGGTTAGGGAAGTAATTTTAAGAGACCTTGTGTCATGACTGCAATGTCCTGTCATTGTAAATGTTGACTTAAGTAACACTGAGGAAAGTAAATGAAATTGCTTCAGGAAATATGCTTTTATGTTCAAAAAACAAGTCTCCTGTGTGCTCTTCAAAAGTGGAACAAATACATTTAAATGACTTAAGTGTGATTGATTGTTCTCATTTCCACCAACTTTTTGTCAACATATATGTTAAATAGCTTTGGAAAATATGTGTTTGTGTGTGTATATGTATTTATTTATACACCTGCGTCTGTACATGGAACTTAGTGAAGTATTGCATGAAGCCTTTTTAGCAATCAGAGCAGTTGCCGAGCTGTGATTATTTGTGTTCTCCACCACAGAAGGATGTAGTCAAAGTGAAAAATGCATGAGGGGCTTTTGAAAGTGGTAGTTTGTGTCACTGTTGTGCTGGACTAGAAGGAAAACATATTTGCACAGTCAGCATGTTTTTTAAAATCAACAGTATCTCTTTCTAGGAAGGTCTTTTCGCATTCAGTCTCTGGTTTCATGGTCACAGTCAATTCTGATGGCTGTGTGCTGCCAACAGTGGGGACATGGGTGCAGACTACCCCACTACCCTTGGTGGGAGCCAGTCTAGGTGCTCCTCAAGCCTTCCTCCCTGCCATTCAGCACACCAAAGACCAACGGAAACCTGCTTAGTCTCTTTATTGCTGGGTGAGTTTCCTGTCGTGTTAGTGAGTTGAATCAGCTCACTAGGTTTGGTGAGCATCAAAATAGGTATAAGGTAGCTGGGAAGTGTTGGTGGGAAGGAGAAGAGAGGTGGAGGGAATGAGACACCCTGGTTTTGGCTGCGGTAAGATGTTGGATGATTCATCCTGTCTCATAAACCGGCAGTGTTAGGTTTCAGTGCTTTTTCATTCCTCTGCCTTCAGAATTAGCTGTGTCTATACAGGTCTGTCAGACCTGCCCTCCCATGAGACACTTGCTCATTTGAGTCTATCCCCATGGTCCCATGCGGATGGCGCAGCACCCCATGTACATGAAGCAGAGCCATGCCTTAGATGCCAAGCATAACATTTGGCACCCCTCTGGTGCCCGGGGCCTGTCAAGCTTCAAAGGATGCCCTGGCACCAAATCACAGTGCCCAGCTGCTACCATGGCTTGAGGCTTCACCCCAGGGCATGGCCAAACTGCTGCATGTCCCCACTTGTCTGCCTGTGCCATCCTCTGGTGTAAGGGCTCCCATCTCCTGGGCATGAAGTAGTGTTTAAACTCCTGCAGACAGAGTTTAACTTATTCTACTGGCTGTCCTCTGATTATGTTTTTTAGCTCAGAGGATGGTCTACTCTAATAGACTTGAGTTTTTTGAACCAAGTACAAATTGGGATTTGATATAGAGGAGAGAGATTGTAATTGTAGAGCACGTGCAAGATCTAAATTCCTTGCTTTTCACTACCAACGTCATGTTAGGGGCATCCGTTGAAATGTTTGTTGGTGGGTTTTTCTGTGCGCTTTTGAATATGCAGAACCAAGTCCTTGCTGGTTACTGGCTTTAGGAATAGTCATAGTTTTGCTGAACTATGTGAGCCGCCATGCCTCTAGTCAGCCAACCCTGATTGTGCTTAGATGGCTTAAAAATGATGACTGTGAGGATTAGCTTGCAGTGCTAAACTGCATGGGTAATGCCTATTACTGTGATAACGTAAAGGCAGTTTGTATCTCTGCTGTAATGATCCTTCTTTTTTAAACAGAAAATGCAGCTGAAAGTTTCAGTAGGGTAGGCCTTGCTTTTTTATTTTTGCAGTTATTTGCCTGCCTTGAGGGGTAAATTTGTTTTGTAGCTGACTTTGTCACACAACAGGGAATTGAATATTTGGTAATAAGTATTTAAAATAATGCTTTAAAGTTCCTAGCATGTGGATTTTAAAAGACTGTCTTTTTGTGTTTTGTTATACAATGTGTCATTTGGCACTGTTTATAAAACATAGGCAGATGTAATATGTTCATCTGTATGAACATATTACCTAAGCTTATTATTTAGCTTAAGATAATCAGGTCTATATGGGATTCATGGTATAATGTATATCTTCACCAAGGATCTTGACAACTAACTCGATAAATGATTTCTTATTATTTTAAACAAAAATGTCATAATGAGAGAGATTTTTGAGAAATAATTGGCATATATGGAAATAGTGAATATCAACACTTCTAAAAGCCTAAATTAGGTAAGCTGCTCATGTGGTTTTTTTCGTCCCCAAGTTTTTCCTGTATTTTTGGTATACTATTACTTTAAATGAAATTGAGGGGAAATTTTGAGCCAAAATAAAGACTGTCTTTGGCTGATCAGTTTGTGTTTAGATAAAAAGTGGGGGGAAAGGTACTCAAGTAAAATTTTTTCAAGTTACATTATTGCAAAACTTGATGGCAGGTGGGATGTACTGTGTTTGGGCTGTCCATGCCCTGCTAGACATTATGCTAATTTCTATCCCTTTGCTCAACACTGAGAGGTCTCCAAATATTTTATCTTTGCTTACTTGGTAAAACTTTTTTATTTATTGTTGGTGCTGACTGAAGGGTGTTCTGATTGACTTCTCTTCATAATGACTCGAAAGTGTGGCCATTTTTTTGTCTTTTGCAGTAAAATCTAGTTGTGTAGTCAACCCTCAGAATTTTGCAAGGACCGCCATGCACCTTATCCATCAGAACTTTTAATTTAATTTGGTATACAGAAAATATGGTTACACAGACCATGTAGCCATCAGTGACCTGTGGACCACTGCTCTGTTAAGGTTTATAGCCCTTATTGGAGGTTCAGCTCTGGCTTGACCCTGGTCTGATGCAGCCAACTTGTCTGAGGTACCTTGATGAACTTGGAAAAACATTTGCCAGCATTTGGCTTTATGGCTTTCAAAGAGGGGAGTGTGGACACTGTTCACTTCTCCAAGGGGACACCTTGAGTTCAGGGCAGAGGAAGGACTTCATAAGCATTCCTCAGCACTGGGGCTGATCTGGTGTTTCCTGCACAGAGCCTTGAACAGTTTTGGGCACAGGGTCCTTCCCAGTTAAAGGCAAACCAGATATAAATTTCACAAGTCTTAAGAGAAAAACTGTAGCAGGGCATATTCCAGAATTGATTTCCTGCTGATCCTACCAAGGCTGAGCAGAATTGGTTAACTGAGTGGGGGCTGGGGAAGGGTACAGTAGGTTTTGACTTTTTTTTTTACTCTCTTAGTTTGTATAATTATTTTTTGTACATTTTTCAAGACAGGACTGAAGCTTTAAATTTTTTGAGAAGGGAAGATTTATTTTGTTTAAGCACTTAACACGGATCAGTTTCCAAGGTTTGTGCAATGAGACGTTTAGTGAACTCATCCTTAAAGGGTCAGTTACAGGAATTCAGCCTTCAATTGAACTTGTAATCTTGTTATTTTTAATTAGGAAAGGGTTGGTAATCTTTTGGTTATAGAGCTGTCTTCCCCCTTTGGCTTTTGCTGCTTCTGAGGTCCACTGCATTTGATGGGACTAAGCCAAGCAGTTGCCAACTGCCACAAACTGGAAGCATGAGTAACAGAGCCACATTTCTTCATTTTATGAAGGGGCCTGTCCACTGATGAGCATTTTCAGTCCGTTTCCAGCTGAGGAGGTGGGTAAAGCAGCCCCAGCACACCCCGGGCTGGCTGGCAGCATGCGAGTCACGCGTTTCAAAGTCTCCGCTCTCGTTCCAACGCCGCGGCCAGCGACTGTGTTTATCAGATCGTCCTGACATTCGGCACTGAGCAGATCTTCCCTTTTTTAGTATAAAGCGATGTTCCTGACCTGCTAGCTGAGATTAGGGAGGGGAAGGCTTATAAAGTTTTGTGCTCGAGTGAAGCACCTATACATCAACACAGAAGGGCTCCTGACAGGCAAAACCAAGGGGTGGGGAGGGGGGGAAGAAAAACCCAAACCCCAAACCAAAAAGCCCTCTCCATCTGTTCTTCACTGAATGCTTGGTGTGGCAAGCAGGGTCCACGTGCTTCAGTACTGGCCAAGGGCTAGAGGGTGGTGGCTGCTAGCTTGTTCTTCAGACGTGAATAACAAGTCTCCCATTCTTCCATGTGCCCCCAGCGGTAGGGATGAAGTTAAAGCAGAAAAAGAAGATGGCATGGAAGTTGCTGTTGAACTGAAAGCTGTGCTGTCTGGTACTCTACATCTCTGTGGCTGTCAAAACCAATGTCTTTTTGAAAGGAAATCACCTCTGTCTTCAGATGTGTGTGCGTCCATATGCACCAACATCCAGAATTCTTTATTTCCTTTCTGAAGACCAAAAAGAGACCTGCCAATAATCCAACTGACAGATAAAAGCAAGACATCTTACTGAAAGATGAGTCCTTTGTATGTATGTGTAGTGAATGACAAGTGCTGGTGAAGCTGAGCAGGCTGCCTAGGAACTGTTTAATGGAATAGTAAGGATAGAAAACAAAAATTTGGACAGAAAACAAATAACAATGAAATTTAGAAGAGTTGTGGAAAGGAGTGCATAGAGGAATAAAAAGGCACAGACAGAGCCCCTGTAAGTTAAATGTATATGAATTAAAGGGAGCGATCTGGGCCTGAATGAAATAAATTAAATAAAAAAGAAAACTGGCTACGCTTTTCTTTTGAAGCTTGGATGACCTATCAAAAATTATGCTAATATTATGAATTAAAGGAAAATCTGTCCATGGTTTGTAGGAGCCTGTAATACTGTAATTGTTTAGAAATGTTTATTGAGTATCTAATAGTTTCGCTAACAGCAATTACACAATTTTCTAACCTGAAAGAGTAGCTATCAAATTTGTGGTTGGTGTGCACCCTGAATCAGTTAACAAGGCACCTTTGATATCTCCTGGTCTCCTTGAGGATGCTCTTATTGGCCATCAGGTAAGACGTTGGATATCAACTCTTTCCACTGCGTGGTAGTGCCCCTTGGACAGCCAATATAACACCATGTACTTTTGAGCAAAAGATAACTGTGTATGTAGCTCCAATTGGAAGTTGGTGCAGATCAAGCGTGTGACAGCTACCTGTGTTTCTGAGAAACTGCCACAGGATTTTCTTATTTTTAAGTAACTCTGAACTGAATTTTAAGAAAGAAAGAAACAACCAACTGCAAAATCCACCTAAACCAAAATTCCTGTCCCTGCTCCCAATCCAGAGATTATGTTCTATAATCTCACTATGACTGTGTATTTTGGTACCTTTATATGTACCTATTGCTGCTGCCTGACATGAGATTCCAACATTTCCTGTCTTGGTTCAAAAATCATTGGAACTTGTAGCAGTACTTTGAAGAGCACCCGTGAGTATACAAAGAACAGAAGCATACATTTGCAATTTAAATAGGTTACATTTTGTTGAGAGAGAGAGATACTCAGAAGACTTGTTTTCTTAGATAAGCGTATACTGCTGAGGTGTGATCTGTGTTTACACGTGTGTTTTTGTGCATGCTCTTTGATGATGCATGAATTCCTGTGCGGCCGATCGTGAAAGTAAGTATGGTTCTCTCTCTTCGCCTCCTGAAACTGATTTTATGAAGTCGGGAATTTCCTTCTCTGTCATCTTTAATTTACTCATTTGCAGGAATGCAGTAACAGCAATAGTGTGTGTAGGATGGTTTGAGGAGTTTCAATACTGATTTATTAAAAATAAAATGGTTTTGAAACCTGGTTTAAGTTATTTTTGCTCTAAGCAGGCATTTAATTTTTATAGTCTTTTTTTTTTCCCTTTTGGCCTCAATACGGAGTTCTCATGTAAACCAAGCAGAATGCTTCCTGCGTTGTCTGATAAAAAAGTGCACTTCCATTCATTGTTTCCATGCAACTTCCTACCCTTTCTACCGTAAAGAGGGATAAATCTGAGACAATTTATGGGCTGCCTCTGGGGAAAAGAGACTTTCACAACAAAAACTTTGAATATTGTTTGGAATAATGAAGAAGGAATGTTAGGAATAGTTGGTGTTTGTTAATTTCTTCCTCTTTGTGCAGTCACGGTGCTGAAGACTACTTCATCCATTAATAGTGATGAAAACAGAATGCTACGTTTGGTTCTTTCATTATGATGTCAAGGCTCAATGAACACTTGCATTTTCATTATTGTTTGTTATCTGAAGTAATTCTGTATCTTTTATGGCCTTAATACAAGTTCGTAATGGAAGTCAGGCCTTTCTGAAACATAGCCTTGTCCAGGGTGGGTAGCCCTCCATCTGAGTAATGTTGGCCACTGTTTATAAAAGGATAGGTGCTCCACGGGACCTGAGATTTATGCAAGAGGATCACATACATTTGAATTCTAGACCAACAGTTGGAAACTTGTCTGCTTTCTACTACCCGGGATAACAACGGGAAAAGCTCAGCAACCCTTTCTGAAACACCGGTGGACTACTCTGTTTTCAGTTCTTTGGCATGGAAAACAGAAGTTGTGCTTTCCGTGTTTATTTAAATGAAAGCCAACACATTAATGCCGTTCTGTTTATACAGATTAAAAAGATGCTCTTATGCTCGTAGAGTGTTTTCCAAATACCTACTTGGTTGAAAGGATGGGGGGTGGGGAGAGAGAGAAACCGTGCGTGTATGGATGAGTATGCACATTTAGGTATGGAAAAATACTAGAGAAGAGATCCTGTAAGCAGCATTTTGCTGCAAGCCTCAAGGGCAGTTAGGGCTCTGACAGTACTTCTGGTCAGAAGGAAGTGCAGCAGAGGTTACATAAAATGTAGCTCTGTGGCACAGTACATCTGCTTTGAAAGACTTCTTTGTTTTCCAGGTACAGATGTTTGTTTTCTAAGATTATGCCTCATGCGTAATGATGTCTTAAAATTGTGTTCAGCGGATGTTAAACCAAACAGGTTTTTCATTCATTGCCTCTTCTGTTTTATTAGCTTAATAGGTGTATAAACAAGACAGCTAGAGTTTCTGTTGTTAAACAAGATACTAACAGACTGACGTTGCCTAGCTTTGCCTTGCTTCGGTATTGAAATGAGTTTTGCTGTATAATGAAAGAATTTGACGTTGTTATTTACATTTTTAAATAAAATGTATAGTTTAGGTATAATTCATCATTTCTAAGTAGCAGTACCTTGCTACAGAAGCTGAGTTTTATTTGATGGTTAACTTTCCCAATTGAATTTGCATCAGTTTTACATCCTGATAAGGGCAAAACATCAATAGAAGCTTACTTTTTAAGAAAGTAGAAGAAAGCATTTCTGCTTTCAAAATGTAATTTGAATTTTTTCCCACATGGAAAGAAAAAAAAAAGTGAGATCTGTGCAGGCAACATTTGATGTTAGATTACCTCTACTAAAACAGATGAGATAAACCTGGTGCTTTTACCAATAGCTAGGAGCAGTGGGAGTGGATATTTTGCAACACATCCTCTGCAGAGACATAAAAGATTATTTTGCTTAGGAAGGAGAAACCAGCAGCAGGAGTTTGTACCAAATGTAACAACAAGCCAAAAAAGGTATGGGGCATGTCATCGGTAGGTCTGAATGGTTCCCAGTGGACAGGCAGAAGACGCTAGAAAGGCTTTACTACACGTAACAGAAATGTCTAGAAAGACTGCAGAAAATAAAAGAATACATTGCAGATTAAGTGTAATCTAATACTCTGAAACATCTGAATAGTTTGGCCTATGCGTGGCATAGGTCTGGGCAGAGCTGATGGTAGTGCAGTGGGAATTAATTGGGGGCTGGTAAATTGGGGATTGAGAGCACGTAGAGCCAGGGTCTGGTTACACGTAGCATTAGCAGTAGAAACCAGTGTAAAGGTGAAGTATGTAGGTTAATGCATAGTTCCAGAGGATAGGAATTTTTTTCCTTGGAGGAAGTGGGAAGGAGCAGGGATGGTGTCGTGGAGTTGCTGAAGATTAGTGGGCTCTGAGCACTGGAATAGGGAAGCTCTGCTGTGTTTTTGCATAAGCACATGTTTTTAGTTAGTACAGCTTGTATGTTTTAACTCCTTCTTCAACGAAGACTTGCCATCTCTACTGAGTATTTCTTGAGGATGTATTTTTCTTCTTCTGAGTTCAAGTTTTATAGCTCACTCATTTCTAATAGATATATGTGGAGTCTGAGATTTTGGGTGTTTGGTTTGTTTGGTTTAGTTTGTTTTTTCAAAATAGCCAAAACCAGTCCAGGTCTGAGAATCTTTTCCCCTGTAATTTTAAACCTCTCCTCCTTGTCCCTATGGTAATTCAGTCAAAAGTAGTTCCACCACAAAAAAAAATAGTCTTTTCTTGCTGACAATAAGCCTGTGCTAGATGTGGTGGTGAAAGAACTCCCTGAAAATTAAGGATATGAAGGGAGGCTTACCCAGCCCCATGTACAACAGCTATGCTGTGTTTGTGTTTTCAGTACAATGCTTCTGTCTCCTTTTTGTCATATACCCACACTTGATTTTCTGTGCATGATGTTTTCTCATGGACTTTTTTGCTTCTTCTGTCCATTTCTGCTAAAGTCCTAAAATGTATTCAAGGGCTTTCATGAACGTTTACTCAATTTCAGTCTTGCTTTGGCTGCAGTTCAGAAAGGGTCTGCTATTCCTTCTGCTAAAGTAGAATCCGCTCTAAATTCATTGATACCGGCCAGTGGTTATGGTGCAGTGATTGAACAAACTCTCACCAGAGTTACTCAACAAATGTGGAAAATGTGAGCTTTTAAAAAGTTTTAAAATACTTTTCGTGTGGAATTCCTAGTTTATGTAGTCATTGACAGGAGATATCTGCTGCATTTCAACACAGTCCATAATTGCATGAGGAAAGGCTTGTAAGACCTAATATGTAGTAGCAGTAGTAAAATAGGTACATAGTTAAGTCTTGGGACATATTATAAAAATGCCAAACTTTTATTTTCCTGGTATCAGATAAACTGATCAGATAAAAATGACTGAGAGAGTGTCCAAATTAGCATGAAATTTATTTAATTTATTAAATGTATTAAATTTATTTAATACTGTAAGCTTATTTCTTTTTGCTTATTCCTCAGCCCTCTAAAATATTAAACCTTTTATTGCAATATTGAGCATATCCTATTGTAATTGCTAGTTTTTGAAACGTAGGGTTAAATTACTAGGTGCACAGTGCAAATAAAACCTAACTAAAAAAACACACCCCACCCCTACACTTTGAAATTTATTTCTTTAATATTTAAGAATCCAGGAATTGATTATTTTTTTAATTATTTTATATTTTTTTTGCTCAGAACAAATCTACAACCTTTGTTCCTCCCATGTATTTCTGCATGAAGGCAGAAAAGTGATATGGAAACATAACAAGATTTTGTCATTGAATTTCTTCTTACCAGAATCATGGCAGATGAGCAGTAGTATTATTCTGCTTTATGTGTGCTGTATTTCGTCAGAGTTGGAACTGCTGCCGTGAGGTGTATAGAGCAAGAAAACTACAATGGTCTCCTCCCCTCCCCAGCCAAGCAGTGCAGAAGATACAAAAACGAATTGGGAGTAGATTTATAAAAATATAAAATGCTTTGGACAGTAATCTTCTACTTTGGATCTTCATACTGGCCAGCAGGAAGACTGATGTACAAATCTTTCTTTCAATATCTTGCTTCTCTCCCCTGCATCTTTTTTACGGTGATCACATTTACTCAGAGGGGAAAATCACGCACTCTGGGAAGAGTCTTGGACAGTCCAGCTCCTTGTTGGTGGTGATCGTGGTGGAAATGCTTCTCCTTTTCCACGAGATGAAATGCTGCAGTTTCCTCTATGCCACTGCCTCTCACCACAAACCAGCTGTGATATTTCCTACTGTCTCATCTGGTCTTTTCCGTCTCTCAGAACTCAAGGCTGCTTGCCAGAATTGACTGGTCTTGAGTGGGGATGTCTTACTCAAGTGCTTGCTTAGGAGTGTGAAGCTCTTTTTTTCATGGTCATCTGCGGTGAAAGCTGCTCTTTGTTTTAATGGTGGAGGTTGTCTGTTACCCTCTACACCAGGAATTTGGCTTCCCAGGTGGTCTTCTGTGAAGGGGTGTGCAGGAAGAAATTCAGTTGTTGTTACAGAGCCACCCATACTAAATAAGTAGTAACAATTTGTATTATCTCTTTGAGTTATAATCACAACTTCTCTCTGTAGGTTCTTATTTGCCTTAATCCTTGATTGTTTGGTGTAAATGCTTCCCTTGGTGAGAAACCCTTTATAAGAAGAAGGTTGTGTAGGTGGTAACAATTTCTCCACATGGAGCAGGGGGCCTTTCACCCATGTGCTTGTATCTTTAGAAGTGAGTGGTGGAGGTTATAGGAAGAAGGTATCACTATGTCTGCTCAAGTGCTCTGCAGTGAATCTTAAGCTTTTCAGTTCAAGAGAAAATGGCTTCCCCTCCTTGTTTTTACAGAACCCTGTTATTATTCAAAAGTAGGTTTCAGGATCCTGTCTTGTCTCTTCCTCCTTGTTCCAGCCATCATTGTCACTAGCTGATGAAAAAAATACCCTTAAATTAACCTTCTTCAAGAGAACTTTTGTGAAAGTCTGTCATTTGGGCATAATGAAATCTCTGCTTGGATAGTCAGCCTCCTCTAAGACTTGCTTTTCAGTGTACAAAGTGATGAATTCTAGCAGGATCTGCAGTAATTTATATTACTTTGTAACTGACAGCACAGAGATCCCTTGTGTTCCTCAAGTCTGGATTTTGAATTTTTGTCTTTATGTATAAAGACTAGATTTGTGTCATTCCCTCATTCAAAAATCAATTAGAATAAATCTGTCCTTCTTCTAAGGAGTGTTATGTCCCATTGGTGTGGCTTGTATCTTCCATCGTGGCGTACAGGAACCATGCTAATGTGCTGTGGTGCCCCCAGCACAGATTCACACAATTTGCAGGAGCTGGTCACACTTTTCAGCTGACAACACTGTACCAATCTCCATGGAAATACAACAGAAAGTACATTAGCCTTTACTATTTGAATAAAATCCATCACAGTTATGAGTTGGTCTTGGGTTGTCGTATGAACCCCCTTAGTGTCAGACTCCCATTTCTGCTATTTTCTTACAGCAGAACACATGTTACTCATTAGTAGCATGGATGATATGGGAAACAGGAATGTTGAAATTGTATTGAATATGTTCCAGATGTTAGTATCAAACAAGGTTGGGTCTGCGTTAAGATTTCCTTCAAAATATTCTTATTAATTGGAAGTGGAAAATAATTCAATACTACATGATTCTCTAGAATTCTAAGTTCATTAATAATTTGCCATTGTAAAACACATATGTAATAAGCGCTTCTTATGAAACTGCCTAACCTGCTTTCCATCTTCAGAAGGCTTTGCAGGCATTAAGCAACTAAAATTTGATTGTGGTAAGATCCAGGATTTGCTAACAAGGTTAGATGGATTTGCAGTCCAAAGTTAAACAAAAGCCCAGCGATGGCTGTGCTTGCACAGCGACCTCCTCAGATCATAGAATGAGATGGGACTAAAGGCTTGGACCTGCCCTAGGATTTATAAACTGGAAGATACTTTTGACTCTTTAAGTGTCGTTTGATGGGGATGAGATGCAAGAGAGTATCTTTACATGTTTGGAGCTGAAGAGGCAATCACAATGTGTTAATAGGATGAACTGGCCCTTAAGCAATGATGATGGTGAATTTTGGCAGGGTGTTGGTGTTGCTGACGCAGGGGAGGTTGGGACTGGAATGGGAAGCTGGTGAGCCTGGTCCTGGCATTTGTGCAGGGCAGAGCAGCAGAACAGTAAAGCTCGGGCAGGATGAGACTGCAGTTTCATGTTGGCTTTCAAATCCAAGCAGGTGCTGCAGAGGTGATAAACTCTCAGATTAGTAGTGCCACAGAAAGGGCTTTCCGTTTGTTTTTTTTTTTCCAGAGTGGTAAATATGCACTTCAGGATTTAGGAAAGTAACTAGCTTTCTAGTCAGAGGAAGGTGCCAGGAGGAAGATAAGCAGGCAGGGTCTGCGAGGGAGCCAAAAAGGGTGAGAGCAGCGAATTTGGAAAGAGAAAGAGGACTGTTCTCGCTGCTCCCACCAGAGTGACAGTGCCTCGGAGTGGCACCTGCCTGTCTTAGACTGGGACGTGCCCACAGGTGCGGTAGGAAGAAATGTTGTTAATGAATGTTTAGTGAATAGCTCAGGTGGCGCTGGGGTGGGGGCAGTGTAAGAGTAGGCTAAAATACAGCATTACTGTATTTTAGAGAAGGTGGCAGAAAGAACTGTCTTGTGCCATGTACAGGCTGAGTATCAGTGGACTTTGTGATCTAGAAGTAAGTTTTCCTCTTGCTGGGCAGTAGCTCCGGGCATGCAGATGTACGCTGGGCACGGCACTACCCCCCTGTAGTGGTTGGGCAGGTACGTGAATTGCAGTACGCACAGATTGCTGTCTGGTACTGCCAGCACATTTATCAGAAATAATGTTCATGATAATCGTGAGTTCCTAGGAAGGGTAGTATGGGCCTGGGACATAGCTTCACAGGTACCTATGTGAAACTTGGCAAAAATGCAACATTTATCCCACCATCATTCCTTGTATATGGGCGGTCTTTTACAGTATACGTGGTCTGAATGCCAGCCTCCAGTAGATACCCTGATCACTGATTCCAATTTCTAGGGCTGCATCTCAGGCACTCATGAGGCTGCTCTGGATTTCCCCAAACCCTTGGTTTCTTCTGTTGAGAAGCTCTTCAGAGCAACTCCGTGCACCCCTTCCTCCAGAACAGAGCTGACAGGAGTGGTGTGCCCCAGGCTGGCGTCTGGACACCACGCAGCTGTAGCAGCGTAAAAACAGACCCATGCCAGTAAGCCCTGCCTAAAGAGCCCTGCTTGAGACTGGTGCAGCTCCATGGGCTCGCTGCCAGCGGGGTGATGGGGTTTGGGCTGGAGATCTGGCTCCCGTGTAGCCGGGAGGGCAGGTAGGCAGGCAGGGCAGGCATGCCTCCGTTGGCCTTTTGCTGTGCAGATAAGCTCAGCTGCCCGTGGTTATCCAGGATGTGAACTTCTGCTCCCTCTGGGAGTATTGCCGTCCTGCACGTCGAGCAGAACAGAGGGCCCTGAGAGAAGAGCTTTCTTTATTTGCACTTGAGGTGGCAGTGAGGGAAGCAGTTGTTGACAGTACCTGTCACTATCTTCTTCTCATGTGGATGAGTCCTTGTAGAAGTGAAGGGAAAGTCCAGGTGTCTTCTCTGATGTGGCAGATTCATACGGTATAAAGACCAGATGAAGGCTGGAGGGGAGGATTGGTAGATGTAGTGCGTGGAAATGGGTGTTCACAAGGGAACCCATCTGCTGAGAGGGAGGTATTAGCTCTTTCTCCTGAACCTTTGCTAAGAAAAGCACACATTTTTGTCCGCAACTCCATATCTGTCTTGTTCTGAGTCTTGTACCTTGTTCTTCATGTGTGTGTTACGCTAAAAGCATCTTAAAAAACGTCAGCTCCATCTGATCTGCAAGAAACAATTCAATGAAAACACTTGGCTCTCTGTTCCCCAGCCCAAGAAATGCTTGTGGAGCTTAGAAATGCTCTTTGTACAGGTTGTATAATGTGGTCTGCTGCAGGACTTGCACATCAGTGGCTGGGCTAATTGATTAGTAGGTTCTCTGATCTGCACTTGTACATCAGGAAAATGAGGCCTCTGCTGGTTGTGTTATCATTACAAATTCTAAATATTTCCTCAACCATTACAGAGGGCAACTTGTTCATAGATTTTTAAGTATTTTTTAAGGTATCATTGCTTGGACTGGTCCCATTTTCTATGTTTATTCTTAAAAGGGAATTTAAAAACCCCAAACAAATAAGCCTGAAATCCTCCGAGCTGGCGGTCAGTGCTGCTACCAAGCTCCTCAGTTAGAGAGCAGAAAGTTTGTTTATCCTCTGTACCCCAGACACAGGCATGCGTAATTTATGCCTTAAGCATTGCCTTTAACAAATGCTCCTGTTCTGTGGGAGCTGGGGGTACGTGATATGCACCAGTGGGTTACAGGAGTGGCCCCTGTGGCAGGACAAGGCACCCGTGGCCTCAGGCACTGCAGAAACCTCCCTGTGCTCAGGGGCTTTGCTTTTTCCAGATAAAATCTGTTTTAAGATGGGCTTTCTGACTTCTACCTGGCCAGCTGCTAACTGTGTTGAATGAACTGTCGTTTTAACCAGCAAAGTTTAGGTCAGTGCTAATATAATGAAACATATGCATACACCAAAGTCAAATGAACTTTAGTGCTACAACAGCTGGATGTAAACTTCACAAAACCAGACAGAGCGCTCTCATTTGATCAGTTGAGGATTTTCTTTCATTTTTAACTCTTTTCAAAATAAGCATTTTACTTCAATTGCAGATGTACGTTATCTGGAAAAAAAATAAATCATGCTTATTCCTTGTAGTTCTCCTTTATGCCTTGCAGCCTCTGAGCTGACTGGTTCACGTGAGTGTAATTCTGATCTGAGTGACTTCGGTGCAAATTAGGGGTTAAGTCAATTGACGTTCTCCTGTGACCTTCTGAATCAAAAACATACTGTATCTCTTATGGTCAGGGGTGGGTTTGAGCCGTTTTGGAAAAGCAGGGCTGCTTTTCATAAATATTTGTCTTGCTTTCGTTTCCTGAGATATAGTTTAAATGTAAACTGCTCCGTATGTTTCAGCTTTTGTGCTATCTGGCTACATCACATCACACTGTCTCACGTACTATATAAGAGTATGGCACTACATCATGCTGTGGTGATTATTTGAAAGGGCGTACATTCTGTTTTGGACTAGATATCTGTTATCAGTGTAGATAATTGCTGTCAGACACAAAATAGACTCAGTAAACAAACATTTCATTTTATCATGTGACAGATGCCTGCTGTTATGTACAGTGTATTTGAACGACATTCACTATAAATCAGCACTGCTTCAAAAGCAACAAATCCAACTCACCCAAATCCTTCCTGATGTAATTACTTTATATTAGAGATTAACTTTCCATTGTTGTATATACATGATTGTATTTTTTCAGTGTTTGGACAATGTTTGACATAAACAAATAATTCATATCTAAGATTAACCAATTCCTTCTACCGCTATCACAGCCTTGTTTTTTCTCCTTCAGGTTTGGTTTTGGGTTTTTTTTGCTTTTTTTTCTCTTATATCCTTGGTTTTCTCCCTGGTAAAGACAAGACTACCTTCAGTTTTGGAATTCATACTTTAAATTTAGACTTTCAGAGAGAAATGAACCAACAGGTTAGCATATTCAGAAGAACTTAAAAGGCCAACAGAAATAAATGTCTTCATTTTGTGGATAATGAACATGAAGCCTGTGCTTGTGTTTCTGTGGGTATTGTGACCAAAAGGATGATCACTATTTGACAGGTGTAATCTATGTATTGCTTTTTTCTCCAAATGATGTGCATCTCTGTCTTTCTCTGCAGGTCCTGTGCCTAGGAGTGAATGTGTCTTATCACCTGTTAACAATTCGCACCCAGTCCATGCCTTATTGGAGAGTTTTACAGTCCTCTCTGGCTGTGCAAGCCGAGGCACAACAGGCCTGCCCCAAGAGGTGCACGTCCTCAATCTCAGAAATCCCGAGGAGGGTCTTGGCCATCATGAAAGAGAGGTAAAGGAGAAATTACTTTTCATCCAGATCCCTGGCTACAAGTGTGTCTGTAAATGGGGCTATTCTACGTTAATTTGCTGAATAAAGTTATTTCTGAATGTGACCAGAAAGACTACAAACAAGCATTGCACAATTTGCGTTAGTACTGTCCACCTATGCTTTGCATGTCACATGCATAAACCGCTTCCATACCCAGCCACTCTCCATCACCTTTCACAACCACGAAGTATACTTTAAAAAGGTGGTGGGGTGGGCAAAGGAAATAAGAAACAGATTTAGATCTACAAGATGCCTTTACAGAATTGGCTGTCTTCAAAAGCAGATCGTTTACCTAAATGTGTTGTAAATTAACTTGAATACCTTTGGATCCCTGCCATGACCACTATAAACAAATATTTAAGTTCAGATTCTTTTACCCCTGTAATACATCCTTAATGCTTCACTGAGGGGGAACTGCCGTACAGAAAGCAAGTGTTGCTGACTATGATAGTACTGAAGTACAGTCCAATTACTTATTTATGTACGTTACACTCGGGAGGGACTGGCAAGAACTTGAGCTGCTCTGAAAGCAACAGCACAAGAAGAAAATTTTTGATGTTAAGTTGTGCAGTACTGTTGTTTACTCTCAAACACATCAAACCAGAGTGCCGAAGTGAAAAGGAAACATTGCACGCCATGACAGCTGAGCTTCTTAGTTCATGTTCTTACAGTATTACACACACAAATCCTTAGTACTGCATCCTCTGAGAGCAACATGCGTGTACACAATTAGCAGAATTTGTAATGGGAGAACAAGGATGATGATCTAGCAGGCGGAAGCTTAGAAAAAGAGGGTCTAAATCTGGGCTGAAAGAACTTTTAAGTGGAGTCTTTGATAGTGATTTAAATAAAGGCAGATACTCTTGGCCATAATCAAAGTCTTTCCACTGACTTCAATAGCAGCCTTTGTTGGGTTGTGGTGTGTTCAGCTCAATGTGTATTGTATGCAACCATGAAATTTCAGCTGTTGTGTTCATTTTCAGTACGTACACTGTCTGAAATGTCTAGTGCATGATGAAAAAATTATTTGCTGTTTTTTCCAGTAGGCATCTTATTGGCTCCCATTAATCAAAAAAGTCAGGTCTTCTTCAGTTCAACTGTCAAGAAATGTAAAAATTATGCCTTTTTTTTTTTTTTTTTTCCTGTGAGGCTGTGAATGAGGAATAGAGATTTTTATATTTGTCTTGGTTTGGATTTTCTTGGTTTTTAAAGCCTTTCATAGATTGCCAGGTACGGGCTTATCAGCTTGATGAGTACACCGTGTATGCCTGAAAAAACTGATTGTGTGCTGGTACAATCAGTTATCTGGGCACGAAAACCAAAATGTAGTTGAAATCTGTCCTCTTTGGGGATGTGGTCTAATGGGAACTTGTAATTTCTTAGTTACTCAAGTGTTCCCCGGAGATGGGATGAAGCATGCTATAGCTGGATCTTGTACCTCCTGAGATACTGGAATGAATCAACTGCAAAGCACGTATTTGCATAAAACCAAAATTCCCTCTGATTTGACACTTCTACAACTACTTGCATAATAGTGCAGCTTCTGCAGTACCGTGTGTGCACATGCAACAGGACTGGAGTCATGCATGCATGAGGGTGCAGGCTGTGCCACTACTGTCTATAATCATCTTGACAGAACAACATAAGATTTAAATATTTGGCTTTGAATAAAAATAGTTGCTGTCTAGCAGAAAGAAGCTGGTTGTGCCTCCTCTAACGTGCTTATGGTAAGAAAGCACTTTGCCCCAAGCTGTCTTTTCTGTGTACTTCTGCGGTATTCTGAAGTGTAGGGCACAGAATATATTTCACAATTTGTAGCCCTTAGTCCTCCTCCTCCCATCTCACAAACAGTTTCCAGTCACAGCCCGTGGAGATGGCTGCTTTAAAAACGCACAGGAAGCTGGAGCAAGTCTTGCTGGAGACAGTGTCGAGCAAAAGAGTGTAAACAACTTGGAAAGATAGGATTTTACTTACAGGATCAGACTCAGAAAACAAAGCAGAGCAAATGTTATCTTTTTCATTATCGTGAAAAACGACTCCAAGTGGCCTTTTGTCTTAAAGTAGAATGTACCCATCACCTCAAATTACATTAGTTTGATTTACCAGCCGAGGTATTTCCTGTTGCCTGCAAATACTGATAGCAAAGGTAGAGATTTGTTTGTCATACAGTATTTCCAGTATACTCCAGAATAAAATCAGTATTTTTGTTTGACAGTACATTCGTTAGATTCAGCAGCCTCGAAAGCATGTTTAAAATAAATCATGCGTTCTTTCAGAGGTTGACTGAAGTTCTGATGACATGGAATGCAAGATCTGAAAATCTTTAAGTGAAGGCTTGCTTTGGGGGAGGACGTCAGGTTTTGTTTTGCTTTTAACCTGCCCTGTGCTAGATGCTGCTAAATTACACATTCCTTCCTTGCTGGGAGGAGTGTAAACTTCCCCTAGCAAATTCCTTGGAGAGCTCATGCATTAAACATACTTTGTGCAGTTATCCTGGTTCTCATAAATATGCAACTTACATGTATGCATTAATTTAACTTATTTTTACACTCTTGTAGAATATACAGACAACAAGTGTTCACAAATTTAAACATAGGGAGAGGTGGCTGACGCAGGGGGAGGGCATGGCAGGGGTATGTGTTCCTCCTGTGAAACATGCAGGTTTTTCTGTAACAATTAGTGAGGTTTGGGTGCTGTCTCTTCCCTGTAAACAGAAGGAAAAAAAAAAAGGAAAAAAAAAAGAAAAAATAGGTGGACTGGAAATATATGGGACTATGTATTCTGAACAAACTTTGCAAAACTAAATTGGTAATTTAGCACTT
Organism: Gallinago undulata; assembly: GCA_026546715.1. NCBI lineage: Eukaryota > Metazoa > Chordata > Aves > Charadriiformes > Scolopacidae > Gallinago > Gallinago undulata. The sequence goes on from JAOTQQ010000004.1 coordinate 16,081,427, forward strand.
TCAAGTTAAGGCTGAAATCTGGTAAATATAAGGGCACATCATGAAATGCTGCAATCGTATTTGTGATCTTCAAGGAATTTGTTTGTATTTCACTTTGTTTATCCCTCTTGGGGGTGACATCTCATTTGTTGAGACTGTGAAGACACTTTCTTCAAGTAAAAACCCCCAAAGTTCCAGTCTTTTCAAGGTATTTCTTAGAAATTTCTTTTATCACAATTCATATTGGCCATGCTTTATCATAGGAAATAGAATACGGGTGCATGTAACAGATGTAACAGCCACAAGTGTTTATATTGAACTTGGCATAAAAAATGCAAGCCTTTTTTGTTTGTTTTATTTGATCAAATATTCCTAGGGAAGTGAGGGCATGTGTGCATTTCTGTGCTGATCTAGGTCTCAGCTGAAAGCCAGGAACTACTGAACTCCTGCAAAAACTTTGTCTTTGGGCACCGTCTCTGCTTCACTTTACCAGTTTTTAGAAAGGAGACAGTTGCTTTCTCATGAAGGTTCTTGTTCTGAGAAAGATTTGTTGTTTGTGGTGGCACTTGGAAACTCCAGAGATTTGCACTAGAGAAATGTGTTTAGAAAAATTACTTTAGGATGAAAGTAACTCCTTAGATAGGTGTATTACCAAGTCCTAAATTAGTAGAGGATTCTTTTATTATACCTGTCAGTTGAATTTCCCTGAACTGCTTCAGGCACACAGCCACAATTGAAATAGCTAAAGGGGGAGCAGGGGCATATAAAATTAATCTCATGTGACTACTTAGGATTGAATACATCTGAATACATGGAACCAGAGTTCCTGGCAATGGATTCACTATTGTTTTCGTTGACATCCTCATCCTCAATAGCTTTAAGATGTTATGCCTGATACAGATGTTTAACATGTGTTATGTGAAATGAAGGCAGGAAAATCGAGGACTCATTTTTATTTTTACAATTTTGAGTAATGCCACTGAGGCCATAATAATTTGACAGACTTTTCCCCCACAGTTTAATCAGTGTTACTTGGCAACAATTTCATAATAAAAAATATTTTCCTTTGAGATCAAACCTGATACTAAAATGCCTGTAAGTTCCCATGGAGCAGCCTAATTATAATACCCAGGTACTTACTAGTGACGTATCTCAGGTTCCTGAGCTGACCCGCTTAAAAGTGATAACATGGTGGACAAAATTATTGAAGTCCAATATTTAAGTACTTTCTGAAAAGATCCTCTAAGTTGTAAAAATGGGACAGGAAGATTCTGAAACAGTCACCTGATAATGTATTTATACATCTTGATCTTCGCAGTGCATCGCGAATGCAGGATAATTCTTCTCTGACCCAATGGCTTTGTAGTTTAGGACTATGAAGATCTGGGCAAAGAGGGTGATGAAAACCTGGGTCGTTTTGCGATTTTTCTACATATTTACTGTATTTCCCCATGCATTCATTTTAGCTGTTTTCAAAAGTTTACCACCACAACAGCCTTACCCAAGGGTCAGGGAAAAAATGTTTTGTTTCATGCTCAGGCATCCAGAGATCTGGGGATAGCCTTGAGATACAGCTGTGATAAAGGGGACACTCTCTAAGCGTGGTTTAAACATGCTGACCTGCTGCACCAGAGCCATGGTCAGAGGGGGGGCTTGTAGGTCTTGTGCCAGCAGCAGGCAGGAAGGGAATTCAAGATTTGTTATTTTACGGCTGGAGTTAGTGAGGTTCTTGTTACCTAGTTGTTTGCTTGATTCCATTTTATTTATTTCTTCTTCTAAAAGTGCTTTTGTTAAAACAAGTTTCTGTTTGGTACCAATCAAATGTCCACTGGGGCTGTTTTCTGAGACTTCAAGATCTTACATATAGTAAAAATAAGGTCAGCTTCTTTTCTCTTGTGGCTTTTTAGTGCTGAGCTTGCTGTCAGTTTGACCAGCTGCTCTAAAACTTAAAAGACAGACTAATCTTATTTCAATTTTTGAAGCCACCCTGCAGCTTGGTCTTAGTAATCCAAATTAAAATAATTGGATCATTATCCTATGCAGTCCTAAACTTATACTAAAATTAGAGGCTCAAGAATAAAGAGTTTGTTAATTTTGTGACATTAAACTTTTAAGTAAGGCCACAGACTTCACTATCATTAATATTGGACCTGTGTGCTGCCAGATCACTTGGCTGTGCAAATTTGGTGATAATATGAGCTGACCAGAATATGTGGCATAGAATTAGGCTGGGAAATAAAGGTCATGTTGCTTGGCTTGCCAGGCTTCATGGCGTCTGCTCTCTGCTTGTTTACTGTAGTTGAGTGGGAAGCCTACGCTGCTGCACTCGGGCATGTTTGGTACTTATGGTAGGGGCTGGTGATCTTTCCTGGTCCAATGTTACTGAGCAGCAGTATTTACTTTTGTACTGCTTACTTTTGTGGGCCCCTGTGCACATCTTAAAAATACCGTCTCTGGTTCTGGATGGGTGCATAATATTCAGATTTTCCACAGCACTTGGTTGGCTTCAGTCTCTGGTAGGCCAAAGGCCTTTGTTTTGCAGAAAAAAATAGTTGCTGCTTTAGAAGAAGCTTTCAGAGATAAAACAGAGCACCGTGCCTGTGCCTCTGCCAAAGTACAGACCAGATCTGAACATTGCAAGGGTAGTTTGCCGTTCTTGCCTCTCCACTTTCTGACCACCTTTGCTTGGCAGCAGTAATGGATATGGAACTACGACAGCAGACTTGAAATGGCAATGGAAGTACATGCAGGGTTTCTGAACCAGGAGTGACATGGGCTACCTGTAGTGAGATGCCTTGAGAGAAGAGTGGTGCAGGTTGGCTGTGTTGCTGCTCGGTCTCTCTAGGGAGGAAGAAAAAGAGATGGAAGTAGTGGAGATGCTTATTCTTTCTGGGGATGGAGAAGACTCCAGGTGAGAGTTCAGATGACAGGACCAATAACTTGGTGGCAAAGGATCTCATTCCAAATGTGAGAAGGTAAACTGTAAAAGGAGGACTACAATATGGGAAAGGTTTGGTGAAAGTCTGGGTTGATCTCATCCAGCTCCAGTGGTCATCCAATAAGAGAGTGTCTTTCAGGAAAGATTGCCTTTCTCACTTGGAGCTTGACACCTGAAGTCATGTAGCCAGCCAGTTCAGTACTGGGAGTTGATAGACTCCAGAGTAGTTTGGGAAGCGACTTCTGCTATTAGGGAAGTTCTTGCCCCAAGTTCCTGTGCTTGACTTTGCAGTTTTGCTGTGACATGTTTGCCATGCTTCCCCCACACTGGCTTCCTCAGCTTCAGTGGGGCTGTAGATCTTTCTTGGCCCAACGTTACTAAGAAGCAGTATTTACTTTTGTACTGCATGCTTTTGTGGGCCACTGTGGACACTAAAATACTATCTCTGGGTCTGGATGGGTACATAATATTCAGATTTTCCACAGCACTTGGTTGGCTTCAACCTCATACATGCAGGCCAGCTCTCCTGTTCTACTGAGCCCATTGAGATGAGCCTGACCACTTTCACCCTGTTCCTGCTTGTTCCTTGATGATCTGTGGCTCACAAAGTCGTGCAGAGACAATGCTATCAGTCCAGCCAGGACAGGACCTGCAGAGTGGCAGTGGAAAATGGGTTTGGCCACCTGCAAACATCTCTGCCAGGCTTAAGGTTGACTGCTGCTTTTTATCACAATCTTCTTTCACGATGTTTTGCATACAACTTGTAAGAGCAAGGAGAAGGGCCCATATCAGAAGACGGAGAACGGAAAGCCCAGATGAATTACTACTTCCACCAGTGGTCTGTGCCAGTGAGGTCTCGCTCGGAGTCAAGTTGTGAGCGACGCTGTGGAGGACGTACTCCAGGAACACCCTGTATTTGTTGCTTGGAAAGCAGTAGTTCCTCATCACGTGCATCTCTTGACCCTGGGTGTTTTCCAAAGCTTGCCCACAGCCTGCAGTAGCTCCCCTGGCTCACCAGGGTGGTTTCCTAGGCTGCTGTTACTGCCATCCCCAAAGCCCTGCCCAAGAGCCCTGTTTGGGCTGCCAGACCACTGAAGTGAATCAGAAGTGAAGCATACAATACACCTGATAAAGCCTTAAAGATATGGACAATGTGCTCCACAGAAATTGTAATTGTTCAATGTCTCCCTCAGATGATGCCATGCCTACTGAAAGCTGCAACTCCTATGCAGCTAGTACATTAAAATGACACTGATGTCTTAATTGCCTTGATTGATGGACACTGCATTGCCATGTTTTGCCACCCCAGTCTCTGTTTCTTAAAGAGCCCTCACAACATCTCTTCACAACTTCTCATCTGTACTTTGAAGCATCTGCGCTTGCATAAAATCCAGCCCTTTTTAATGTGGCTTTTTCATCTTGTTTGCTCTGGGCTGCAGTCTTTCTGGGTTGTTTTCAGCCAGCTCAGGATTTGCTGGTCACCGGATTTGGCAGTCGTTCCAAGTTCTGCCCACCCGAACCACCGGAGGAAGTCATGTGTCTGCCAGAAGAGGCTGTTTGCGCAGGGCCTGCTGTCCTGCAGGAGCATGGCCTGATGTGTGTCCACCCTTAAAGAGTCAGCAGTGACTTCTCATGACCTGGGAAGTGCTGTGAAAACCCTCAGTGTTTTCCGTTTTTAGAAATGGGACTGTTTGCTGCACGCAGAAAGCGAGACCCGCTCTCAGTTCCAGAGAGCTGTATGGAGCGGGCTCTGAAGCCGTGCCAAGGCCCACCACAGAAGGCTAAAGGGTTCAAAAGAAAAACATGTCAGAATGACTTTTCTGATAGCTCAAATTTTTCAGTTCTGCTGACTGCTGTTTAAAATGACCTGTTGGAAGCTGAAGACTGGACTCTCTTGTTTTGCTCTGCTGCAAGTGCCTGCAGGTACCGATGTGCTGCTGACGGACTGTAGAGAGAATGGGGTAGCTGCTGCCACGGTCTTTGCTGGACGGACCCTTCTTCCTCACTCTCTGCTGCGGGTGTGTGTGTGAGCACGCTGTGCACAGGCGCTCACGCGTTCTTTCGGGCAGATGCGTGCGTTTTGAGTTTGATCCTAAACTGTGATTTGCATTCCTGGCTTCCAGTTCCCTCCTCAAAGCTTCTATCCGACACGCCTTGGAGTATTTACAAATTACTGCTTTGTCTATAGTTATTTTCCCCAAGAAAAGAAAATTAAGGAAGTGATGACATTTCCAGGAGTCCGTTTATATCACAAACTTGATGGGCAGGTTCCAGTGTAGCTTTGGGCTCTTAGGTGTGTGTGTATGTGTGTATGAAATGTTGGAGCAACGCTTCTCCTGAGTGTTCATGTTGATGTTGTTCTCTGGAGTGTCTGTTTGAACCAAAAGCTGGAATTAATAAAGTTGTTCTCCTGCAAACTCCCAGCATCGGGGAAAATTTCCAGCATAAATTGTGTGGAGCTGCTTGTGCCTGACAGCTATGCTCCTGTATCAGCTGAAAAAGTGAAACTTCACAGTGGCAAGATGAACAAATGCTTTCATTATTTTGTTTGTTTGTTTTGTTTTTGTTTAATGTAGATCATGCTTTTGCTAACACTTATGATATCTTCAAGTTTCTGTTTTTTCTAGAAGAGTCTCTTATTTTCCTTGTGAAACATAAGGAGAGTAGTTCTACAGTAGTAAAACTTGTTATTTAAAGGAGAAGATGCAAAAATAGCACCACCATGAGGTACGAACATCTGAAACTTAAATAGCTTGAAAAATTTTGATGGAATTGTAGGTAATTTATAGCTGATAGTGTCTCTAACAATTATCATAGCAATTTATAATACAGAAATATTTTTATTATGATTTGAGCTCACGTCAGATGTGATAATCATGATGCTGGCAGTAGATGAGAGGTAATAGATGGTGATGACCCAAATCTCAAAAGTATTAAAAACTGTCACCTTTTCTCTAACCCTGAAGAATGGTTGAAATCTGGCTCACTCTTCTCTCATTACCCAAGGAAAGAGTCTTCATTTCTTCTGCACGGACACAGTCTGCTAGTGCATGTAAATACATAAGTTTTCAGGCCTGTTGAGAAATGCGACTCTGACCTTCGATGTGCTGAAAAGCACAGTGGCACTTAACTTGTAGGTACCTTTTCAGAATAGACCATTGGAACATGCCTGCTTTCCTTACGATTTAGTTTCATGTGATACTTGCAGTGAGATAAATTAGACACTGAAAATGCACCTGAAGCTACATGGAAAAATATTGTATGCAAGGAGCAGCAAAGTATTCTTACACTGTAAGCTGGACAGCAAGCCAGAGTTTTCTTCAGTAAATTTGTTTTCAAGCAAGAATCAGCAAGACAGTGCAGATAAGAAGTGCATGGAATGGCATCATTGTGCAAGAAAATACTTGCATGACAGCCTCAGTAATATCTTCTGCAGGATTTTGTCAGTTTTTATGGCTTTGATTCTGCAAGTATATACAGATGTGAGTAGTCTCACTTATATGGGTAGGCCTGATTAAATAGAAAATTTTGTTCCTTAGAGGTTTGGTGGTTTTTTTCCATATAGTCAGTATCATAAACTCATTCTTTGAAATATTCCCAAATTATCATTTTGTTTGTACAAAGAGTAAAAGTTCTGATTGTTGTTATTTTGAAGTTTGAAAACAGAAAAAAATTGGGAAGAATGAAGACCTGCTCCAGGGCAGTAGAGAGGCAATGTATTGGTTACAGTTACTTTTAACCTTCTGAAAGCAGTTACCTTTCTATTTAATTTCTAATAGCATTTGCTGACCGTATGTGTTACAGACACACACTTGCACCAACTGTTACTCAGGCTGGTGGGTTGCTGACAATAAAGTAAACAAAACTGTTTCCTAAATCTGGTGCTGCTGCTTAGGTTTTCATTTTTTTATGACTCATGCACACACGCTGTTCTTTGTCCTGGCTCAGAAAGCAAGAATTTAGTTTTACATGTCCAATAAAAATGTGAACTCCACATTTCACACTTCCCTATGTGACTGTGCCTCTCTAAAAGACACCTGTAGAATGATGTTTCTGTTTTCCACTCATCTGGATCCACGTGTGGTCTGGCTGCAAAACCCTTGAGGAGCAGATTTCAAATGGCATAACCCTTTGTCCTGCAGTCTTCCCATCATCTATTTCATGTTTGTTTGTAATCTTTTCTTGCTATGTGAAGCCCCATTGTCTCAGCCTCTTCCCCTTCCACACCTGCAGCTTTTGAAACAGTGCAAAGCATCTGTTCAGGATTTACTCTGAGATTTGGAAATTCTATATTCAGATTCCAGTTTTGCCATGATGTTCTTATGACACTGCATGCTACATTATGTCTGCATGGTGTTTTGCAGTTGAGGTGATCTGCAAACTTGCTGTGTCTACTGTCAGAGCCTGGTAGAGCTGAGTCAGTACTAATGCTGATCTCTGAACCCCACATAGTGTTGCACTGAGCTGTGGCTAACAAGACCTGTTGAGAGGCATGATGTGTCAATACTGTAGTGGTACATTAATGGAACTATGTAATTTCTGGTTGGGTGGCTAGTATCTATCTAACTTGCTGAAAATACAGACAGCAGAAGCTTCTGTTTATGTGGAAAAGTTGGATAGATTTGCTCATAATGTCCCAAATGCATTTAAGTAAAATGGTTCTGTTGAAACTCTGTCACCTATCTTTTATCTGTCAGTTTAAGAAGCATTTTCTTTAGGACAGAGGCTACTTTTTAGTATGTACTCTTATATCATCTAACATAGTAGTGGTTCCCCCTCCACCTTTGTTTTTTCAGGGCATTGGACTCTGTGAAAAACCACAACTAGTTTAGGGATGGGAGAAGGGAAGAGGAGTATAAAATTAAACTTAATTTGCAGCCCAGCTGATTTCCCAAAGGAAAGCTTAGTTCTGCAATATATTTACAATTTCAGAATAGAATATTGTCTGGGAAAGTGTTTCCTTTCCACGTGAGTATTCTACCTTAATTGTTAAAGTAAAACTTCAAGTGGTACTGCTTTGTGGTACTGCTTTGTGAATCGTGGTACTTCAAGTGGTACTGCTTTGTGAATAGGCCACCTAACGACAGTAGGGGAAATGCTGTACTTGCGGCTTACAGGAATGGATTCTGTGCCCTTAAGCAGATCTAAAGCCAACAAGAAATTTTCCCACAAAATGTAAAAAAGGAGGACTTTCCTCTTAGAATTCATTATACGGCATGTGAACAGTATTGACATCTACTGATTTATGTAAAGCTGAATGAAACATCATGTTTTCAGGTCTCAAGTGCTGGGAAGCCTGACTGCTTTGTGGAAGGGCAGATGGCACAAATGGTTTCACTTAATCTTTGGGAGCCTGAGTGTCTAGTTTGGGTCGCAGGAGGAATGGTCAAAGTGGTCCCAGCCTTGCACTGGTGGGCATGGGCTTTCCATTGAACAAAGCCTGGGGCTGGTAGCCAAGGGCAGTGCTTGCTGTGCAGGCGCCCAGAGCGGGGGTAGCATATGAAGATCAGATTTGGTTGGCAAAGCTGAGCAGAGATGCTTCTGCAGAGACTGCTTTCTTTGTTGTAGCCAGAAGTTTTTGAAAACTCTTATTTTTTCAGGAGAGCTCTGGTTCTCCAAACTATGAGAAAGCATGCATGAGATGACTCTGAACACATAAAAACTGGATTGAAATATATGTGCACAGGGCAAGTTGGATCTTCTATTATTTAGGTAAATGAAGCTAAAGTTTACACATGTATGATCTCTACGTAAAATTTCTCAGTAAACTCTTTGGGTTATACTTTTAAGGTCATTGTCACAGAAGTAGCTTCTCTCAGTTTAAGTATGAGTTACGCTAATACAGTTATTACCCTTTGAGCTCTGAAATAGCTCTCCTGATATAAAGCCTCAAGTATTTTCACTCTTAATATTCTTGCACTATGAAAGGAATGCCACTTTCTAGTGCAAATAGGACTTCAATAACTGTCCTGCCTGTTTGCCAAGTTATTTGTATCAGGAGTAGCTTTGGTCCTAATTTTTTTGTTACCTAGGTATTTGCATAAATGATTAGTTTCTAACATAACATGATCACATTTGCCAGCTCCAGCTTAAAATAGCAACTTTGGAACACTAGAAATGAACTGGCTACATTTTTGTCTGAAGATACACTCAGATGTGACTGAACTGTGGGCAGAAATGGTCCAGCATTTTCATAGCTAGAAGCCTAATTTTGTAGCATCTCCTCGTGTCAGAGCTTTCTGATGCTGTGCGAGCTGTGTTGCTTTCTGAATGGGCACTTCAGTCACTGCATTTCTAGTTAAAATTTACCGGCAAGGTTGTCTACTCTCGGAGTTTGAGGAGTTATGAACCAGATATAAATGACATGGCTACCAGGTACTGAGCAGTATGTTTAGTGCCATACGGCATGCCACTGTACTATACTGTACTTATATCTCACACAATATATTCGATAGTGCTAATTTTACTCATAACTTGCTTTTTTAGTCAGTTGTCTGGAGCAGCTGAATTACGAATCTGTATGAGGAGATCTAAATGTGCTCTCATTCCATCCTGTTACATAGATCCTCAGCTTGGTTGTTTAATATTTCAGGCTAGAAAGGTACCAGGCTTTAGGCTGGAAGGAGAGCTATAGATATTTGAATATGCTCTTCTTCCTCTTTGGCTTTTGCTCTGATGGACTCTCTTTCATCAGTCTGTTGGATACAGCTACTGTGTCAGTGGATGGGCAGGTCAGTTTTCAAGCTGGTTCTGAAGGTAAACCTGAGATCTTTGTTAAAGACAGTATCTGCATGTGAGTACATTGCTTTGCTCTGATGTAACAGGTGCTGACTGCAAGGGTGATGCTCTGTCCTCACTGAGGGTAAAGGGAGCTTTGCTTAATTCTCCCCTTGAACATATGCCTTGAGGCTGCCATTTCTCCTCTGAGTCATTAATAATGCATCTTCATGTTAAAGTTGCCTTCTGGGAACACCATGCATACTTCAGAATAGTTTGTTAGTGGATGCTGGCACTAATATGTGGTACAGGACTTGAATGTCTTGATTTGTAAACTCTTTGGGGAGAGAACTGCCTGGGTCTAGCACAGCGCACTCTGACCTTTAGCCCCTGTTCCAGGACAAATAGTGGGAAAAAAATAAAATCAAATAAAAGGTGTGTGTGTGAATTCAAACACCTTTTGGTCAGAGGTTTCCGAGAGTGCTTCATAATGGGGAGGGCAATAGGTCGTAGATCACAGTTGGGTAGTCCTTATTAACCTTTCTGTTCTCTTGCCTTCTTTTCAATGGAGCCCAGTTTTCCACTTTGGGTGGTAGATCATAAGGTTCAGCAGATTGTGCAATATAATTCTTTTTTTTTTAAGGTAATGTATGGGACCACGTCAGGCTCTGGCTTAATGCCAGTAGCTTCAGTGGAATTATGCTAGTGGTGAATCTTTCCCATGATTTTCACAGTTGAGCTGACTGCTGTTTATAGTCACTCTGATTCTCTCTGTGGAGCATGGGTGAGAAGGTCCAGGCAATGCCAATCCATTTGCGACCATAGATTTAGGATAAAATAAGCAAATGGTTGATTTTTCATATTAGTTTAGTGTTACCTGAGCCTTGGAAATGAAAACACTTATAGGGGGCAGTGATACAAATTTTCAGATTTTTGTTCTAAATTGTGCCTTCTTTGTTCTGATTAAATTAATCTTTGCAGCGAAGTAATGAGTTAAGATGTCATAAATCCATGTTTAGTGCATCAATTGTGAGTCAGAAAATGTGTCTATATGATCTGAGAGTTAAAATTCATTTTTTTTCTTCTCTTTTGGAGAACAGCTGCCCTGGCCTGGGCAGTGTAATTCAATACAACACAGCATATTTTGTCCTGGTTTGTTAGCACAAATTCGTAATGGCTGTTTTGGAAAAAGTGCTATGGATTTATCTAAAGGCCTCACACTGGAATAGTTAATTCAACCTTACAAATCCTTGACACTTGACTTTCATCTTTTTAGAACAAAACACAGAGTCTGTGATTTGATGCCTTGAAGTCAGCAAAACAAAATGGTACTTTAGCAGCAGTGTTTACTTTGATCAGTTTTCAGCATTTGTGCCCTGGCCTTTCACGTTGTACAAATTACTTTACCAGAGTAACAGGGCAGGAGCCCATAGACTGTTTTTGTAGTTGGTTTCTGTGGTGATACTCAGCCTTCCATGAAACTGTGATCTCCAGGGACAGAGAAGCCTCTGCAGCCGCCTTAACCTTGCTGCTGCTAGAGACCTTAAAGGAACTCTGTGCAGACTGTGCAACAGCAGTGACCGGCGTGAATATATGCAAATGTAGCTGTCTAAATAGTGCCAGCAGAAGTTTGATAGACATGGCACCAATGAAATGGGGTATCTTCTGAAAGTCTTTATCTTATTTTTTATAGTCTTGACAGCATATATTGAAAAAAAAAATGCCTTTTAGCAAAAATGACAAAACTCCTCTGTGGTTGCAGTTATATGCGTTGTTGTTGGTATGCTTTTTTTAAAAATGTATTTGTAGGTTTCACAGTAAGGTTTTTAGAATAGCTTTAATCTTTAGTTTTCACCTGTGACTGAGTTGTCATACTCCTCACAAGTTAGTAAAGTATTGTTTAGAGGAGCGTGTGCCAAAGGAGGCCATGAAGGGCAGACGTGAGTCTGGAAGAGGAGCTTGCTCTGACAAACAGCTGCTGAAGCTGAGAGGACCATTGCTGAGACACGTGTCCAGAAGGTCTGGTCTAAGTCTTGATTGCACGATGTGGCTACGCAACAGCTCAGAGATCAAACGAGCCCTTCACTGGGAGCAAGGGATGTGTTGGACCACATCGACTTATTTTTCTGTACTGTTGTTATGCTGCTGTCTGCTTGGTTAATGTGCTGTCCATTAATATGTTTTCAAAATAACATGGGCAGAGCAGTTTGCTTGAAATCCTTTCTAAGGACTGGTAAACAATCTCCCATAATGGATATCATGGTTGTGTATCATTAAGCACAGATAATGATGGGGGCAATTGTAAATATTAGGGGTGGGGGGTGTAGTTACACTAGGAGGAGACTACTAATTTTGTGTGACTTCTCAGTGGGAATGGTCACATTCAGGCCAGACTACCCAGCTGCTCCTCAGCAGGGCTAGCTCTGAAGCAAAAATGAATTGTGAAAAATAAGATGACCAAGACGGTCCTGATCAGTTGTTGAGCAGCTCTGTGGTGTGGTGTTTTTTTCAGTCTAGAAAACCAAGCTGGTACTGAGGACTCCGTTATGCCAAGAAGTATAGTGATAGGGAATATATATGCCAAGGAATATAGTGACAGAGGCTGCTGCAGAAGCATGCTCACGTTAACTATGTTCCTTCTCAAGTTTAGGACTAGGAATATGAATTCCACATTATGTGTTTTGTTGCTGTCTTACTTATGAGCAAACTGAGGAGTGCAGTAATGCAAAATTACATTTATTCTGAGAATTTTCAAAGAAGCACTTAATTTACTTATGAAAAATTAACTGATTTTGTAGCTTTTCTTAAGGATCAGTGCATTTTTCAGGCACGGATGTAGGAAAATTCCATTATGTGATGTAACTTACCCTGCATTTCCAGCCAAAGGGATGGATAGATATATCACCACTTCTGAATACGGCTCAAACTTTGTTGATTATTTCCATACATGTTTGGAAGTAATCATATATGTGTATATTACATACGTATTTAATTTCTGAAGCTTAAAGGAATAGCAACTATGAAGTCTGACAGTAGATGCAGTTGCAAAGAGTCTCTGATTTTCTCAATAAGGTTGTATGATTGCTCTGTATGATCTTTCCTGTGACCAAACCAACAGGCAAAAATCTTCATGAAGTCTAAGTCATCTGTCTTGTGTGATAGATGTTGGCTTTGAATAAACTTGGCTGAGATCAGTTGAAATGGAGATACTTCTCTGTTTCCCTGTTACCCAAAGGACTTGGCCCAGCTGTTTCTGAGATGAAGTTTTCAGTGTGTTGTATTTCTTGTATCATTTCTGGTTTAAATGCCAGAGGTTTCAAATAGCAAAAAAAAATTAAAATTTCTAATAGGAGCCTCTTCTTTACATTGACTTGATGTTCTAATAAAAACAGCACCAGGGTACAAATCTAAGCTGAGTGCCCCTGTTGGCCAGTGTGAGAGGATTGTTACTGTTTTTCTATTCTTGGTTATTTAAGTACCTAAACCTATATTATACCTCATTTTGTCAATATTTGCATTAGTCTTTACTTTGGGAGCAGAAGAAACCAGTTATCATTGGGTGTGAAAATGTGGCTATGGATGCATCTAAGAGTGGATGTGTTTAATATTTACTCTATTTGGTGTAGTACATTTTCTCTTCAACACTTTGAAATTTAAGGGAGTTTAAAATTTAATGCACCTATGCCATTTGGAGCTGAAAAAAAATATCAGAATAGAATTGAACTCATACTTGTCACATCAGGACTGCGAAAGATATAACTGGGCTACTTTGGTAAACTTAGATTACAATATTTTTATTGCTTAGTAAGAAAACATAACTCCAGAACAAGGTGATTATATTTAATAGTTTGAACAGCTTATTACTAATTACCTGTGATTATAGCTGAAAACCCCTAAGAATTAATGAAAACTTTAATAGCCGTGAATTTAATAGCAGTTCTAAACACCTTTTTATTTCCACTTTCGCCTCTCCATTTCTAGACAGAAAAACAAACAGGGAGCCTTGTAAAAGAAATTATTTTATCTTCTGTTTTATTTTCACCTAACACAATTATTTTGGCTCTATAGCTTGATTCCCTAGAGCAGTTTTTGTAGCTGATGACTGTTTGGCATTTGAAATCTCAATCGTCCTGTGAGCATTCAGAGTGCTGACACCCTGCAGTTTCCTAAAGGGAAGTATTTCATTCTTTTGAGGCAGAAAATGTAAAGAAATTGGGTTCCTGGGAGACACAGTAATCTATGGTAATTAATGTTTTCTTTTGGAAATGCATAAATACAATTAGGCCTCCTGCCAGGAGAGGCCAAGCAGTGGTTACCAGTAAAGGTGGAAGGTGGTGGTGCCCAGCTTTCCTGCAGGCAGAGCTATCACTGTCCCTGGCTGCTGAAGAGAAGAGCTGCTCATTCTTTAAAGCAGTTCTGTTTTATATGGAATTATTCTTTTAATATCAGTTTTCGAACAAGTTTTAATGAAGCATAACAAAGGTGAAGGTATGGATGTTCTCAGTGCCCCCAGAGGTGTGGTTATGGGGGTTGACGTCTCTTTTGCTGTGGGGACTGGAGATATGTTCATTAGTGGGTTTTAAGAATCTAGTAAATTCTGTTTGCTGCTTACAGATTGGTGTGGTAATTAACACAGCTGGTTGTTTGGCAGCTTTTCCTAAGTTCTTAAGTAGCCAAGAAAGGTCTCCTTGCTGTCTTTCAGGTGTCTGTCAGCCCTGAGACCAAGGTTTGACTTTCACTTTACAGTGGAGAACTTTTTGCTTAGGGTGGGGAAAAAAAATAAAGAAAATAATTTCTGAAAAAAAGGGAAGCTAACCTTTTTTTGAAATATTTTTAAATAATTTAGTAATGTGTGCCTAATATTCAGTTTCATCTCTTGATTTCATCTAGTTAGTTTGCCAAATGAATCTATGTTTACTTTAATGGTAAACTAATTGGTGCTTACCCCTAGAATAATGCAATAAACTATATGTAGTAGCTTTCATGGCTCATACCTTTCCTTTCAAATTCTCTAGCAGGAGACGAAATTCATTCTGAGTTACCCGTGTGCCACCACTCAAATTAGTGGCTGTGTTCGTGTTTGCTCCCTCTACACCTTTTCTAGAAAGAGCTGTGATTCTCTGTCAGGGAACCCACCTGCCACCCACTGTTGGGAGACGCTGGTTGCCTACTTAGTCACAGAATCACAGAATATCTCAGTTGGAAGGGACCCATCAAGATCATCAAGTTCAACTCCCTGCTCCTTGCAGGACCACCTAAAACTAAACCACATCACTAAGAGCATCGCCCAGACACTCCTCGAACTTGCACAATAAATGAGATACTGCAAAAACGCTATTATTTCAGTTACAAGTTATTAGGTGCTAAAACCTGACAGGTTATTCTGCCATGCATTTGGTTAGAGTTTTGCCCCCCATCTGCCCCTTTCTAGAAGGGCAGCATGGGGATACGAGGAGCTGGGCTTCCACTGTCCACAAACCGGTTGCTTAAAAATCACCTCTAACAGGTTGCCCCAATTCTGCAATGCCCACTTTCCTGCGATCATTTTCCCTGTATATCTTTCTAGTGCCTGAAGATGGGCATTTTCTTTCCCTAGTGTTCATTAAAATTTCTGCTGGAATTCCTTCCATAAACTAGTGTAGTGCTCACTTGTGTTTCTGGATTTGTTCCTCCTGTTTTTTGTTTGTTCACTTTTGTTTTGCAGGTTAGATTTATGCCCTAATAGCATCAGCAGATGAGGTTTGTACTCTAAGCCAGCTTTGTAGGTTACCATCTAGAAACCAGAAATCAAGGTTTGCTTTGCAATTCTTTTTATCTCCTTGTTCTCCAACTCTCAGCTTAGTGGTTTGACCTTTTGCATAAGCTATTTTTCATTCCCGTTTGCCAAGGTTTTCTTAAACACTTTAGCAGTGCTTTGCAAGCGTAGAGTGCAAATGTTAACTGTTTCATTCTTTATATTATCTCTGCTCTGTTGACTGATTTTTTTGAAAGTAGATTAATCTATAATCTTGGGTCAAGAGTTCTGAATGCTGGAATCCGTAATATATATAAAAATGGCCTTCAATTCATTGTTTCAAATTCCAGTTTGGTTTTTAAACTTATAAGGGGGTATTAATGTATTTCTGTATTTCTTTGCAGGTCACCTTACATTTGAATCCAATTTCATCTGTGCATATTCACCAGAAGCCTCTGGTGTTTCTGCTCAACTCTCCTTTGCCTCTGGTCTGGAAGCTAAAAACAGAAAGGCTGGCACCTGGAATCCAAAGAGTTTTCTTTGTAAGTATATGCAGTCCTCTGGCCTGTTCTGCTACTTGTCGCATAAGACATAGAATTAATGGCATTCATTTAGAAAGTTTTTAAACATACATTAAAAAACCCAACAAGTTAACAGGAGGTCAAGTTTCAGTGTATGGCTCTGGGGAACAGTTAGGTGGCAGGGCAAAGCAGTTTGGAAAAAGTACTCAATTACTTGTTATGTGAAATCAAGGAAAAGAAACCAAAACTACTTTTTCAAAATCTGCATATCGTGTAGTTATTAAGACTAGGAGCCATCCCAGTTCAAAGAGCTGTGACGTTATAAGAGATTGCCAGTCCTGATTAGAAGTTTAATAGTGCCATAATGCAAAAAGCCTCAAAGCAATGGGAAATGTTATGGGTGGACACTAGTTGTGTGGTCTGTGACCAAAATAAAAATCTGTATGTGTTGAGTTCAATATGTATAATTACAGTTTATGTCTCTAATGAAGCTTGGTGTATTGAAATGACCGAGCTAAGCCCAGAATGAAGTCATTTTTATTTCTCAGAAAGACTGGAGCACTGCTTATAATGTAGGATCCAAATATTACCTAGTATTTGTAAATCATGTCCTTGGAGTTTGCCAGGACATTCAAGTTTGCTATTTGTAGTGAAATGGACAAGTTGTTTGGATTAAATTTTTAATGTATGACATCATGTCTAATCATGAGTCGTCTTTATTAAAGTTGCAGCTTTTACTATATTCAACTCTAATTGCAGAACTAAACTTGATTATTCTTAGCTGTATCCTTATAGGGTTTAATTTTGCTCCTCGAGCACGGCTGACAGAGGTAGGCAAGACTGCTTCTGCAGTACCGGGTGGGAATTTAATGGTGTCACTATGCATCAGCAACAGGAAAAGATGGATGGTGCTGCAGCATTAGTACACTGGGAAGGGACATTGCTCTCTCAGTTGACTTGATATGGTGACGACATTGTTAAAGGCACCGAGAGTCCTATCACTTGCTGGACACCAAAAGTTTTCTAGATTTTTTTTTTCCTGTCATCAGTTTACAAGAGTAGGAGTACCCTTGATATTTTGAACTTTGAAGGACTCTATCCTGTTTCCAGTGCAATATGTTAATGACCGTTGTAAAGAGAATGGATTTGTCTGTATTCTGAGGTATTCACAATCTCAGGTTTTCTCATTACTGTGTTGGAGACTCTTAGCTGTTATCTTCTTGTTGACCATTCTTGGTCTTTATTGCAACCAGTACAGTTCAGGTCTGCTCAGAAAATGTCTGATGAACAAGATGATGAACAACAGTATGATAAGATTCCTCACTCCTCTCCAGGCCAAAAGAAACACACCTTTCATCAATTAATCTAGTCTTGGACCTACTTTTGATTTAGTTTTGATCTTCTCCTACAATTATTACATCATCGCTCCCATTCTCTATCAGCTGGTTCAGCTATCTCTTCCCTTCTCTTCCTCCTCCTGCAGGCTTTTCCCTCTCCCCTCACCTTGCCTCTGGGAGCAAAGAGTGCTCTGCCGAGGGCCATCCATTTCTGCTCAGCAGACTGCACCGGTGTTGGGGCTGTGGGTGTGCTGGGCTGGCTTGGCTCTGCTCAGCAGGGCTTCAGCAGGCTGCATTAAGGCATAGGAACCATAGGAATGTGCCTAAGGCCCCTAAGGCTGCCAAAACTGTATGATTAGCTAAGTGTTTGCTTCAGAAAACTGTTTAAAGCTCTCCTGGTTACAAAAACAGGCTTGAAAATGTGAGCAGCAGCAGCAGCAGCAGTCACAATACATGCCAAACAAGGATTTGTCTGACCTGAGGAGCTGCCACAGCAGTGATGCTGCAGAAACGGGTGGGCTCTCTGTCAGGTGAGGCAGCATTACCTGATAAATGCTACAGGTTCTGCTCTCCCTTGGTGGGACTCAAATAGGTCCTCTCAGTATTTCAGCCTCTCTTAGGCTCTGCTGGTCACAGTAAGAGCTGACAGTTGTCACTTATGCCATGGCCCCAGCACGCCCCTGTGGGTAACACTGCTCCCCATAAGCTGTGCAGATACGAGAGCTCGCTTTTCCATTGCAAGGAGTGAACTAGGTCTCAGCGTTGACTCATCCCTAATCATGTTTAAACATCTGAATAGCTCTCCATAACAATTTTTGATCTCTTCAAGTGTTGTATAGTTTATGTATTCTTCCCCAGTTCCACTCTGCTCACAAGGAGAAATGCATTGTGTTCCCAAAAGTTCTCTAAGGAAAAAAGCACAGAATCATGCAGCACAGAAGATGCAGGAAATCCTGAGTAAGTTCTAGCAGCTCCTGTGGGCAAGTGAAATACGCCAAAAAGAAATAGAGGGGCTGTAGTTCTGCAGCAGAACAGTTTGGGCCATGCCAGATGGCAATCCCCGGGACTGCCTCTGGCCTAGGGGAGCCCGTCCCTTTGCAGAGTCACGGGTTCTTATTTCAGGTGGGTTGTAGGGCAGATGGACATACTGCTTCAACTTTAGTTGCAGAAAGACTGCCTGCCTCCTTGCCAGAGCCTTCAGTAAGTTTCAGAGAACCGAGCCTAGGAGTGTAAATCACAGCTGCAGGGGACGCGTGGCGCAGGGCTTGCTTCCTTGGCCGTTGTTTGAAAATACTTGGCTTACCCGTTTACTTCTGCTGCTCTGTCTTGTCCATTCTCTTTAAATGCATACCCAAGCCAGAAAACAGCACATTTTGAATCGTTAAAGATTTAAAATTTTAAAAAATTTTTTTCATGCCCATGAATTCTATGCTGAAAACAGTAATCTGTGTCATGCATACCATAGGAGTGTCATAACTATTGTGTCTGTCTCTATGGAAGCATCAAGCAGGATAGCTGTTGACTTTCCAGCTTCTCCTTCAGACTTTTCAAACAATACATTCATTCACACTTATAGTAATGTACTGTATGTAAAGTATGAATTGCACAGTTTTGTTGATTGATCCCTATTTAGAAAGGTAAGTAGTGAAAACAAGTTTAAACAGCAACTTATGGGGCTTACTGCTGATCAAGACAACACCTCTAGAGCCAAGTCAAAGTTTGTAGTTAAAGGATCTTGTAAGCATTATAATGAGGTCCTAGCTGTTTATTTCTTTTTATTACCAGCTATTATTTTTTTGTCTGTAAAACATCATAGTAAAGTTCTTAAACTGTTACAGGGAAGTGTGTTTGAATAAGTAAATAAATAGAAAGAACCTTGGATCTTCTAATTTGTAATTTTTAACAAAGAAGATAACTCCAAGATATGAGCAGATAATGAATCAGAGCAGTCTGTAAAGTGCTGTTAGTACCATTGTTCAGGCAGAGAAACTAAGGCACACTTGAGCTTAAGTGATGTTTGTATTGGAGAAGAGGGAAGTGTCAGGGCTGTGTGTTCGCAGTGTCCTCATTAGGAAGATGTTTTGCTACCTTGGCTCTATGAATTATTTGTTTGAGTTTCCACTAGAGCTAAGCCACCACAAATCACTTTATTTAAAGGAAAGGATGAAAAGATTTAAAGTTCATGTCAACATGTATCCGAAAGACCAGGAAGGTACTATACTACTGAGTTGGGCTGGACTTAAAATTCTTACTGTTTAGTTCAAGTTTGGATTTTTGCCTGGGGCCTGGTCCCCTGTTAGGCAGAAGTTTAAATGAATGGGGGAGACAATCCAGCCTTTGGGTGTGTGGTTATAGTATAGAGGGAAGCACAAAGTACCTTCTTGATAAACATTTTTCAGTATAAAAATGTAAATTTGATGTATACATGTAGGTTTGCACTTATTTTTATCATGTGTCGCATATAGTTTCACTCAGCACAGTGACTCGTCAGACGTTTTATCTTCATGGAGGCAGCTCACAGTTTCACTTTCACAAAATATTTACTGGTGGCTCAACGTCACAGTGGAATAAATTCTCATTAAAATTAAATAGCATGTTCCAACCAAAACAGAAGTTGTGTTCTGTTAATACAAGGATTTTTTTAATGTCATGTTTTGAAGACCTTTTTCCAAACCCATGGCAGTGCATGGAAGCACAGTGATGCTTACAGAGTGACGGTACTTTGGAGGAAGCCATCTGAGATGGAGTAGGGGTGCTAAAGGGAGTTGTTCTTTACTAGTCTGTTGCCTTATTGTGTTGTCATTTTGCTTATTGGGTCACCTTTCCCCATCTGTAAACCAGAGAGAACACTAGTGAATAGTCTTAAGAGAAAATGTTAGCACCTTGATAAAAACCTGACATAGTTTTCTATGTGTTTCTGTGTTAAAGTGAATATATGGTGACTGCACAGTTTAGTGTTAACAACACATCTGGCATAGACAGGATTATTTTCAGACTCTTCATAAGTTATATATATATATATATCTTGATGGGTTAAGTAGGTGGTGCTGGGAAAATTATTGTGATTTTAGTAAAGTAAATCTTGAGTTTATTCTCATAGTGTTAAAAATAAACACACCTAAATTTCATGGCCTTTCAATCTGAAAATACATGAAATGAGTTAGTGCATGAACTCTGCCTCACCTAAGTAATTGAAAATCACCCCTTTGATTATTGATGTGTCTAGTCATATTAGTCTGATTGGATATTTTTACATGCCACAAAAATACAACAGTTTTGGAATGGACGTTTTTGGTTCAAGTGTTCCTGAGCTGGACCATTGTCCTCCTTCATCACTCAGAAGAGCAGTGCATGGGTGGGAAGGTCTGCTCAGTTCAGCAAGTGGAATACTTGGCATCTGTGCTAAATATTTCTTTTTCCTCAGCAGGAAATAAATGCCAAAATTATATTGGAAAGGGGGAGTGGGAGAGGAAGTTGAAGGACATCTTCACTGATGATTAGGCTGGTTAGATTATGACAGATAGCAATTTTACATAAGCTAGGCAAAACCTGTAGAAAATGCTTTTACCTGGAATCCTGTTACAGGTCAGTCTTGCAGAAAAACCTTACCAGACCTCTCTCACCATCCCAGTTTAAATTTTCATATAACAAAACAGTTTCCTCCTTTTCCATCAAGTCATTACTTCTCTCCGTCCCTAAAAGCGGTTTATTGCAAACTTGTCTTGGCAGAAGCCCAGAAGTTTTATGAACCTGCCCAGAAAGAGGGTTTTGTAGGTGCTACTAAACAAGTGAATTTTTTTCTTTAGATTTGGTAGCTTTCTCAATTGCTTTTATAGCCTAGGAGTGTCTTTACTGGGCAAGTGAAAGTAGTGAGAATTAAATCAATGAAAGAATTGACCTGATCCTTTGTAATTTCCTGACAGAAATCACTGTTAGAATAGATTTTAAAAACCTCTTAAATATCTAAATACGCGATTTTTATATAGTATTTAATTTAAGATGGGATGCTTCAGCTCTTTCTCTGAATTGGTTATTCAGGCAATTGAATGAGTAAGACTTATGGATGAGAAAGCACTTTTGCAAGCAAATAACCTTACTCACAAGAACCCCTTTAATAGGACTGAATGTGTGTTTTAAGTTAGTAAAATGGAGGAGGCAACAGCAATAATGATAAATACAAAACTGGATCACATGCTCTTGGCTTCAGATTTAAAAAGAAAAAATAAAAGCTTTTAAAAAGAGGAACTTGATAGAATGAAGAGTTTAATTATTAGTCATTTATGTATTTCGAAGAAGAAAAAAGCCATGTTCTTATTACTTCAGCCAATAGTTGGTTTATTCCTTTTAGTTCATGAAAATATGGTTCACATATTTTGGGTCTTTGCCACCAAACCACAGGCTGTTCTATGGTTTGCACTAGATTTTGGATGACTGACAAGACTCACTGAAAAACAAGTGCTATTTGTTTTCCTGTGCCTAGTATTTAACGGGAAATCAGGAGGCTAAATTTCCAATCACTGGTTAAACAGACCCAGATGTGAGCAGAGTGCTCTGCTAGGAGAAGAGTGAGGAAGGATAGGAAATGCATGACTAGTGATAAATTTGGTATAAATAGTGACCTTTCACTATTCAAAGTAAAAGCCATAGATTCTCAGTGTTGTGTAACAGTGTGAAGAGGAATTTAAAAGGACGTTTACATTTCTATAGAATCCTGGGTTTGTTTTTTTTTTTTTGTAAATCTTCATCATTCTTCTACCCAAGAGCTGGCAATAATCCTGTAGTTGCCCTTTTACACTTGGCAGAGTTCATATTCCCCCTTCCCTTCCCCACACCATTTCCTTGCCTTTTGAATGAATGTGAAAATAACATTAAGTATCTAATTAAAAGCAGTGTTTAGTAAACAGTAACTCTTATTATGCTTTTCACAATAGTAAATTTCCCTAAAGACTTTGTTAAACCTCCTGCAAAATCCTGCTTTTCTAAAGGCTATATAACTGGCTTACTCCCAGAAATATCAAGAGGACATCATTGAGAGGCTACGAATAGTGATTGTTCTTGCGTTCCTGGCAATAGAGTGAAAGGACTTTGTCAGAAGTATGAATGGCAGAAAATGACAGGGTGGTAAATACATGTTTGAAAGTGATGCATTTTCTGCATTCAGTAAAAGGAGTTTAAGTACAGTAACACTAGTAAGCCATCTTTAAATATCTAGGTAGGGTTTTTTTTTTATTCAAAGCTTGCTTCATGAAGGCGTTACAGAAGAGAAGTGATATTTTTGGCTTAGGAAGCAATATATAGTACATGAAGCAAATGTGCAGTAAAAAATGTCTATATGTGGTAGTGTGATGTCCCAAAATAGGGAAATTTTATGATATATAGGTGTCCTCTGCTTTTACTGTAAGCATTTTGGTTTGGGCAGAAATATTTCAAAAATACCAACTTGCCAGTATATTTCAGAGGAAGAAAGTCGGATCAATGTGCCTTGGTTTCTCCTTTCAAGGGATGTTCAAGCCTGGTTTGCTAAGAGTATCATATAGTTCATACCAGATCTCCTGTCCTGGGTGATTTAAGCCATCTTTCAAAAATCAGACTTTATTGCTTGGTGTTTCTTCTACCTTCAAGAGCAGCCTCTCTTCATGAGTCACAGCTCCAACCAAGACTTTGTATTTAGAGTGTGGATGGGCCATGTATGGGTGCTGTTGCTTCTTGGATCTGATGCTGGTCTTTCTCCTTGCTACCACTGACTCATCCTGAGTGCTGCTGCTTCTCACAGTCCCTCTAGGAGCCCAGACCTGTCACTTTCAGAGCAGGAGAGACTGATAGTTAGGAAGACTTGGGCTTTAAGCTAAACCAGGCTGCAAGAGAAAGGAAGAAACAACATTCTGGCATTTGGTGGTTGAGGCGTATTAGAATCATAGAATAGAATCATAGAATCATCCAGGGTGGAAGGGACCTCCTAAGGTCATCTAGTCCGACCTCCCTGCAGTCAGCAGGGACACCCGTAACTAGAACAGGTTGCCTAGGGCCTCATCAAGCCTCACCTTGAATGTCTCCAGGGATGGGGCCTCAACCACCTCCCTGGGCAACCTGTTCCAGTGCTCCACCACCCAGATGGGTCTGGTTGCCAGACCAATCTTGCCTGGAGTGCCTGGAACAGGTGTCTGTGATGGTCTTTTCTCTTTTGTATGGTAACGGCTCCTTCCCTTCTTAGCTTGCTGCAGTAAATAGGGGTTTTAGCCAGTGGAAGTTTACAGAAGCAGGCAGCAGATTTTGGCAGACTGGTGGTGTTAGTGATATGGAGATAATAAATCACAGCAGGTTGTGTTACTGAGTCATCTATTCCAGTGGAAACTATAGCTGCAGTTGCATAGATATGCTTTAATTCTCCCCTTCTCTTCTTCCACTAAATTGAATCTAACTTGAAACAGAATCACTGGAAAAGCTTCTGCTACCTTATTTTGTTCAGATCATCCGAGTGTTATGTTGAGTCTATTAAGATGTTGTTAGATTAATGTGAGATGAGAGAACGATTACCTGTGCACAGTTAATAAACTGCTGCTGACCCCTAAACTTTGGAAAAAGGTTTCACCTTTACACAATTTTTTTTGTTTGTTTCCTTTTTATCATTCTAGTAACTGTTCCATGGGGTTTATGAGAGTTACACTTGCTTTGACGAAGTTTTAGCTTTGATGGAAAATCACAGGATCTTCTTTCTAGATAAGTAGAGATTTGAAAGAGTCTGATCCCACAAGGTTCTGCTTTCATCCCGAGAAAGCGTTGACCAGCCATAATTCCTATCAAGATCTTTGGTAGTTGGCAAACTGAGCATTTCCTAGGAAGCAGAATTAAAATCTGAAGTGTAATTAAGATAATGCTGCTTCTTTTATGTGTTTGTTTTCAAAAATGTGAAAACTGAAAGTGGAATTTTGAGACGACTGTAAGTGGTCTTGAGAACACTAAACTGAAAATAAAAATTTTACTACTGCCTGAAAACATCACACCTCTGTGGCTGGTGCCACAAAGACTGTGTAAAGCTGATAGATGATTCACACGTGTGGCACGTCATTTCAAAAGCAGCAAGTTTCCTGGTCACTTGCCAAAGAGAATTGTTCTCTTGGTGATTACTGTATGTTATATGAGGATTTATGAACAACAAAGCATATATTTTTGTGTTTCCAAGTACCTGATATTTCTCCATCCATGGCTTTACTTTTCCCCTATAAGGGCACCAAAGCACATCAAAGTATGTTACCAAAAAACACCAGCTGAGTCTGAACCCATGCGTGCAGCTCTAAAAGTTCGTTCAGGTTTTTGAATTTTATTCTGAGCAGATTTACTCCTTTCCTACACGTTCAGCCACAGGGCTAATACTGTGTAGCTCAGATAAAAATATGAAGGATGCTGTTTTTCTTCTGCCTAGTGCAGTGGCTTTATGGGTGGCTTTGTTGGTTACTTGTGCTGGAGGGCCCTTGGTGAGTAGTGGTGTAGGTGTTGCTGTGAAGAGAGGGATTGGTTTGTGCTGTGTAGCAGTGGACACTTAACTTTGTATTCTGAGTTATCTCCCAAAGGTGCCTACCTCTCTCTCAAGGCTAAATTATGACCTTGCTTCCTACTTGGGAGTTCTGAATTATAAGTATGTTAAATACTTAAATGTCATAAAGCAAACAAAGTTAATATCCCCATTGGATCAGGTTCAAACTTTAAAAAAAAAGGGCAATAAACATTTAAAAGGAGAGAAGGAAATAGGTAAAATAAGAAACAGAAGATGCTATTTTGAGTGTACGCAGTGTTCACACTCACCAGTCTATGTATCTGAGGCGACTCAGGGTTGGTCCTGAGAGTTATTCCTTCTGGGGAGTAGTAACTTGTGCCTTTTTGCACTTCTGCCAGCTAGCTGATGTCCTGAACTGCCATGGCAGCCTTGCAATGGCAGTTTTTGTAGGACTGGAAGGTTTTCTTAAGGGACATGTAAAGCCAATTTTTTTTCTCAGCATGAGGGATGCATGTTTCCTTGCCTCTGTAGAGTGCAAAGAAAATTACAATCCCAATTTCCACCAGTGGCCAGCAGGGTAATAGTGTGCATAATCAAAATGTGTTCCTAAACATGTTTTGTTCTTTGATGGAATACTCAGGTTTTGGTAGCAAATTTTCACAATACTGTACCTCATTTCCTCCGGCTGCAGAAGAGCCCCTTGAACCGCTGTGGTTAGTAGCCAGGGCCAGTATCTTTTGGTCTTGCAAACTGATTTTCCATGTCAGGCTTGGAAGTTTCCTCATTTAGCCTCAGAAATGTGACAGAACATGTAGGTGAACTCAGCAGCAGGGGATGTTTCTGGTACACTCACTTTTAATGTCCTCACAACAACAGGAAGAAATAGAGCTGGGGCACTTTTTCCACTCCAACCTCTGAAATAACCACTGAAGGAGATGAAGTGAGAAGATAAAAATGTATGTGGCAGCTGTTTCTTAATTGCCCAGTCGGCTGTGTAATGAGTGCTCAGATAAAAATTGTTAGATTCCAAATATTTAAAACATTCTTTGGTTTTAATGCTCTGGTTTATCCTAAGTATGTTTGAGTGAGCTGCTTTTGGTTTGCTCTGAAGAGTAAGTAGTTAATGTTCGAGGCAGGTGTTGAAACAGTGATGGTTGCCTTTTTTGGAAGAGTCTGTTGAATTCTTTCCAGAAAAAATAACGTGCTTGGCTCACTTAACCTTGCCTAAGGTCCATGTAGTAAAAATCCCAACTTTGGCAGGCACAACAGAACTCCACGCTCCTTTCTAAAACCTGGTAGTGGAACCAGCATTTCAAATAGACTTTAGTATTTGATTAAAAAAAAATAAAATATTATAAGCTTCATGTTTATTTAAAGATTTTTACTGTGTGATCATTTAGTGAGGATGCTTCTGCCAGACTTTTTAGTTGTTCTGCTTTCTGTCTGTCAGTTCCTCCCTAGCAGGGAGTAAGTAGGGAGCAGTAACTTTGGGGTTCATTGATAGGATCTGTCTCGCAGGAAGACATCTGTCATGCCGCAGGATGATGTAGAAGTTTTTCAAGTTTTAATTAGTATTAAGTGGAAAACCAAGTGTATTCTGGGGAAGAAAGCTTCTGTGTTAGCAGACATTTAAATATCAAATGAAAAACGCAGTGAAAATGCAATATTACCAGATAATGTACTTCTTTGGTCAGTATAGAAGGTATAATATTTTCTCTCAGGCTTCTCTCAAATGTCTTAAAAGGTTACGCTCATACTTCTGATAGTATCAGACTTCTCTGATACTAACCATAAAAAATACCAGAAACATTGCATAAATGAAAAGCAATTACTGTACTTATTGGATAAACCATAGTATTTCTGAGGTAGTTAAGGAGGTTTGTTCCTGAAAGTAGAACACCAGCATCTATTCAATATCCCTGCAAAATAATAACTGGTTAAGTGCTTAAATCCTGCAATTTTTATACACGGGAGATTTTTCTAATTAGGCCGGGGCTCTACGAAGGTGTCCCACATGTCTCTGCTATGAAAGACAGCATTGCGAAGAGGCGCTCTGTACACAATCCCTGCATGACCTGTCTCCTGCTATGTCAGTGTCATCCTACAGGACTGTGCACGCTATAAGGTTCAGTGTGGCAGAAGCATTGTAGGGGTGCCCCATAATACCAATCCTGCTTAACAGCCTGGTGTAGCTGCTTCTAAGTGGTGGAAATAGAAAGTGAGTGCTATTGGCTAAACACATTTTAAAGATAACCGTTGCTTTCTTTTCCTAGTGTTGAAGATTTGGGGGCAGTGGCATTTTTCTAATGGCAGTTTGCTTTCTTACTTGAGAAGTGTGAGAGTATTGAGAGAATAGGGTGCATTCTGTGTTACACTGAATATAGACTTTTTTATTTAAAGGAAATGTTTTATTGCAGTCCTATGAAAAACAACAAATAAGGAAGATCACTTAGAATTGAAACAGATGTTAGTTTAAACTTTGAAAACTATTCTTGCAAAAGTATTCCTAAGCTGTTTTTTGTGACAAGTCTGGTCAAATTGAAGTCTGAATTACATGGGCCTTCTCTTACAGGAGAGTAAGTGGTATGTGCATAATAAGTAACGCAATAGCTGAAGGCACAAGGGAAGAACTTTGAAATTCTTTCAGTGTTCCGAAGGGTATAATTTATGTGTCTACTTGGACAAATATTTGTAGGTGCTAAACAACTGATATATAACATCCTGAAATAGTGTTGGGAACAATTTTTCCAGGGAAGGTAATAGTTGGTTGCCATTAGTTAATTTCTGTAACTGGAACCTGACTTCAGATAATCTTTGGTAAATAATTGCTGTTCATGTATTTTGTTGTTTAAAAGATTAGAGAAATACTTATGACCATTATCCTGCTATAACATATAAATAATGCTCAGGACAGGTTAGAAATTGTTGTGATGTATTTTCCACTCTTCAATCATCATCATCGGTAGTTTTGGATTTTCAGTTGGAGAAAAAAAAAATAATTATTTGTGTTCCACCAAAGAAATATGGATTAATAGAAGGACAGAGAAAGGACAGAGGGAGGAGAACAGCACAGTAAGGCACACTTGTTCCCGGGCTGCTTTGGGAACAGCACAAGAAAATGGTACTTCGTTCCTAAAGCCTTCTCTACTGCAGCAATCTGGAAGTAGGGGCTGTGTGTTGTGTCTGTTCAAACACTGCTTACACACTGATGCAGGGAATATGTCCAAAGAAGTCTTCTCTGGTGCATTTGAACCTGAAAGCATATTCATCTCACTGTACTTTCTCAATCAGGCACATACTATTCTTGACTTGATGTTTTAGATCTTGGTGAAAGTGTGCATGGAAGCACCTAGCCAGGTAGAGCATGCAATCCTCAAGCACCTTGAAGGAAGAGACAGTGAAGTGTATGGATGGGTGATGGCTCCTGAGGCTGAGCAGATGAAGGAATGCTCTTCTTTCACCAGTTGCTATAGGGACATCTTGAGAGCTGACAAATGTTCTGAAGTGTTGGCCACATCTCTGTGCAGGGACAAGAGAGTCAAAAGGTTGCTGTTGGGATGATCTTGCTTTGCAGTAAATCTGGAATGACTTGCTTATCTCTCAAGACCAACACAAGTTGAATCAGGTCCCAGTCTGAAAAAGTCTGACCCTGTGCCCTCTTCTTTTCTTGAATTCTATTGCTAACCCAGTGAAGTTGTATTTGAAAATTTTAGACTTTTGCACAGAACCCATTATACTTCTACTTACTTTTTTCCATTTTGACCATTTTAAAAAACATTTTAGTTTTTCCAGTTGACCTGAGTTCACATAACCTATTTATAAGAGGTTTCTTTAAGATGTATAATTCGCCTCCTTTGTGTGTTAGAATATTTTCTCACTTTGTGTAATTAATGCAGCAGTAAATATATTGCCTTTCTCTTAGCCTTTCTCTTTCCTCACTCTGTGTTTCTCTGCTGGCCTTTATCCGTCGCTGAGCTTGGACTCATGTTCTTTCTGATTTGGGAGTTGCCTCAGTAGTTTGCAGTTTATGGAGCTTCACATCCTTCTCTCCCTTCAGTTCCTCAGACCATCTTCTTCTCACTCTCCTGCCTTAGTTTTCCTCTAGTCTTCCAGCTCTCCCCTCGCCCACACAGCTCAGCTGCCTTTGCACCATTGTTGTACCACTTCTGCAGCGGTACAACTTCAGAGAATGGCTCAGAGCCCTCCATTAGTCAGTTGCCATATGCACCTGAACTGGGCTGATGGGTACTTCATCTTTAAAAGCATTTCTGAAAAAGGAATCTTTATGCAGATGTTAAAACTATGTGAAGTTTAGGCATTGTTGGAAATAAGCCTTACTCGCCTTCAGTGAATGTATTTGGGTGTGACAGATCACATTGTTTAAACATGCTACCTGTCTGTGCAGATAAATGTACCACATTAAAAATATGTTTTTATTCCCATCAGGTGTCTTTAGGTTCCGTTGTTCAGTTTGAGAAGGGCAATTTCTCCTTGTCAGCAAAAACGGAAGAAAAGCTTTTTCCCGAGAAAAATGAACATCTGCTACAGTGGGCCCAGAAGGAATATGGCGCAGTAACATCTTTCACTGAACTCAAAATATCAAGAAACATCTATATTAAAGTAGGAGAAGGTAAAACAAAACAAAACCAATAGAATTGATAGGCACTTCTAGATGGTGAGAATTAAGTCTTGCTGTAGTATTATTTCATGTTTTTTATTTTAATCTTCAAACATACCTCTCATTTTCCAAGAAATGTGATGTGAAAGGGGAAGGCAGACAAGTAAGACCAAGTCTAAAGTCCAGACCTTGGATTTAGGCAACTTTTAATTGTTGCTGGTGCTGTAATTTTATGCTCACTAATGTATATGCAATCAGCCAGAATCTTACAGTAGTCAAAGCTTCACCTTTTAAAAGCAGTAAACAATTCATGGTGATCATTTGGTTGTCTTCATCTAAAGGACTGAAGTAGAGAACGTGAGATAGGGGGTAATTTCTAGAAAGACTTAAGGTTGTTTGTTGTTTTTTTTTTCCCCCGTATTAGCTTGTATAAGGATCCAGACTACTTTGGGCAAAGAATTACTGTTTTCCTCACCAAGATAAGTTACCTCAGTCTGATGTCCTTGTTTATTTTCATCCCAAGGAGCAAGATTTCCTGTCCCCGTGAGCTGCACGCCAAATTCATCAGGTGGTCTAGGCAGGTGGGAGAAGACTCCAGCTCCTCAGGGATTTCATGGGATTAGGGTAGGGTTTAGGCTGTAGCTGTGTACCTGAGCAGTGTTGGAACAGTTGGAACAACATGAGTCTCTGCAGCACCTTGTGGCTCCAGCTTTCCCTCAGCTGGCTGCCAGTCACATAGCATGTCTTCTGCAGAGAAATTACACCTGAGCTGGTCATAAACTGCTGGTCATAAACTGGATAACGTAAGAGCCAGGGCCACGTTCTTGGATCAAGGCAGTTGGTTCAGGAGTCTATGACCTACTTACCTCAATTCAGGTTTATTTTCTGGATAATACATAGTTAGTAAAAGGAACCTTGCAGGTAGAGCACTTTCCTCTAGTGTGCAGGATGATTGGGAGTAAAACTTTCTTTTTTGCAGGTATGGGATGTTTTAAGCTGTTAGTGCTCTTTACCTAATGGCCTGCAATGCAGTGTGGTTTTTTGTTCTCTGAAGATGTCATCCAAGTTCAGGCTAAAGCAAACATCCAGGTTAAGGCTAAACCAAAAGCAGCAAGAATAAAGGCTGGTGAACTGGAACTGATTTTCATTGCAGCTAGTAGTCCAGGCATTTTGAAACTAATTGTTGTCTCTCAAGAAGTTCAGTGATGGGAAAAGTAGAAATCAATAGAACATTTTATCAATCTTCAAAGAGTACTGGTGAGCTCAGCATTTACTAGCACCAGCAGCCTATTTTAGTAGTACTTCAGCAATGTTTCTAGGGAAACTCCTGCATGGCTGAACTAGTTGGCTACACAAAAAAAACCCCAAAACCTTATGTGAAGAAAACATTCTTTCCTAACCACCTGTATCTGATCATTTGATTTCCTAAAGCATGAGGCTTGCCCCCCAAAATCGGAACATGCCTGTGTTGGTTTTATCCAAAGCCTGCCAAATTTGTCCAGGATTCCCCTGCGTGATTTTTGTTCTACTTGGCACCAGTCTTAGATTTTAATGCCAGAAAATCATTCAGAAATATATTTATTAGCTTATTAAAGTGCTGTTGGAACGTATACACGGGAGTAGTGGTCTCTGTGTTGCAGAGATGAACATTTAATTAGATATGTCAGAAAACAGATAAAATTTTGTTTGCTTATTTGCACGTCTCCAGTCAAACAAAGCAGCTAAGTAGGAGAGCTTTGCATCATCTTTAGAATGTGTTAAAACACAATTTAATTAGGAGTAACTACAGAAATTGGAACTTGGCAGGCAACCAAAATAGACAGTTTCTGAGAGGCTCCTACGAACTAGCTCAGCTGTAACTGTATTTGATTTTGATTTGAATTCTTGGCAGAAGAATGTATATGTGTGGGGGTTATGCATGTGTTCAGGGGTGGGGAGAGGGTCAGTTCTTGAACTGCAGCAGTTGTGCAAGGAGTTCTATGGAAACCACATGGGACACGGACCTGGTCTGCGTGTCTGCAGAGTGAATGATGGAATCACTGGATTCCAGAAACCACAGTGCATGCTGATGGACATATCAGGCTTTTCATACAAAGCTCACACTCCTCAAGTGCTTTAGTCAGGTACCTTCAGCTGCCAGTCTGTGAATCATAGCTAGTATTATTCATAATCTTTAGATGGTCATATGAAGTAGTTCTTTGCTACGTGACTGATACAGAATTTAGTGGCAGTATTCAGGTAATTTTCTATGTTTCAGCTTCATTCAAGTTAGAAAAATCTAAAGCTGGAAGATGTAATATTTTAGAATTCGAGGCTGTATCTGAATACAGCAAACAGAAAACGCAAGCCAGAGAAAAGGTATAAAGAAGGATGACCTTTTGTAGAATAAAACTGCTTCTGACGCCATGGATCTCTGAAGTCACTTTGAAGCTGCAAATGAAAGGCAGCTGAGTGAGTTAGCGAACTGGGTCAGGGCCAAGTGCATCTGGACCCTCTTGCTTCCAAAGAGTGGCCGATCAGATAGAGAAGGGATGGTGAGCACAGTGAGAACTTCAAGGGGCCAGAATGAGGGTTTGAAGGAAGGGGGCACAAGAAGCGGGGTTCTCGTTCTTGCTCTGATTTGGGTAGTGAAGGAGATGGCAAAGTGATTGCTGTAATAATCAGTCAGATTCTAGAAAGTGGGACTGCTCATGGTGAAAGTGATCTTAGTATGTGTTTTTTGGCAGAAGTCAGTTTCATTCCTAATGCTTCAATGAGATAGGCTTGTACAAGTCCAGAAGGCTTATCAGTTAGCTAAATGTTACCAGTTAGCTAAATCCAGTACCAGCAGTGTAAATCCAGGACAGTTGTGCTAGCCTGGAGGGAGCCTAATTTCAACACATTTCTTAGCTAAATAATTTAAAAAAAAGTCAACCATAACAATAACTAGGCTGGAAAATGTAGTCTGTTTACAATCATTGACACTGGGCTCCTGTCCTAGCAGAAGCTGAAGCTTCAGTCCTGACTCTGAATTTGTGGCCTGTACACACAAGTGCACGTATCCTGCACACTCCACTTGGATGGTTTTAATATTTGTAGGTGCGTGTGTTCTGTCAGGCTTTAGCTGTGTGTCCTGCTGGGGGGTAAGTACTGCTGAGAGTTTCCACCCTCCCTCCAGAGACCACTGCAGTCCCTTCTGCCTTCTCCTCCCTTCCCCATTAAATATCAGTTGCGGATCTGACCTCCCTTGTGCAAAGGGGTGGTAAACCGCAAAATACACTTGAAAAAGCCCCACCATCAGAGTGGCTGAGGAAAATTGCAAAGGCCTGCCTTCTCCCCAGCTCAGACTTTGAAAGGGGAGCTCTGCCCGGATGGCATTGTTATTGCTGAATGGAACTGCTGCTGCCCAGGGCGCCTGTCCAGGAGAGCAACACCCGATCAACGGCCCTCATTTTCACAAAAAACTCCTCATGATTTTATGCTGGGGTACTCAGCTTGTGTCCAATTTAGCAAAGAACCTGTGGATGATGGCTAATTTGTGCAGAACTGAGCAGACGGTGTCTGCCCTTATGTGTGAAATGGAGGTGCTGCCCAGGGAAACTGCAGAGGCCCATGCGCTGCCTCCCCTCCCCGGGAGCGGCCTGGCGCAGGCCGGAGCGGCCTTAAGGTGGCTGCCAGCTGCCCCACACAGCACAGCCTCGCCTCTGATCCCATATTGGGAGTCTGTGGAGACTGGGGAGGCACAGGGTCCGTGCAGTGACTGTTGGCTGGCTGGTTTAGTAGGGTTTTTAATTGATTGCAGGCACCTGCAGCCCCTTTTCAAAGTAAGTAGACAGCCCTGAAACGAAAAAAAGTGCAGGGAGCAAAGAAAGATGAAATGGATCCCTTTTTCTTTTCTGTTTCAGGCCAGATCTTGGTAGCTGGCACAGATGGGAGTAAATAGATTTTGGTGAAGGGGGGGAAGTAAATGTGTACGCCAAGTAGCCATTGAGGGGGTTAAAATTTGCTGCAGAGGAGAAGAGTGCTATCGAGTTGAGGCCCAGGCTGGGGAGGCTCCGCGCTGGTGGCAGCCAGAGCAGCCGCTCTTGAGAGCTCCAGAGACGTTTAATGGAAGTGCCAGGAGAAGAAACCAAGTTCTTTGTGATGGCAAATGATGGCATGTGTGGTAATTATGCACAAGGTGCTCAGAGGCTGTTATTTTACTGCCTGAATTGTGTTGTACATTAACCGAGAAGCAAATACCTAGTATCTCTGTCTGTGTGTGTATGTATATATATAAATTCAAGCTCAGTGTAGATCATTTGGGATCATTTTCCATTCTCTGCTGTTGTGGGAGGAGCTGGCAGAACTGCAGCTGCATTCGAGGCTAATCTGGCAGGGCACATACCAGATGTTAAAGGAGTGCTTTGCTTGGGCAGTATGAATAGTTATAGCCTCATACAGCTTTCGTAGGTTCTGTAGGGAAGACGACAAGGTTAACATTCAAAGACTACTTTGTGTAGGATCAGGAGAACAAACTCCCCTAATTGTTTTTTGCGGTGGCTGGGGTCACAGGAGTCTGGTCTCCCTGCAAAGTTGTGTACTGGACACAAATATGCTTCAGGGGCGACGTTTCAGCTCTCATTTAGGAACCAAATGCTAACAGTGGTCTCAGCTTTTAAGAGTTGGTCTACAGTTTTACATGCATAATGCATTATATTTGGGTTTTTTTCTTTTTTTTTCTGTCTCGCTACTGACCTTAACAGGAAAGCTGCCTTTGTAAAGCAAAGGTCAAAAAGCCAGCCACTTGGAATTATATTCTTACAGACTTTTTGAACATGATACTTAATCCTCCTGCATGCTATGACAATTTGTATGTAATACCACCTCAGAAATAAAAAGTATTCCTATTTTTCAATGGAAATATTGCTTCTTGGTGTACAGCAATGTAGGCTGTGCATGAGTACTTCATACCAAGTGACTATTTTTTATGTTTTGCATTGTACGCTCGTTAATGCTTGTGATCAGCTAGGCAGTTAAAACCAAAAAAAAAGAAATTGAATATCTACTCTAGAATTTCTTCATTTCAGTTATGGATATTATGGTCAGGCTTCCTTAATATCAGCAACTGATTTCATCCATTTTTTGCTACATTCAATTTTCCATGAACAAGAGAACGACAGTATTTCTAGACAACAGTAACTCTGACTAAACAATATATAGAAAAATATACTGAGTAAGGAAATACTTTCTGTGGCCTTTTAAATATGGTAAGTTCATAATAACAGGAATAAAACATTTCTAAAGGGAGAAGGAACTGATCACAGAAGTTTTCTATGACAATTTCTACGGAAAGAAATCTTTTTTTTTAAAGGTGCAAGAAACAAATTAAATGCATATAATTAATTTTGAAAAATGCTTACATACTTTGCTTCAGTATTGTTTTCAGATTTCTCTGTCGGGATTTTTCTTTCATGAAATGTATCTGTAGATAAAAACCATTCCATTTAGAAATACCTGCTTTTACATCAGAGATATGGTGTGTTGTTGCAACAGTGATCTCCCTTTCAATGTTATCTTGATTTATCATCGTATTTATGGTAGATAGTAGAAATACATTTTAGCCTGAAGACCCATGGCATAAAATACAGTGACACATTGAATTAGACACGGTACGTACATGCATGTAAGGTGCTATCTATGTGTAAAGGTGCATATTGTTTCTTTTTCTTTTCCCCCTCCAGATCAAGTTTTTCCTCCCTCGTGCAACATAAAAAAGAATTTTCTCTCTTTAAATTACCTTGCGGGGTACCTACAACCGAAAACAGCAGAAGGGTGCCTTATGTCTAACTTTGTCCAAGAAAGAGAAGTTCATCTCATTGAACTAATCACACCAAATTCCAATCCATACAGGTAAAGTATTGTCTAAATAGACTAGATCTGTTTGAAATCACAGCTAAAGATTTCATCTCTCTGTTGAAAATCAACTGAAAGGAGCCATTTCATCCTTACAAGATGATCTTGGGCCTTAGTACTTTGCCTTCAATAGAAATCAGTTCTTCATTATGTAAAGATTTTGGATTCTGCTTCATGATCCCGGGATTTTTCTGGAAAGTCTGCAAAGGACAGTTTTTGTGGATTGTATCCTGCCCCCCTTCTTGCTCAATCAATCAATTTTTTTCAAGAATTAGGTGAATAAGGGGAATATGAATAAGGGCAGCACCCTTATAAGTTGGGACCTTATAAGGTCCCTTATAAGTTGGGACCACCGTAGGAAGAGGTGAGAGAGAGGTAAAAAGTAATCTTGACCTGTCACAGGTAGAGATGACTGGTCTCCAGAATTGTAACAAAATTTTCTGTCAAGTTTCCAGTTGAGCTTAGGGGTTAGTTTGATATTTGCAAGAAATGTTAAGGGTTGACTGTGGTCCACTGATTGAAATGGTTTATAACAAATGGTTAGTGAAAATTACTTAACTCTTTCTACACATTACAAGGATTATTTAAATTGGTAAAAGTACCCTTGGAAGGTAAGATATTCAAAACATTCATCCTTTGCTGGTCTGTCCTAGGTCTTAGTGTCAGCACATGAGCGGCATTTTTTTCAGATAGTCATACCTGGCATAGCTTTTCATAAGTGCTGAGTATTGCTGCTAGAACAGAAATTTGCTATGAAACTTAAGATGATTTTCCCTTTTGCAAAAGGTACAATTTCATCAGAGATAAGGTAGAATTAAAATCCTGTCTGCTTACTGCAGACATTGGATACCCAGCATTGTCTAATTGTGCTCCTCCTGCAGGTATATTTGAGCACATTCCATCCCTAATGAGGAAATCACACAGGGAGCTAGAGGTGGGAGGAGGGATCTTTGCAAGAGTAATTATCTCATTGCAAGATGGTGAACCCAAAGCTTGAGACTATTCTTGCCTACAGGCTTTGGGAGAGTTAAGAAAGTGCTGAGATGTAGTAGAAGTGGAGCAGGAAGGCCCAAATGATTTGCCTCTCTGTGGCATGAATTGCAGCCCCATCCTGAACAGAGGTGTTCTTTATCATCAACATCATCATAAGTCCCTGGCAGCATTATCCAATGACAGCCTGGTCTCCAAGCCCTCTGGGCTTTTGGCTTGGGCTGATAGTATGATAGGAATTCGTTTTTCAGATGATAACACTGCAAAATGTTTAAATATTTTTTTGTTAAAGGTAAAAAAGTAATAAATTTCTCTTGCTTTGTTCTTAGTTTTATATGTTATCCACAGCTACCTTTACAAAGTTTATATCCACAAAGAAATATACAGAACCTGAGCTGGGCATGTGTAAAACTGCAGGAGGTGAAATGAGGGTCCCAAGATACACTAAGTTTCAGTGCAGAATATTAGTTGAAACCTGCTACTTGGGGATGAGCACGTTCTCGTGACATATGGCCCCTTAAGATGATCTGGAAGTAAAGGTTTTTCTGTTGAAGTAGTATTTTGCTCGACGAGATGTTACTGATGGGTACAAAGCCGTTTATTCTACTTATTTTACCAATGTCTTGAAAATCTGGATAGCGTTCATATATTTTCCAGCAAGCAGTAGGCTGGACATCTGTTTTCTTTTCTTTTCTTTTTAAAGTAAGTATTTATCCAGAAGTATTGGAAACTGAATACACGGCTTAATTCCTCAACACATGCAGATCCTAAGAAAAGTAATTTCCACAGTTTAACTGCCTAGGCAGAGACACTCCCCAATATAGTATTTGTGCATTTTTTTAGTATTAACCTGCTTAATTTGTCTGTTTGGTTTTTTTAAGGTATTATTTCAAGCTTTAATACAGTTATAGCCAGAGGAAACTGAAGCAGCTATATTTAGGCACTGCCACAGTGAAACAAAAACCAATATTTACTTTATAAATCAAATTGCTAGTCATATAAGTAACCTGCTGTAAATAATAGCTGAAATGAGTAGCACACTGCTTGTAAACAAGAGACAAAAATATTATTTATCTAAAAAGTATTTGTTTCTATTGTTATGCAAAATCATTTAAGCGTATGTGGAATAACAATCTGTTTTGCACATGTTGTGTTGCCTGGGATAATCTCCAGCATTTTAATCAGCTGGCCAGACAGTGGAAACATGATGGATTGGAAGAAGGTTGATAGCTGAAAATTTCTGGCATTCTAGTCTAACTTTCTCTCTATTTTCCACATGCAGTGCTTTCCAGGTGGATATAATCGTTGACATTAAACCATCTCAACCAGGCGCCAAACTTGTCAGAGACGTCGTACTTATCCTCAAGTGTAAAAAGTCTGTCAATTGGGTTATCAAGTCGCATGATGTCCAGGGAAAGCTGGAAGTGATTGTAAGTTAAGGGATCTTTATTTTTTGAGAGATATCATACTGCAACAGTATGGAATCCATTTAAATGTGATACAGTGCTAAGTCATATTGATTTCTGAATGTGTTCACTCTTAGCTGCTTTTTTAATTACTACTGGATTTCAAGGAGTAAATACAGAAACCATGTATTTTTTTCTCATTAACCTTTAATATATGGGCTATTAAGCTGACCAGCACATCACAGAAGCCAAGCCAAGTGGTTAGTGCAAGGATTTAGGGTCTATGTCTTTTTGACTTCTGTTGAAGTACCCTAAACACCCAGTTAGATGTCTATCTCCCTTTTTGCTGTTAACTTTGGTGAGTGGATCTACAGATTAGTCTCAGAAGTTGGAAAGATGCCCGTGAGTGCAGAATGGGTAATCCTTGATATGCAGCACACCCCAATGTCCCCTTACAAGTGGAAATTTTTTTAATCCTCCTACTTGTGGTTGCAGTAGTCTCTAGCCCTCTTCCCTGCCAGTACTTCTGTCCGCAGCAAGTGTTTGGTCAACTTGACCATACCTCTCATCAGTCCACATATAAGTTTTTAAAAAATGAAACCCAGGATCTCTAAACTTCTGAAACTACACTTATGCATAATTGGAGGTTCTGATTTGGAATGATTTTTGTACACATTTTGTGTCTCAGCAGCATTTCTACTAAGAAAATGTGTTTTCCCTTGCTCTGAAATAAATAAATAAATAAAATCAGGCTGATCTTGCCGCCTATAAATGTGTGGCCTATTTCTGTCTTAAGCGATCAGTTAGGAGCACACTGTATAGTTGAGCTGAATGTTTGCTCCGGACCACTCAGTGGCCTCCTAATTTACAGTTTTGCTGTAGCTCAGATACATTTTCAGACTCAGCTATCTGTATTTAAGAATTTTACCTTGCTTAGTAGCTTTTTCCTTTTAATGACTGCAAGGGCAATTCTGGCAGGATCCAAAGGCTGCTTGATCTAAATCTTCTAAGAGGACAGATTAGTAGGCAGGATTTCATGCTAGATTTTAAGAGTAGAGGAAATGAAAAATAATAAATTGTGGTATTGCTCAGAAAATTGAATAGAAACGTTATTTAGGGTGGATGATGAAATTCCCTTTTTAATCCCTGACACATCTTTATCTTATGGACAGGAAAGGATGTTCTGGTCATTCTGCAGGTCCTAAATAATCAGCCCTTAAAGAGAAAGATAAAGGTTAGTTGCCCAGGATTGCCACATATATAAGCAGAACGGCAAAACCCAATGCTTGACTTGAAAGTTTCCTTCTAAATTATTACATAAAATTCACCACTCTATATTTAGACCTATATGGGTCTACTTCCACAGGATAGAGAATTGTGCCCTTCATGCTTGGAGATAGTTAAAGTACCATATTTCATATCCATGAAGCTACCTCTTTATGAACAATTAATTTTCAGGGAGATGAATTCTGGAGGATTTTAAAGTGTCTGAAGTACTGCACCTGAGTATAGAAAAGCAAGGTTGCTATTCTTTTTAAACTTCTTCTTTATTAATTATTGAAAGTAGAAGTAAAAAGTATAAGTGAAAATTCTTTCTGTAACGAGGGGCAGAAGGTAATATTTTATTTAGACTAACAAAAAGAGAAAGTACTATATATGGAAATGTCAGTATATAAAAGACTTTGTATATTTATGTTAGGATTTGTGAGTAACTGTTTGCTATATTGCTTCATTTATTATAGCTGCTTCATTTTATGAATGCATGTTTGCTCTCCTTTATTTTGAGGGGAGTGTGGGAGGAAACTGAACACCCCCGTGTCATTAAAATGCCTGTACATCCAGTATTTAGGATCTGCTTGTATCTCTATTAAGCTGAAGGCCTTTCCAAGCCCAAATTTAGACAATGCATAAAAACATTACTAAACAATTAGGTAATGTTTCACAATGTTCTTTTTTATTAGTTGAATCAGTTCCATGCACTTCAATTTTCCTAACTTCTTGCCCTCAGTACGAATCAGAATTGTCTTGAGGGGATTGGCAAACCAAGAGGGAAAGGTTAGTGCTAAGCTGCCTCAAACCCAGGACTGAGTTATTAAGGTCTAAGTTCATAGACAAAATATGTAAAAGACTTTTTAGGTCATCTAGCTCATCTCCAAGCTTGCTGTGTTTCTTGAAACTGGGAATATTTTAGGTAAAGTACTTGCACATAATGCACATGTAACACTTTCCTCCCAGGCTGTGTTTAACTCCTGTTTGCAGTCTGTCCTTCCATCAGCCCTGTGCTTATGGGCTGACTGCCGTTCACATTGCGTCCTTTGGGTTTGGGGTCCTTTACAAAGCTGTCGGTTGCACCGTCGACGAAGAAGTGAAACTGCACAAAGTAAATAATTGTGTTTAGGAGCAGAGAGGAAGAGAAGTGAAACGGGCAGAACAAACCTGTGAGGGCTTCAAAAACTTGGAGGGACTGTCTTTATGTGAGAACAGCTGCCCAGCAGCTTCTCAAAAGGTCTCTCTCTGTTCCAAGTAGGTTGGTAGGTGGCTCTGATTGCCTGGTTTCCTACACTGCGTCTGAAGGTGTTGGCAGGGCAGGCAAGTGAAGTAAGGTGTGTATTCCCGCAAATCCTTGTGGTCAGTTTTGTTTCATTAAGGTGATGAACATTTAGAGGCTCAGTGTGGAGTGGAGAGGTATAAACAAGCCCTGGACATGGTCAGGTGCCAACTAGGACAGTAAAATTCTGAGATAATATTTGTTCAGCTCTCTCCTCATGACAAAAAAAGGAAAAGAAAGCAGAGAGGGAGATCCAGCAAAGTTGGGACAGAATAATAATTCCAATCAGTGAAAGCCATGTGGTAATATGAAAATATGTGATAAATCATGTCCAGATTTGTATCTGATGAACAATAAAAATGTATTTGATCCAAGATGGTAACCAGATATTAAAATTTAGGATACCTATTGCTTCCTTTTTGTTTCTTATCTTCAGTGACCTTTGCTACTTACTGATAACTGTACTAATAACAGTATCCACAAACCAAGACAATTTGCAACTAAAATTCCCTTTAACTTCAGTTTCGAAGCTGTAAG
Source organism: Gallinago undulata (assembly GCA_026546715.1). Lineage (NCBI taxonomy): Eukaryota > Metazoa > Chordata > Aves > Charadriiformes > Scolopacidae > Gallinago > Gallinago undulata. The sequence goes on from JAOTQQ010000004.1 coordinate 16,122,118, forward strand.
TGTTTAAAGGATGCAGAACTGGGACGAGAGAGGTCATCCTCCCCCTCTACTCTGCCCTGGTGAGGCCCCATCTGGAGTACTGTGTCCGGTTCCGGGCTCCCCAGTTCAAGGACAGGGACCTGCTCGAGAGGATACAGCAGAGGACTACAAAGATTATTAGGTGTCTGAAGCATCTTTCTTAGGAGGAAAGGCTGAGAGACATGGATCTTTTTAATCTGGAGAAAAGAAGACTGAGGGGTGATCTGATCAACACTTATAAATTCTTAAAGGGTGGGTGTCAAGAGGATGGGGCCAGTCTTTTTTCAGTGACAGCCCAGTGACAGGACAAGAGGAAATGGGCACAAACTTGAGTATAAGAAGTTCCACCTAAACACGAGGAGGAACTTCTTTACTGTGAGAGTGGCAGAGCACTGGAACAGGCTGCCCAGAGGGGTGATAGAGTCTCCTTCTCTGGAGACATTCAAAACCTGCCTGGACAAGTTCCTGTGCAACTTGCTGTAGGTGGATCTGCTTTGGCAGGGGGTTGAACTAGATGATCGCCAGAGGTCCCTTCCAACCCCATATCATTCTGTGATTCTATGGAGAAGGTAATCAGGTGTGGAAATGGAAGTGTTTGTTGTAGAGCATTCAGTGGTGTCATCTGAATATAGAAAGTGCAATTCAGTCACATTGCAGAAATCATTGAGAAGTGGGTCGTCATGCCTTTCCTTGTTCAGCTTGTTCTGTCATCATTGACATGATTGTTGTAGTGATAATGGTAATGTCAGGACTGTAAAAATAAATATGCATCTGGTTAGCTTTGTGTGAATACATGTTTAAGATGCACCCACTTAAAAGCAATTTTAAAGTGTAATATCAGTTATTATTTTTTAACTGCCTCTCTAACAGCTAGAGATGTTTGTTATGTTCCTTCGACTTCCACATTTGGACAGGAAAATTTGAAATTTTTGAAAAAGATTACAGTAAAGCAAAAGCTAACTGACTGTGTGATTCATCTGTATTCCATGGACAACTTTGACAAGCCATTATTTGTAAATTATTCAGTAATAAATCTAAGAGATCAGCAAGTGCATTTATGAGTTTCTGTATTGATGTATTTGTGTAAAACTTGTAAACTGAATTTTAAATTCTATTTATGTGGAAAGTATATGCTGTCTTTTTAGTTGTTTGGCCTTGCATAAATGTACATGCTCTCAATTATCTCTATTAAGCATTTAATTGCATCCTGTTTAACATACTCAACATTTCTAGTATGAAGCTCAGACTGTCCTCAGTGCTAGCTGACTTTAAAGCATTAGCTGGTATCAGCTTTGCTTCATGAGAATGCTGTTTTGCCTTTGTCAGTAATGCTCGTTTGAACTAAGGTTTTCCTGTATGTAGCTTAAGTAGTGCTCTAATCAAAGAAATGAAGGGGACATCTGAAAAATCAGTTGTCATCTTTAGTTCACCTCACCTCAGAAGTCATTTCAGTTCAGTTTTGAAGAAAATATGGCATTATACAAGCGACTGTAAATATATCTTCGTCTCATTCAGGGATTAACAGTTTCTGACTGCCTTGATTTATTGTACTTCAGTCAGAGGCTGGGAGGAAGGGGAGGCTTTTCTCCATGTGCACAGCAGTTCTGTGCCTAAGGTGGCAGAGATTGGTTTATTTCCCAGGTGTTCTCAGTTTGCTGTTATTTAATAGAGTAAAAACCATGTTCAATCAGTGTCATTATTCTGTTTTAAGTACTCTTAAATGGTAAATTATGAACCAAGTTTTTCTTTGTTTTCAGACATCAAATAGTATTGGTTTTGGAAAGGAAACAGAACGGTCCATGACTATGAGTAAATCAATAATACCTGATATACCCTCATCGCATGAGAGTTTGATCAAGTGGGCTTATGAGCATAACTATAGTCCAGTTACTTCCTACACAAAAGCTCCTGTTGCTAACAGATTTCATCTGCAACTTGAAGATACAGGTAAGCTTGAAACATAGAGAAAAAATATATCTTGTATTTCCAGGAATGTGATGATTTGAAAGGTGCTTTCTCAGTTTTGAAGCTTTTTTTATGGGGGCTTGCACTAATTTCACTGCTCATCATCAAGAATGCTGGTAATATCTATGAATGCTGGTTTAAAAAAAAGTAATCTCTGGATTTCTGATTATAAAAGTCTAGGCAAATTGTGTTATTTCATGAAATGTTGGTGGAATTAAATGGTTATAGTTAATCTAACTCACAAGCTGTTATAGCTGACTATGCTTAGTGTTCACTGGAAGGGACTTCAGCAATGGAATATCGCGTTAGTTAATAAATCCAGCATTGATTAATGTATTTTTTTCTTTCACCAAAGTATCCACATAGTGTTTCCTTGAGAAAATTGAATCAATTTTAAAATTGTTTACAGAGAAAACTGGCTTAGCAAAAAAGTCTCAGCAAATGGAATAAATACAACCATTTAAAAAAAACCAACCTAATTATTTGGTGGAAGCCATTGCTGATATAAAGATATCTGGGTCCATTGAAGCTAGTGGTGTTGCATTTGCTTTTTCACAAATTCTGAATTTTAATTAATGAAATTTTTTTTTGTTTTGATAAAGTCTATGTTCACTTTAATTTTATCAATTTCACTCTCATGGGTTACAGATAATTATCTACTTGGGCCAGATATTGATATTTCTGTCCTGAGCAGTGATGTGTATAAGCCCTGAGATCATTTACTCTGTACAAAGTTAACTCTTGTTTAACTTCATTCTGGTTATGTCAGTAGCTCCACAACAGTGGAGTGACTGAATTTGTGATAATGCAGGTAATGGAAGAATTTCACCCAATGATTTGTACTATTTCAGCAGCACTAAAATAGTGTATTTGCTTATGGGATGTTTCTTTTACCTCTGTGGTTTCCCACTCCTCAAAGCTCATTTTCAGCTCTTAGTGAGGCAGATTTATATCAGGGACTAAATATACCAAGATTAGATGCCTCAGTAATAAGTAGAGGAATTGTGGCTAGTTACCTGAAAAGTTTAAAGATGCTGCTTTGGATGACTTTCAAGAGCTTCCTTTCTGGATTATTTTTTTTGTATGAAAATTATTAGTTCTGAAGACTTTCATGAAAATCATTGAATAACTTAATGTTCTTTCTTTCCTGTATTTTTTTTAGAAGAGATGAATGATGAAGAAGACCATTCCCTTCCTCCGGAGCTGACAGAGTTGTTGGGTGCTAACCCACTGCCTGCCCCAAAGAATCCTACATTAAGTGATGGCCTGGGTTTTCCTTTTCACATTAACAGAGGAAGACATGACACAGTGGGAGAAGGAATCTTCCCATCTAGGGATTCGGTGGATACATTAATAAATCATGACTTTGAGCATTCCTTCTCAAAACATAAAGAACCAGAAGAGGTTCAGGGCAGTGCTGGTGTAGCCCTGTCAGTAAAGTGTGATGACAAAGCCATGACAGTAGCTGTAGAAAAAGACTCTCTGCAGGTTGGTGTGATGTCCTATTCTCAAATTTGAGCAGGGTCTTTTGGGCAGACCATTTTATTTCATAGAATCATAGAATCATTTAGGTTGAAGAAGACCTTTAAGATCATTGAGTCCAACCGTAACCCTAATGCTGCCAAGTTACCACTAAGCCAAGTCCCAAAGCACCACATCTACACATCTTTTGAATACTTCCAGGAATGGTGACTTAACCACTTCTTTGGGCAGCCTGTTCCAATGCTTGATAACCCTTTTCAGTGAAGAAATTTTTCCTATTGGTACTTTGATTGAAAAAATAAGCATTCTAAGATCTACAGGTATCACCCTGCAACTTCCCAAAAAATAGTTTGGTGTGGAAACTATACTGTAGATATCCTTTGCTATAACTTAGGGTCATGTTTCCTCTTCCCAACAATGTAGTATTTTGTGGAGGGATTTCTGATTAAAGTTTTGCAGGGTTGGTTCTGTCAAAAAGTCACTGTACTCAACCATCAGTCTGACTTTTAAATCTCCAAAGTAGAAAAAAGCTGCTTTTGATAGCTATGCGAGACTTGAATAGATCTCTTTACAATCTACCAGCTGACAGGTTGCTTGTGTCCATTTGCATTGTGGAAAAGAGCCTGATACAGACATTTTTAGCGCATTTCAGACCAAACAGACTCAGCATTATTAATTGGCAGATTAATAATGAACCTGTTGTTTTCTTTTTTCCATGTTACATTTATTCCCTGTCTGTCCTGTGTAGCAGTGTTCTGAGAGTGACCTTCCCTGGATGTTGGTACAATGAACTTCACTTCCTCCTATCAGCAGTCATGAGCAGTGTTCTGAGCTGTGCTTTAAGCAAGAGCCTAACACAATTGTGTTTCAGCCACTTACAAAGTGCCTTTGTTTCAGGCTAGCGGCTACACAAGGACAGAGCTCTCGCTGCTGGATCACTCCTGCAAAGCCAGGACGAATGGTACCCATTTCATTTTGGAGTCTTTGCTGAACAAATGTGGGACTCGGACAGCATATATCTTCAACAAGATTGTTTATTTTAACTCTGTGAGTATTTTACAAAGAGGAGCCTCTGCGCCACACATCATAGCGCTACAAGGAAGCTATTGTAGTCAGCTATAGTCTTAGCAAAAAGGGGAGGCATCCTAGTCTTTTCCTGTCTAGCTCAAAGCTAGTTGCAGCTACAGTCCCTATATTCAAGGAGGGATGAAGACTGCATATTCAGTCTGCTTCTGTGGTCAGATAATATCCCAAAGGAAAAAGGAGGAGCTGGAGTTAAATACTTTTACAAAATTGCGTGGCTGTGCTTTGAGGACTGTCTGTACCAGTTTCAGAGAAGTTGCACCAGCTTTCGCTGTGCAGCTTTGATGTACTGGTACATAAGCAGTGCTACACGGCCGTAAGGAGAAGTAGGAATAAAGGTTTGTGACTGCACAAAGCAATACCATTTAATTTGTATTCTGAAATATTTTAAGTTAAACTTCTTTTTTCCCAAAATTGTGTGTAAAAAAGGCTTTCAAAATGTGAGGAAAAAACGTTATCTGTGCCTGCTTCTCTCTTATAATTTGGATTCATATTTGCTATCAGTTGATGTACGTGATGAAGGGACTCTGAGTACTTGTATATGAGTGATGATGCTAAGGAGCACACTTAGATTCTAAGTGACTGTTTCCAGACTGGCTCAGCTTATGAGCTTGAATAGAGTGCAGCTAATCTGGGTTGGAAAGTTATGACATGTTTCTCTTGCTGGAGCTTTCCAGTACATAGAAGTAACCCTGGCAAATGATGGAAAGCCTGTGGTCCAACCCAAACACAGCTAAAGCAATCTGATCTGACCTTGACTGGTTAAAACCATTCTATACTGGCAAGTCTGTAACACCTAACTTTAGAAACAGACCCAAATCAGGACTGTGGATAGAAACATCTCCAAACTACAGAACAGCACGTGTCTGGAGCTAAATACTGTCATTGTCCCTATATTTTATTATGGCCCAAACTAAAATGGATATTTGCCTCCTCTCCGTTCTCCATCATGTCTTTTAATAGTCTTGGCTACTCACTTAAACTCCAACTCATGTATGATATCTTTCAGAATCTGTGAGCCTTTCTCCTTAAAAATAAATCCCATGCAGTGGAGAAACAAAGAAAACAAAGAGGTAGACCTGGAAGGGAGGGAACTACCTGAGGAGCTGCAGGGCATACAGAAGCAGAGTGCAGAATGTTGGAAAACAAAAATGGGAATTTTCAGGTGAAGAAATGAAGTTTGCAAAGGAGAAAAAAAAAGGGGGGATGGGGTGTTAAATTCAGTAGAAACTCAGAGAAAAACAAAAAGTGGAAAAATGAAGAAAAAATGAAGAAAGGGACATGATAGTTTTGGGTGTACATATCTACAAAAAATATGCAAATAACAGTAGAGAAAATCCTTTAGTCATCCTAACACTTTCCGTGATTTTCTGTGACCACATTAAGGAAAACTGGAAGTTGCAAAAAGTCACTTCAGAAATCCACCTCTTTTTCCACTGTTGGTTATAGAAATAGAATGGAAATGCTAGTGTGCTCATTCAGACACGAGCACTCAGACTGGTCTTTGCTGGTTCAGAATTCTGGAAAAAAAGCTAAAGGGCATTCTCTAAAATACAACCTACATGTATTACATGCTCAACAAAAAGATATTTAAGACTATTAAGATACTTTCACCATCGGCTTAGCTGGTGCACTTCTTTTGGCCTTTGCATTATTCTGAAGAGAGAAGAAAATAATAACCATGAAGAGAGTGCTCAGTTGTCACCTAATTTTATGCGTTTGCAATACCTTTTGTGTAGATTGTCATTCAGCTGTCATCACCAGCTGAAAGCAGCGGCTTTGATGATGATGACATGGAATCAGGTGATAATGGATTTCCAGGGGATGCTGATGAGGGAGATGTTACTTTCTCAAGCTGGCCTGAAATAGCGGTATGTTACTCTCGGTTTTGCACCTGACAATAGAGAAATGTTTATTGTAATAGGCATTTCACATAAACCGCGTTATTTGTATAGCAATTAATTTGCCTTTTAACACATTTCTTCTCATTTCTATTTCTTGTTACCCTATTGAAAGATTTGCACTAAGTTGATGGGATGTGGATGGGCCTGTATGGTACACTCTGACTTTATCCTTATCCAGCTACTACTCCTGACTCAGGATGTGTTTGTATTGTTTTTTTTCATTTCAGTTTAATTGCACACTGCCCCAGCCAGAGGATGAAAGAGGCATGTTCTGGCCTCCTGAACCACACATCACCAATGTGACCTTCAACATGGAGCTGTACAAAACAGACCTGTTCCTTGCTCCCTCCCAAGGACTCTTCTCTGTAGCTGAGAATGGGCCAATATATGTAGAAGTAAGAAACTGAAAAAGTTTTTCAAACTAAGGGAAACATTTTGCAAGGCCATGCAACTGAGCCAAATCTGTTCTTGTCAGTTTAAAGGTCTCATTTTGCAGTTGCTTTAGGCACACGGGTAGGTGCTTTGGTGGCTGCAGAGAACAAAGACTACGCAGTAAGAACCAGGACAATGTTTTGGGTCAAAATGAAAGGATTCCTGCATAGTGGATTAATTTGACTACAAGGTAGATTGGTCATTCCTGGCAAATCTGCTTTTCTCTGCAGAACTTAAAGGTGGTCTCTGAGCTCTTGCTCTGAACTGGCATTTCCTGATAAAGACTTCAGTGTCCATTTTATTGGTTAATATGTCTGAATCTTATCTGAAAGATGTAGACATGTAAAAAATAGTTACAAGTGTCTGTCTTCCATATGCTAGTGTTCTCAGGTTACGAAGTAAATACAGATTCTGATCTCTCTCCAATCCACTTCCAAACACCAGTTACATTCCTTTTGAATGCTATCACACAAGAGATGTTACAGCTTTAGATAAATAAGACCAGCAAGTCAACAGCCAGGTACCCTTGATTTCAGGTGTGTGACGGACCTGGTAATATTTCCAAGTGTTGTTAAGCTGCTCATGAAACCTGAGGAATTTCAAACCAATACAATCAGTATTTCTAAAGGTAGTCACATGAACACAATTTTGCATTTTTCAAGTAACTGTAGGCATTGATAAATGGCAATGAAGTAGTATCACCAGTTTATAGATGAATAAATCATGACTGGTGAGCTTACAAACTCATTTTGTAAGACCAAGGGAATGAGTATATTGACTGAAGCAGTGCTGTGCCGTGTTTCCCTGGCCCAAGTTTAGTTCCTCTTTGTGAGCCTGTGCTGCAGATGGTAAACATAGTGGCCCATTTGATGTTGGGGCAGTTTTCTTCATTGTTTCAGTGTGTTGTGTGTCTTCCTCATTCTCTACCCAGTGAAAAGTACTTAAGACAATTGAAGCAAAATAAAGTATGTCACACTCAGTTAAAAATACATTTATAAAAGACATGTTTTGTTTTTTTTTTCATTTGGATAAAACCACTGCATCCTTCAGTGATCTGGGATAAATCCCCCTGACTCTGAGCCCTTTGGATTTGTCTGGTTCTGGACCTGTTTATTCAGACAGATGTTCTGATTTCTTCATCACCTGTCCTAGCAGAAGCTTGTTTTTTCTGTTTGTCCTTCTTGCACAGTGGAAAATCTGTATCAGTTTTGAACTTCTGTGACTCCCTTTTTAGCTAACACAGATTTTTAATTTTTCTTTCATTTTTGTTTCTGTTTTGCTTTTGTTATTTAACACATATATTTTGGGGTTTGGTCAGTAAATTGCTTAGGTCTGTAAGAGCTTGATCTCTCCCTCTTCCTTCTCTGCTAAAAATGTTTTTTGCACTTGAATCTTTTGGGTTTTTTTTTTCCTTTGTTCTCTACTGTCATTTTCTTACCATTTTTTGGTCTCTTCTTCCTCTTAGTTCTCTTCTGTCCTTGAGATGTCATTCATCCTTTTATTTACCTTTTGGCATTTTATGATACTGTAGTATGCCTGTCCTCCTTGCCATAATCTCTTTTTTAAACTGGTTTATACCATGAGCTTGTTTATCTGTCACCATCTGTGGCTTGACTTTCATTCATCTGTCTTTATTTCTGGTCTTTTTAGAAGATGGTCTTTCTTGCTTAGATGCTACAGCACATCCCTTCATCTCTAATTTGATTGCTACTCACATAAGGGAGAGAAAATAATGAGAAGTACCTTTATTCACTGCACAGTTCATAGCATGCAAAAATTTCTGTATAGACCAGAGGAAAATTTGACAGGGCCTTCCTTAAATATACATGCAGCATATATGGATCAAGTACACATTTAAGGCACATTTCTTCTTAGAAGGAAATGATTTACTGAGGAACTATTTTCATCAGGCAGTGTTAATGGTTAGGCACAACACTTCTGTTGTTTATTAAGAGCAACATGCTTCATCTGTTATAAATTCCATTTAAATTTTTTTCCTAATTATTCTGTAGCATTTGTTGTCTGCGTTCCAATCCAGCTGAACAATATCAGTGCCCTGGAAGTTTGCAGTCTTAATTATTTTTCATAAAAGAATATGGATTTCAGACTTACAATAATCTAAATGGATCATTTCACCAGAAATGATGGCTTTTGAGGAGGCTCTCCCACCCCCCCACTTCAGGAATGCCACCCACATGTCAGACCCTGACCTCCTCTCTGCCTCTGCATTCCTCTCCTGGCTGGGGGTGGATTCTCTGTTGTGTCTGTTGGGGTTTTTTCTTCTTTTTTTTTTTTTTCTTTTTCATTAAAGTTTCAAACAGATACAAAGATGTGGAATTAGTAATTGACTTCCATACAACTCTATTATAGTCTATGTGTCTAAGGGAAGCAGTGCCATCTCAGGTGCCATTCACAGTTGTTAACTACGTGTCTGATCTGGACTGGGTTCTTCCTCTGCTTTTGGAAAGAGAAGGGATTGCTGTATTTATGTACGGTTATGCTATTAAACAGCTGCTGGTTTTGAAATGACAGATTTTCTGTGTCTCAGTTTGACAGTCTACCCTTAACATTTAGCCTTCAAAATAGTTCAGATTGGAAGTGGCACTGGAACACTGCTTAAAAAACTGTTGATAATGTTAATGAAATGTGAACTAAAAATGTCATTTCTGAGATCTTACCATCTCTTTCTTTTTACTGCAGGTGTCTGTGACTAAAGCTGACAGATCCTTGGGCTTTGCCATTCAAACATGCTTTGTTTCCCCATTTTCAAATCCAGATAGAATGTCTGACTACACTATTATAGAAAATATTTGTCCTAAAGATGAATCTGTTAAATTCTACAGCATTGAGAAGGTGAACTTTCCAATACCACATGCACATAAGGACAAAAAAAGATTTAGCTTTGTGTTTAAACCAACGTTCAACATCTCACTGCTCTTTCTTCACTGCGAGTTGACTTTGTGTACAAATAAAGACAAGGATAGTCAAGGACTGCCAAAGGTCAGTAGTCTATTAAAGTCTAAACTTCTGATTTAGGTGAAAATAAGTTGTTTTTTCACCTGAACTTTGAAGTGAATAAACTGTTTTCTGTGGAATTGATGTAATGAACATGGTATCTCTAGGCTCAAGATTTTAATAGATAAGAGTTACGATGCTATGCATTTTGACTACGTAATTTACAGTTTCTGTTTAAATGTCATTAGGTGGTTACATGCAATAAATAGAAATTGCTTTTTATTATACAAGTCATTCAGATTTATCTTTGCTATCTATATCCAAAGCACAAACAATGTTAGCTTTAATTTGCAAAGACATGCATAATATCAGATAATATTGCGATCTGACTGTTACAAAAGAAAATTGCCAAATTTTGCTTTATAACTAATGGAAATGGTTGTAAATTAGTTGTTAAAGAACATGTTCTAAGAATTTGGAATTTATTTTTACTTTAGGGCTTATGCACACCCCCTTAAAATGTTGGGGTTTTTTTTAAAGATGATTTGTCATTGTTGCTCAGCACATGTGTTGGTGGCTACCATTTTGGCTATCAGATTTTTATAAAACATTTATCCTAAAATAAAGTAATTACTACTATTGAAGCACAACTGTTCTGACAGACAAGTGACTCTCTGATCTCACACCTTATTTTCCACCTGTAGTGCATTCCTCCTGATGAAGCTTGCACCTCTCTCAATGTGGATATGATCTTGGCCATGATGCACAACAAGAAAACCTTCACCAAGCCCCTAGTTGTAATAACACATGAAGGAAAAACAGAAGGTATGAAAATGAGCTTGAACTGTTTAATAAAACTATATATATTATATTGTAACATACAGCCACTTGAAATAGGGGAGTACTCCAAGTATGTGGCATTGTATAATCTTCTGGGGATACTGTAATGTTTGTTTAGACATTTTCCTGGCAGCAATCATATGGCAGTTCCTTCCCTTTAAACTGCCTTTATTGATCTCTGGACATGTGGTTTTGCCAGGCATTTGAGAAAGGAATACAGTACTACACAACAATATGGGTTTCAGAAGTTTGAATATAGCAGTAGCACTTCCAGCAACTTCTTGTTGCCCAGAGATCAAAGGCAGTGCTCTGCTCCCTGCTGTATCATTTCCCTATTGTGCTTGTAAATCTATATATTTAGGAACAACGACAATGGAATTGCAAAGTATTGAAGATGCTAAAGCCTGATAAATTTGTAAACCAAATGAGTGGCCACCACAGAGACACTCATTAGACTGTTAAACTATTAAGAACAAAAGATGAGATGCGCAAAGGTATTTTAGCTCTCCTTTGGTGGGGCTTGTTTGGTTATGTAATCTTTATGGAAAAACCCACCAGTGTGGCAGGTAACTGGTTGAAGGAGTTGGAAAGACCAAAGAGTATTATCAGATAATGCCAAACAGCATGTTGAGACTGTACTGTAGCTTAAGAGTATGCCCAGTGAGTGATGGGAAATAAGAACTGTTTTCACAGTTTCACTTAATTTTGAAAGTAATTGTTAGTGAATCCCTCTGACAAGAGCATCAGTCATGTTTTGATGCATTGGTAGAAGAAAACACATGTGTTATCTTTTATTTTTGTATTAGCATGGGAGTTTAATCAGAAGCTTCAGTGGCTTCACATGCACATCAAAATCTTCCAGTTGTATCCAAAGGCTGTTTGACCTTTGGAATGCTTTTGGGGGAATGTCAAAAGAATGGGGATCAGAAGTCCTTTAACCTCTGTTGTACAGTGGGTGCTTTTTAGTCTTCAAACAATTTAAAGTACCATACAGCATTGCTAGGGGACATAAGCAGCAACTGTTTCTGCAAGTTGGCTCATGTTTGGTATTGTTTACAAATTTAATAATACAGATTAAATCAACTATGATCTAAAGGCAAGTATTTGATCTATCAATGTGATACAATTAAAACTGAGCTTTGGGCCTGATTCTGGGCCTTTTCTTTTTGTAAAGCTCTTTTTTTTTTGTTTTCGGTGGTTATTCTATTGGGAAATGAGTAAATCCTGGAACTGAAATTCAGTTTTCAATAAACAGACTCATACTCTGAGCTCTCTCGCCCTTCTGATGTGTGGAGCATTGTGTGCAGCTCCCATCTCGGGCTCCACTCAGAATGTTGTCTTTGTCAGAGGCACAAGGTCTTAGTGTGCAAAGATGAGCTAAATTTATAAAGATTAGTTACAAGACAACAGCGTGATAGAGTATTTTGTTGCATTGTGGGTGATTTAGTCTAATTGTGGACTGTTTGGTGGAAATCTCCCCAGTGTATCACAGCTTTCAGGCATAATACAAAGTGGCACATTAACAACGTAGCTTTATTGGTATGCAGTTGTTCTGCAGTGAATCAAGCAACCCCTTTTTAAAAGCCAAATGCCATTGTTGGCCAATATGTGAACCTAAGATATGAGAAGAAATTATATCACATTACTGAACAGAAGAATTTGCATCTCAGAGGTGGTGTTCTTCATTTTCTTTCATGTGAACAGGCCAGCTTTCCTTGTTATAAACCATATTATGTGAGTTACTGCCATTGGATCTGCTCTCCAAGTCAAGTGTAGACGTCGTGCGCTTGACATTTCAAAAGTCAGAACAAATGGGTCATTGCAAAGGTGTCACCTTTTTTTCTTTAGACATAAGCTTATGACTGTCATTGACTGTAATAGAAATCACAACTGTATATCTAAATGAGAATAACTCTTCCTCCCCTCCTGATTTTATTAGTTGTAACTCAGTTGCTTATGTTATTGCTGTAGATCCCAGTAGAAGTGTCTAATATCCAACTTCATGCCATATTCTTTCACTTTGCATTCCTGCATTTCACACACACACTCTCCCCCACTTCAATGGAAGGCATAGGGATGGCCATTTAAGTGCTAGGAAATACATGTCCTTCTGTTGCAATAATCTACCAATCTCATTGTCCAGATTTTTGCTAAGTGTGGAAACTTTAGGTTATTACTTCTACAGCAAAAGCAAATAAGGTCAAAGAAAGGAGTTCAAGTGAGCAGCTAACAAGTGCCACTATCCTACAAATGTATAGAAAATGATGATAATTTCTAAAGGCTGGCTGCTGAAGTTTTTTAATTGGATGCTTTTCCTGGACCTTCAAGGATTCCTGCTGCTTCTGTGTCGCTCTGAGCAAACCACGTTAAAATACATGTATGAACTGGATGACTGAGGAGAATTGATAATGGACTACACAGCCTATCGTTAATTAGCAGACTTTATATTCTCTGTAGAGAGGCCAATGACAGAATGAGCTGTCATTGTTTGTCATGAAAATTCATTCTCCCCTCAACTCAGAAGACATTTTCTTGGCACTTAGGATATGCTGGTGGAGTGTTCGGACAATCTGATAGTGCCCTTACCCATGTTTGTACTTTTCAGCGCTCCTTGGTTTCAGTCCAGCCCTCCTCACAAATCTTACATTCAGTCATGCTTTTGCTGTTAAGTGCGCTTGACAACTTTCCAGCTTATTTGAGCACACGCATACACACACACCTCTCTGTGTTCTCACCTGTTTCCTACTCCTGTTCCACCTGTTTCTTACCATCCTGCCAAGGGTGATCTGGAAGAGATAGTCAGGTGTTAGAACAAGTGACAATAATGCAGTATAAGAATAAAATGCATTTTTGGTTATTGTAGGCACATGTATCTCAGAGCCTAATGATCTTACAGGATATTGATGGCAGTTTAGTGCTACCATTTGGGTTTTAAGAAGTTAGAAGCATAGTCTTGGTTTAAGAATACGGTAAATAAATAAATATATTTCTTTTCATTATTTTTGAGCCAATATGTTTACATAGAAATTAAACTTCTTTTTTTCAGTTGCTAAAGATGCAAAAACAAAAATTGGGACACTGTTTTGTCTAATTCTTTTACAGCTTTTGCACTGATCACACTCAGGCCAGAATTTAAATGGGATCCCTAGGTTGCTGGGGGTTACAATCCAGAAGCAAACTGCAGCTAACCAAACAGGTCCTCAGGTCTAAAGCCAGAATCTCTGGCTCTTCTGCTTGAGGTGACATTCTTGGAGAAAGATAAGAGAAGCCAGTTAAGCAAAAGAAGGGAAAATTCTTTACTTTTTAACATATGTTTACTTGTCTCTTTCTGTTACATGCTGATAATGATGATGATGATATTTGATATTCTTGCCAAGAAAAATAGCTTTGATATGATAGCTATGATCTTTTATTTCCTATATATTATTAAAAAGCAAAACAAAACAACCACCCAACTTTTAAGACAGAATAGCAAGTAGGACTCAAGAAAATATGTGAATCAACTCATATTCATGCAATTTGGACAAAGCAGTGTGTATCATGCCATAATACTGACTTTCTTTAGATGTTATGGCTAGTGCTTGATGTTAAGTTTTGTGGTGTGATTTAGTATGCAGGTATCTCATATTTATGATTAGTGAGTAGTCAGATGAGTGTAATCACGTTAAAACAGCCTTTGCAATTTGCGCTCCTTAAGTGCTCCACATAAGGATAACCAGAGTTACTGCAGATCTGACCTGATGACATCTTGACTGGGAAAGGTTGTGGTGTAGTTGCCAGCAAAATAAATATGTGCTGCATGAACTGTACTGTAGATATGTTCCTCTTAGGAATGATCAATATATGATTAGAATTTTTCTGAGCTGAGCAAGATTATTGAATTCGGGCTCATTTTCCTGAGGTTCCTGGTTTGTAAAAATGACAATGTCTTTCTGTCAGATCAAATCCTGAAGGTTGCTTGCATAGTTTATAGGCTGTATGTGGAACTCTGTCTGATTAATGTTTTGTGATTTTTGTTGTTTGTTTTTTTTAAAAAATTAGGTCCTTCCCTTCCAAAGCCAAATGTGAGACAGCCACGTAAGTAACTCTTAAAACAATCTCTTTTAAGCCTTAAAATTTTTCAGAAAGCATTAGGTCAATGAAGAAAATTATCTTCAGGCTTTCTTAGTGTATGTGTTAAATTCTGGGACAGAACAGAATTCTAACTGTATTGCTGATTGAGATTCCCATCAGCGTTTAGAGAAGAGGGGCTGTGACCTTTTGCACACATGAAAATCAAATTTGGGAAAACACTATTGAGAGTCTCAGCCTTAGCAAGTTCATTTCCTGGTGTGTGCATGGTTGTGTTATTTCCCCCTTCTCTGCTGGGGCCACTGCTTCTCCATACCAGGGTTTCAGCAGCAATGGCATCTTAGGGAGCTCCTGTGTCCTACTCCAAGCCTGACTCCTACCTTGCACTGCAGCTGGCCACATCCAGCCATCTGGCACCAACATTTACAGGCCATGCAGTAGATGAGATCACTGACTTCATACAGGTTCATTTCTTTTTTTTTTCTGTTGTCTTGGTGTAGTGAATTAACAGGGGTCAATTACTGACCCAGGAAGGGAAGGAGAGAAACAGCACTAGAAGACAGTAATAAACAGGAAGGTGAAGGTTATTTGTAGCCAAAACCAAGAATGAATGGAGAAAAGGGAAGATTAGAAAAGGAAGTGCAAAGAAGGTTGTTTTCCTGTGCTCCTGTCCCTATATCTTTGGGACTAAATTTGCTCAGAATAGCAAGGGGAATAACAAATCATGATTTTGCCATTTTAGCTTCCATGTGACTTTCCTCTCCCCTATGTTTCCTCCTAAACGGTGAGGACACCTTGTGGGAAAAACAGTTGAGTTTAGGAGAGTCTCTTCTGTTTGCATTTAAAATGACCAGATGTGGCCAAAGGAATCAGGAATACTCTCATACAAGAAATGGGAGAAGAACCTTCTAAGCTGCTCTCTCTCAGGTGTTTCAGATGCAAACTTGGTTGCAAGCACCCAGAAACGTGTCCTGAAGGCCCTTGCCAACAAGAACTGCTGGAGAAGACATCTGTCAAAAGGGGAATAGCCCTGAGGATCTCAGGAGCTGTTGGGCTGGGGGATGTCCGTAGGGAAATCTGCTGGAGGCAGGAATGTGTATAGTGAGGGTGTTGGTTGCATTTTGAGAACTACAATTCCACTGAAGGATACTACTGAGAAGATCCAGTCAGCTCATTTCCTGGCCAGCTTAGTCAGTAAAATGTTATTCACTGGCCTAAGCCATTTTGTGTACTGGGAGACATTAAAAATACTGAAACTAGAAATCAATTTTGTAAGAAGAAATTTCCCCAAATGATTGCTAAAAGAGTGATTATTTTTTTTTAAGTATTTCCAATCACCAAAAACAACAACACAAAAGTTGAAAGTTTCTGTGTTTGCATGGTTAACGTTGGGGGACAACACATCCGGGAACCAGATGCTGTTACCCTTGAAATGGTACTGCAAAAGGGCCTCTCCCCTCAAAAGTGATTTGCGTGTGTGTGGTTCTATTTTTGTGTTCTGGAATTAATTTCAGTTATTGAAAGCATTGCCAAATGTGAAAAACAATTGTTTCTATTTATGTTTTCGCTGACTTTTTGCTGGCATCTCTTCCCTCTTAACAGCAGTTCCGTTCTCCACCTAGATTTCAGACTGAACTTGCAGGAGATGTAGGGGAAAGTTTGCTTGTATTTAAATGAAAAGCATCTTTGTCAAAATTCTCAGACTTTTTAAAACACATTTTTGAGATAAATGGATATTTAATTGTAAGCAAGTTATTAAAAGCCAACTGAAAATGCTTAATTTTTGCAATGTTTTCCACATTTGGGTGTGCTGAGCTGGGGTTTTGCTTTGTGATATGGAACAGTTGGTTGGACTGAAGCCAGCCTCTGAAAGCATCACGTTTATTTCCTTGATGCAAATCTACTAGTCTGTTCCTTAAAATGGTGCTTAATTAACTATGAATTTTTAAAGAACTTTTCAATGAAAGCATAAGGGTGAATTTTTGTAAAACAGTATTTGCAACTGAAAGCAAAAACTCCTTGTTTATGTGTGTTTAACTTGTAGCTGTGTTCTACGGTCTGGACACGCTGACTGTCGTGGGCATTGCCTTTGCGGCGTTTGTAATCGGAGCCCTGCTGACAGGAGCGCTCTGGTTTATCTACTCTCACACAGGTAAGTACGAGGGCTCTTCAGACCTCACTGCCCGTCATGCTGCAGGAAATGTGGTGTGCTCTGAGCTCTTGCAAGGTGGGAGGGAAGAGAAGGGGGGCTGGCAGTGGCTGTCCTGGGTCTTCTTTCATGCTCTCTCTTCTTATTAGGGTGTTTTCCAGCATTTAGGGTGTTTCTCCCATGAGCCTGTTGGTGCGTATCAGCAGATTGATACCCACCCTTCCCTAAAGGGAGGTATTATGCATTATGAACATGATTTAAAATTTGCTAAAATAGTTTTGAACATTTGCATTTTAAATTCACCTGGGACATGAGTAAAACTGAGTATTCCTGACTTGTGCATTATCATTAGCAGCATCTCTGTATTTCACATTTAATTAACACTTAACTTAATGGATCCCTTTTTGTTCCCATACTCCTTTTTTCAAAAATTTTTGCACTTACTGAATTAGGCTGATGTGACTGGGGATGTGATGTGCTCAGCACAAGGAATGGGCCAAATGGCTAAAAGAATGCTTTATTTGCATATACATACTCTGAGTATAACTAGACTTGAAAATGTTTATTGAGGCTTTAGTTACATAGAAATTTTGCCCCAGTTATTTATTCCTCCGTTCTTCAACTGTTACATGAAATTGGTAGAAGTTGTGTGTAATCTCACTTAATTGTGTCCAGCCAAATAACCAGGTATGTGCCTGAATTGGTCCAGCCTTTATGCGCAAATAGTTTTTCAATATCTCTTAAGAATTCTTTTCCATTCTAAACTACGTTAGCAGAAATACAATATTGTATTGGAAGAAGAGGGAGTTTTGGGAACTTTCTGTTTCATATAATCTGCAAGGTGGTACAAAGACAGGACACTGGTGGGGCCTTGATTTGCAGTGTCTGGCCTTTGCTGCTGTGGATCATGGGGTATCTCAGGATCCCTACAGCATGCTAGACTCCAACTACTATGATATGGCAATTCTATGATTCTACTTCCACTTTTGACTTCGCCAGACCTTGCCAAGATCACTGAAAGGTGGGGAGATTGTGAATTCAATTACTCCAAACCTATGTGGATCTGGAGCACTGGAATTCTATAGCGCACTACAGGGTTTTTTTTCAGCTTCTAAAACCTCATGGAAGCTATTTAGGAGTAAGAATCTGGCCCTGTCGGGTCAGAGCTTCTGTAAATATTATGACCTAGGAGCTCATGTTAGTTTGTAAAAAAAAAAAACTGTGGGTTTTTTCCAGTTGGCAGTACAACAGCTTTGTATAAGCAGTTTAATACTTCTCAATGCATCAGCTGTGTATGAAGCTTGTTTGGAATTGAAGCAAATGTGGAAAATTTAAAGGTTGTGATAATATGTATAAATAGTAGAATTCTGCTGCGTATACTGCTAAAACATTGTGGAAGAAAAGTGCAATTTCAGTGAGTAAATGTGTAATTGAGAAGGTCATTTCCAAATAGGTAGCCTTTATTAATGAAAATTTGAAACAACTGTTAATTAACATCGTTGGTCCTGCATTTGTGGTAGTTCAATCTCTGTTGATATACAGAATCATCTATAGACACATGTTGTGTGGCAGTAGTCAAGGAAAACTGAGAAGCCAACATGATAAATCTTTCAGCCACAATAGGACTTGGACCAATCCCATTAAAAGAATTATATTAACAAATTGCATCGGTCATAGTGACCACATGCAAGTAGTAGAGAGGGCAGCTGCTCTGGCTGTATTTGAGAGATGAAAATAAATGGAGAAACAGGACAAGAAGTAATAAATGGGTAGAAAAGGAAGGGGACATTCTATCTCATCAGATCAAAGAATCACAGAGATGATAAATAATATCTGTGACTTTATCTGGTTCAGATTTTCAAAGGATTGTGAAAGTGAACCTATGTTCCTGTGCACATAATTTTTCTGTGCATAATATCTTATATCTTCAAAGCACAACTTGCAGTAGAGTGCAGTGAAGGCTCTGGCAGGGACAGCCTCTTAGAAGATGACTGCTGTGGCAGACAAGATAATCCAGCTGCAGTGGAAACATTTTAGAGCTGGCTGCAGACTTTTATTAAAATAAAAAAAAAAAGGGGGGTTGGGGTGGAAGATAATCTAAATTTCATCTACAGAGTGGCTGTCTTACACCATTAGAGAATTTGTGCACTGCTGAATTGTGTTCTGAAATCGCATCTTCTGTTGCAAGTAGCACGGGGTTTCTAACACAGGATTTAGACCAAAGGTTGGAAAATATGAGTTCATTCTAAAGCTGTGTTTTGGTGATGCTCAGAGCATGGGCAAAAGCTACTGCTGGTGAATAATGTGCTTTAAAATACTCCAAATTCTCTGAAACAATTCAACATGGAGTACAGATGTCCTATAACACACAGGCAGTAGAGGAAGAGAGGAAGGGGGAAGCTAGGATTATGGCAACAGAGGAGGAATTTTAGCCAACTTTCTGCAAAAGACTCTACTTTTGATCCTTACTCCAGTCAGTGAAAGGTGGCTGAAAGCTTTCCACACTGTTGCTGGTTCTGTCCGGAGAGGACCCAAGAACAAAGGGAAGGTAGCAGAGATTTCCCACAATTCTCTCAATTTACCTGGGAGGCCTACAAAAAAGCAAAAATCTTGTGGTCTACGTGGATGCAGAAACTCTTCAAAATTTAACCATACAAATATCTGCCAATGTAATATCTGCCTTAATAGGGATAATTGACTGTGTTTAGGAAGGGACGTGCACAAGTCTGATTAGTTAATGAGGCTGCTAAACCAAGTAAAATGAGTGCTGTGTTACAGAGGGTATCAGTGGCTTTATTCTCTTAGAAAGCGTGCTTTCCTTCTTCTCCGGGCAGGGCTGGAAGTTAACAGGATAAAATGTTCCAAAATCTGAGAAGTTAAAAGCGTCCTTCCTCCCCCACTTCTCCCTTTTTTATGGGATCTGATTTAAAATAAACTGACATAGCAACCAATTATATTTGGCAAATGGAGATAGAAAAGCAAACATTCAGACTTCCTGGACAGGGAGTACAACTGGCAGCTTTCCTAAGTGTGAATAATGAAGAGCATGCTGTCGCATTCAGATGGGTAAAAGCTTGTTTACTGTCAATAGATGAGACACATCCATTTTGAGCAGTTTTGGTTCGGTAACATGAGATACATGAAGCTGTTTACATGAAAAAGACAGGTGGGGAATGCCTCTTTATTGATAATTCACATGTCTTTACATCCTTTTCATGAATATTCTTTAAAAATAATTTGCAACAGATTAGCTAAGTGTTGAGGAAATAAAATGTAGCAAAAATCAGCCAGTCCAAATGTAGCTGCTAAGACTCTGGCTCATAGTGTCACTGTGATTTGGATTTTTTTCATTCAGGACATAGAGAAGTTGTTACCATCCCACAAGAAATTGTGGCGTCAGAGCTGCTGGTCACGCTCTGGGAACGGGGTGCTGCAGAGGCAGTTGCGTTACAGCGGCGGGCAGGGCCTTCACCCCGCGCCGAGGGGAAGGTGCCTGTCAGATGCCTCCGGAGGAGGCGGCGGGAGCGGAGCGAGCTGCCGGGCTCGCGCCTGGACCCTGGCGTCGCGCCCGCCGCTTCACCATAAAATAAAACCAGCGTGTGTTTACCTTATAAATGAATTTATGGTTAAACGCATGCAGATTGTATTGACATGCCGAGGCTGAGGCAAAGCTGTGTGCAATCATGTGGTTTGTAGGACGGGTGACAGCGGCGCTGGGAGGAGGGCGGCCGGGGGCCCAGCTGGGGGAGCCGGGCGGCCGCCCTGGCTTCTCCGCCCGGGGGCTGCCTGCCGCCGGCTTGCTGTTTTCTCGTGTTTGTGTTCCCTGTTTTGTTTTAATGAAAGGGAGTTTGCTTATCACTGCCTTTATAAATATCTCCTATAGTACAGAAGGAAGGAAGACTTGTACACAAACAAGTGGAGGAGAAGGGAGCAAGTTGGGAGGGGAAAACATCCAAGCAAGGCTTATGAAAGCTTTTACAGCACCATGACACAGACATTGATTTTTATACAGTTTATTCTGATGGGATGCAAAGATGTTTCCAATGCAAGTTAGAGCTGAAACACATTTTGTTTGCAGATGACTGGGGGTAGATTCTGACCTGCTGCATGTCAGCAGAAGTCTGCGGCTTGTGGACACGTTATGTAGTGATTTCTTACACCAGGGAAAATGGAGTCAAAATCTGCTCACAAAAGTAAATGCTGGACTTAGTGCTGAATTCAAGAGTGAGATCCTGACTCTCTTTTTAAACCTTTCATTGGCCTCCTGGGTGATGTGGTTTAGTTTGTTGTTTTGCTGTCCTGTCCTGTCCTTTCGTTCCTCCCCATTCCTAAAGCAGTGGGGTGCAAGGCAAGAGCTTTGCGTCGTGGGGCCTTACATGCACTTACAGCTGTGGCCTGAGCTAGCAGCGAACCCGCTGGTTTCCATTACAAAGAGCACTTGCAGCCTCTGCTGTGAGAAACCCTCAGACCTCACTTGTTTGCAGCAGACCTCTGAACACTGAGCAGCCTGCAGAAGGACGTTTTCTGGCCCGAGACAGAAAGCGTTAAAGGCACACTTCCTCCACGGCTGCATTCCGGAGGAGCTCGGGGCTCTGGCAGCTGGGCAGCCACACACAGGGCATGGGGATGTGCCAGAGCAGCTCCTGTGGGAGGAAGCTGGCTCGTCCCGGCTCTGTAACCCTCTGGATGCAGACTGTGCATCCGGCCTTCAACCTGTCACTGGAGCAATCGCTGGGGAATGGGAGTGCTACCAAATCCTGAGCAGGAGAGAAAAATTGGACTCTGCAGACCCTGGCCCGTGGCATCAGGTTTCGGATAACCTAGGGCAACATGAAGCAGGAGATCTGCGTCACTATAAATGTCATGAGGCAGGAGATGTACCAGCCTTTGATTTTTCCCAGTCGTTCCTGCCCATGATCCAGCAAAACATTTCTGTCTTGCTGCTTTGCTAGGAAAGCAGCTGTGCTGCTGCTGGCTGCCGCGGTCGGTCTGCGGTTCAAGTGGCAGCACTCTGTCCGTCCTACCATCCTGAGAGATGAGCTCAAGGGAGGGGGCAGTTACAGTACACGATATATAAACATAGTCTTGCCATGTGTTATGAAGAGGCTATTTTGTAATATTACTAAGGTTGCAGATTTGAGCACTGTAACTTAAAAAATGCCACAGTTACGGTTGCCTACATGGCCGCATTATGATCTTTTGGGCATTCACATAAAGGCGCAATTTTTACTTCCATGCTGGTTGAGAGCTGGATTTTTTCCATAGGATCCCAGTCACAGGTGCAGGAAGGGTGTGAGGAGAGCAGGCAAAAATCTAGGTTTTATCAGGAGCCATAAATCTGGCTTTAACTCCTAGTGCTTGATTTGGCAATCCAAATAACAAGAGGTTTTTAATTTATTGTCAGTAAACAATTAACAAGAAATGGTGAGGCTTGTTCCCACTACAGGTTATAAGTGCTACACATACTGTGGTAGCTGTAGGGAAGCTTCCTGCATGTTAAATTCAGAGTAAACCAAGTTGAGCTTGCAGGGTAGCCTGTTGTTTTTCTACTCAAAGAAAACTGGCCACGTGTCAGGATATGTGGTATCCAGCTGACTGAAGGACGTTGTCTTCAGCTCCACTTTTAGTAAATATGCTGCTCTATAAACTGGCATTAAAACGAAAGCCTATGTTTCATTGGCCTTTTTCCATGAAACAGCAAAGCTATAAAGTGGTCTGAGTCATGTAAGGGGACCCGTTTGAGTGGCAGCTGACAACAGAAGATGGACAGTGTCTGTCTGGGCAGTTTCCATCAACTGGTTTTAAAATGCTTAAGGAAACAGCAGTGTTATTTTCCCCATGTGCATAGCAATGCTAAGGTGCCAAAGTCTAGTCACATTTTCAGCAGTACTTTGCTTGAGGTCTGTCACCCAAGATATTTGTTGCATGGAAATACAAACCAGCAGAAGAGGAAGACTGGGAAGGAATGATGATTTTTTTTTTTTCTATGACTGATGACTTTTTTTTTTTTCTATGCTAACACTTTCAATTCCCTTCTGTCCCTTTTTTTCTCTCCCCCTTTCCCTCAGGGGAAGCAGCGGGGAGGCAGCAGGTCCCAACGTCCCCGCCAGCCTCGGAGAACAGCAGTGCAGCGCACAGCATTGGCAGCACACAGAGCACCCCCTGCTCCAGCAGCAGCGCAACCTAACTGCGGGGGGGGCACGCCTGAGGAGCAGCACAGGAGAACAGAGGTTCAAAGGACTGTGTGTGGACACCACCAGCTTTTGAAAGTTAAAAGGATTGGTCTGGTTGCTTTTGGAAAAAAAAAATTAGGAGGGATTTTTCTACAGGAAAAAAAAAAAAAGACTGATTTTCTTTTGGGGAAGCCACTGTGTGTGTGAGTGTGTTTATGTGCACACAATGAGTGGGTAAACACAGCCTGTTGGATCTTCTGTGGCATGTTTTGCTACATGTGACAAAGCTACTAATTTTACAGTACTGCAACATGTTCTAGGGGTCCATGGGCCCTCAATGTGAAATCTATGCCAGTTTGGAAAAATGCTGCTTTGTCTATATGACTTTTTTCTTTCCGTAAGCCTTCTCATTGACACAAGGTATTCATTAAGGGAATTCAACAAGATAAGCAGAACAAAGATGATCTTAGGTCAGAGGATTTCTATTTGTCTAAGCAAGAAAGCCTCAAGGTCAGGTCTCTTTGGTTAATAACATTTTATTACTTCAGCTACGTTTAGCCACCTTTGAGTAAACTTTTTTTATGTTCAGCTTACAGCTATAGCATCTCATTTGCTTTCCTGTTGTGTTTGCAGCTTCAGGTTTGTTCCAGGTGTTTTTGTTTTAATATGCATTGATTTCTAATTGGAGAAGAGCACACTCTAACATTCCCTTTCTTTTTCTCTGGGCCAAAGCTCTTAATAAGAGATTTTTTTTTTTTTAATCTACTATACCAAATACAGGCACACACAAACCTTAAGACAAATAATGTTCTTGTGCACTAACATAGATGTGTGTGTACCTTTAATGGCAATGTCTTTATGCAAATAGGTGTATACTTAAGTATACAGAGCCTAACTTACCACCTTAGCAATTGGGAAATTAGATCAGTGTTCTTTTCATGTATAAAATACATAATGCATTTATGTACATATAAAAAAAGTAACAAACAACTGTCTGTTCCATTTATAATAGGTAGCTAGAGGAGATAGAAAAGGTGATGTGGTTCTAATCCTTTAGCTAGCCCAAATTCCCTTTGAAATAAGAGATGGTTTTGAGGGCTCAAAGAATGTAAAGTAGAGCCTATTGTGTGTGCAGAATTCTGCCTCTCAAAATGAAGCTCTACACTCAAGATAGTTGTGCAGTTGTTTGTGTCAAACTGTTACATGGACACTGCAATTCAGTAGTCCCAAAGAAGTGTCGGAATATGGAAATGGTAGAAAGGTACTAATTGTTACAGTATTTTTTTAGTGTTACTGCCATATCTTGACCTTCAGATCAATGCCAAATGAAAAGATAAAGGACACTTTTAATGTGTAATTGTTTGACTGTTATGTTGCCACTTTGTAATGTGTTCTACTGATCCTTCTCCTTTGAGGAAAAATGAGCGTTGTTTTCCTCTAAAAATGAGATGAGTAACTTTCATTCATTTTGGTGAAGGTTACCTGTGTTCTGCAAGAGGAGAAGGGAATTTATTACACTAGAGTGATAGTCTGCTCTGAAGTCTGAGCTGCAGATTTCTTGTGCTGATTCTACAC
Source organism: Gallinago undulata (assembly GCA_026546715.1). Taxonomy (NCBI): domain Eukaryota; kingdom Metazoa; phylum Chordata; class Aves; order Charadriiformes; family Scolopacidae; genus Gallinago; species Gallinago undulata. The sequence continues at coordinate 16,146,765 of JAOTQQ010000004.1, forward strand.
TTGTGCCTTGCTGATGCCAGGATGGTCAAAGTGCAAGATACGCAATAGATTTAAGTGCTCAGGATCAGGTGGAATATTACTCGCTTTAAATCAAATCTGTTACTAATCCTGCAAACATTTATGCATGAGTAACTGCACGCCTTGTCCCTGCTAGTATGAGCTCATGCTCAACTCTACACGTGATGGCTATGCTCAGAGTCCATGGAGATAGTCGGTGTATAGAGTTACGCCTATGAAAAGCATTCTCCGTTACCAGGCCAGTGAGTAGCCCTGGTAACATGGACAGGATTGTCACACAAGTGTAGTTATCCCCATGCATAAGGGTATGCAGGATTGGCTCTGTTACGAGGTGTCGGGAGGATGAATGTGCTACCTGTGTGGTTGGAAAGAAAGCGCTTTGCCTAACCTTCAGCAGAATGTATTGTATAAGCATATTCTATGTGTAAAGTCTTTAAAAGGTGTCTTCAAAGAAGACAAGAGTCTTTAAGTTCAATCATAGCTATATTTTACTACATTAAATTTCTGTATAAAGATATATTTAAATGTTTTAGATAAATGTAAGTTACTCTATATGAAATGTTTAAATTCAATTACTGTGAAATTTACGTATTTTGTAAATTCTTTTTCCCATTTTAACCCTTTCCTTCCTCAAATTTTTTATTACGTAGTTTCTCATAGGAAGTATTAGATTTGGTTGTTGGGATGGACAGGTTGAAAACTTTTATATAAAATAGATAATTGTATATTTTTGAGAGAAACATGCTGCATTATCAATGTTTTTTTATAAAAAAATTACTCTAATTTTAAAATAATTTACAGATTTATATTTACCGTTGGATAAACCAAAAATATATAAAGATCAAAGATTCGATTTGTTGACTTGTATCTGAAATACAGTTTAAATTACCTGAACTTGGTGAACTCAGCTATTTAATTCAGAAATTTTAATCAATCTGTATGAACTCTCTGTTGGAGGTTACCAAAACTATATGTAATTACTTAGCAGATGGAACAGCCATTTCTGCTTCAGTAGACAGAAAGCAGAAAGAAAAGAGAGAAAGAACTAAGCCCAGGCATTCCCAGTTAATAGCTTTATTACGAAAATGCATAGTACTTTCCAGCAGCTGTTCAGCTGCCTGCAGTTCAGAGTACTGACACACCTATAAGCTCCACTTTTATAGCAGCCATTTGTCTCTACTGCAAGTCTCTGTGTGTGGTGTGGCAAGCTCCTGAAAGCAGAAGCACAGAGCCGCTGGTTCCCACCTCTGTCAAACCTGGTCTCACCATGCTGGACTTGGACACATGGCAGATACCTGCGGGGCGCGAAGGCCAGTGAGATGCTCCTGTCCCGGCGGAGGGCCTTAAAGCAGGGCTTCGGAGGGATGGGTTTGGTGGTAAATTTCAGAGTGATGGAATCGACTGTGAAGGAACTTCTTATGTAAGAACAGGAGGATTGGGCTTAAAAGGGACACCTTCTGTCTGTTAGAGCTATTAGTAACGTACTTAAACTCCAAAGTAGACTGCTCATTGTGTCATGCATCGTCTAATCACTAACTCTAACCTTTTACAACATTTGGTTTTGGACATTAGTATATCCATGTTTCAGGTAGTCAGATCTTTCTGTGTTAGGCTATTTTTGTAGCATTTTCCACATGGAAATGGATTTTGCAAAATGTCTGTAGATGTTGATGATTGTAACCTTCTCCCTACCCTTTTCTAACCATTTCTCTCCTATATGTACCATTCTTTCTGTTACGTATATCTACCTCATGCTTCACAAGGAGACTCTACTGTTGGTTGTGCTGACAGCCCTTCATGTGAGGTGACTGTTCCACCCTGTTGTTGTTTGTCATTCATGGGGTTGTTCATAGTGTTATCGGATCTTCGCTGCCATATTCCTACCAGTTCCAAACACAATATTCTCACCTTCAAATGAATAAGTACATTTCTTTAAGATCCAAATGCCAGATTTTTTTTAAATCAAAGCATGGGAGAAATTTACTTGCTAATTCCTGTGGCCAGTCTGAACACCCCATTTGTATTTCATACTGCGTTCAGTATTTCAGAGACTTGTGGAAATGCATAGTTGTACAGTTTTTATAACCACAGTGTCATGTCATCTTGTCTCTTGTGCATAATAAAGTATATATCAATTTATTAAATAATTGCTGCCGTGATTCATTTATTTGAAGTAGTACAGAGCCAACAGCAGTAGATCAAGTTCTGTCTCACTGCTGTGTCCTCATCTTCTGTAAGTTTCAGTGGGAATTACGTGTGTTAAGGCAGGATTTGATTTTGTGTGGCCATCTTGTTTTTCTCCTTTTCTGTGGTCTATTTTATCCATTGGCTTTGGTTGGCTGCTCAGTATCCCAGCTTCTTGCAGATACCAGCAGATGTATTTAGTTAAATGCTGGTGTTCTTTGCTCTAATTTGAAGGCCAAAGCTCTGATCGTGCAGGCATTTTGTTGTTGCATGTCAAGACACAGCCTCAGTTTCATCCTGCTTGAGGCCTGGCTTGAGCCCACCCAAGCCTAAGGGTCCCTCCAGCTGAAGCAGCAGAGCTCCCTTGGGCCTTTGTACCCTTGATTGCAAATGTGCTGGAGACATGTGAGAAGGCTGAGATGTGCTTCCATTACTGAAGGGTCTTCCTGTGCTGAAGCAGATAACATGGTTGTGTATCAGCAGGGTAAGTGTTTGGATGTTTACTATCCTGTTTATTGCTTTGTTTCCTGCATTTCATGGGCAATATATTATTTATGGGCACCCTGGGGGAGCAGCCGCAGCAGTATTTCCCTGGGTTATTCAAAGGTTGTGGTTATTGACTTAGAAAATAGAGTTCCCTATTAAAGGGATCTAAATTGTTTAATTATAATTTTTAAATATCAGGATTCCTTCAGTACAGAAAAGGCTGTTAATTAGAAGCAATCGTAAGCTTACAGGTTGACTATGAGTTACAACTCACAGAGGTGCAATAGATTTATTGCTTAAAAAACATACTTTGGTTTCTCCCTTAAGGTATTTTTTTTTTCCTTTGAAATGATCTCTGTCGAGCTGACTCTCAGCATAAAAATACTGGAGCTATCCTTCACCTTCATCTTAAAGATTTGTATTTTGATTGGAACATGTCATGAAAGCATGACCAGTGTCTCATATGAGGATTTAATTTTAAAATGCAATTATTAGCTAATAAATTGTGATATAGTCGCATGAGTATTTGCAGACGTTAAGTAAGAATTTTACCATATTACAGAGTAAGCATCGATGTTGTGCATGTTTGTTTCTGCCAGGCATTCATGAGTAAAGCAAACATTTTGGAAAGTCAAAAAATACCAAGTGCCAGTTTCAGAAAAACACAGTCCAGAGCTCTTCTATTTTAAACAGAATTAAATTTATCACAGTGTATCCAAGACAATATAAAAGGAAAAGAAGCCAATATTTTGATACATTTTCACAGCTGTCTCACTTTGTAATTGTAAAGTGGATATTTATGAGGCTGGAAGTCTATTTGCAGCTTGGTTTTTGTACTGTATTCCCAGATCTCTGGCCCTAGACCTGGCCTTGCAAACCTGTGTGCATTTACACTGTTTGAATTCTTTGCATAAGAAAGATCAAATTACATCACTTCACCTACCCAAAGAAGGTTATGGCTTAAATTACATTTTTATAGAGTTTCATTTGCTAGAAGCCTTCAGGGACTGGCTGCGACGTGTCCAGCAGATGATGTGCGCGGAGGTGGCTCCAGGCCTGGTGCGCAGCCCGTCCCACCTGCCTGGCATCTTTGCTGTGTTTAGGAAAAGTATAAAGAGGAGTTGCTTTACAGACAGTCAAAGCAGAAAAGCAGCGCAACAGTGTTACTTTTGCACTTTTTCTTAAGTGACAGATTTTTTTCCATCCCATTATTTTGGCCTGTATATCTGAAGAATTGGTTAAAAAATGTTTGGGTGGAGTCTCTTTTTCGCTCTGCTGTTACTCACTGCTGCTTGTAAACTGCCAGCTCTTGTAAAGAACACGCTGTACCGACAAAAAATTAAATCGGTATTTTAAAAATCAGAACATTGAGTGTTAAACAGAGAAAGCTGATGATATTTAAAGATGCTTTAAGTGGCTCAGCAAGCTCACTCTCTGTTTTGTCAGCCATGTAAATTTTTTATGGTCTGCTTGCTAAAATCAAAGTCCAATCCCTGTGAGCGAGTGTGTGTTCCCAGTTCTCTAAGCATTTCACTTCCAGGCTTGCTTTGTAAATAAGGTGAAAGGACCAAAAAGTTCTTAGACTGTCCTTTAGTGCGAGCAGGCATATCCCATGGGGTTGTGAGAGCTTGGGACATAGGGAAAGTCTTTGCAGAGTATTTTTATTAGTCCGTGATCCTAAAAGTGATTAGTAACATTAGCTGTTAAGAATGGAAAATAAAATAAATAGGAAGATTTAAGAGGACCGTACACGCAGGGCATTTGCAGCAGGGATCTTTAGTCTTTCCACAAAATTTTTGAGTGCCAGAACATGTCATAGAAAATTTAAATCACTAAAAGGAAACCCTAAAATAACATGAAGGAAGCCGTTAGAAAGTGTTGTGGAAATGGGAGGCTGAAGACTCGTGCCATGCTTTGGCCTGAAAGGAGCCGGAGCCGGCAGCCTTCCAAGGCCACCACGCACCAGCTGGGGTGGCCACCTGCCCCTGGCACACAGAGGGACTTGGTGTGGGACATGGCCCTGGGACAGGGACTCATGCTTACAGAGTGTGAGGCATCAGCAACACAGGCAGGATTATCATCGACGAGACTTGCGATACAAACTTTGGGGCACACCTATCTGCGTGATCTGCCCTTTATTAACAGACTTTTTCAGACAAATTAGGATTTTGTGTCAGCTAAGCAGCTCTCTCTGGGTTTTCCTTCAGGAGGAAGGGCTGTGGACAACAAAAGGTCCCGGTGAGGAGTCACTAAATGCAATGACGAACAGGGGTGGCGTTTGGGAGGGTCAGTTGGTGTGTGTTCACCTCGTGAGGAGAACGGGCAACATGCTAGTCCTGCCCTCCGAGGAACTCCTCTGCTGCTAAAAGCCATGCTCGGGAGTTTGAAATAAAAATCTCCGTCATGAATGAGAGTGAACGCGTGCCGTTCCCTGTCCAGCAGGGGCTGGGGGGTCAGGCTGAGGCCTGTGGCTTCTCAGGCAGGCTCAAAATGGCAGTGCGGGGCTTGGCACCATCCCAAGAGGGTTTTGCAGGGAAGCTCGGACAAAAGGAGAGGGGAGGCGGCTGCCAGCACCCAGGGGCTGCTGGGGGGACAGCTGGGGGGTCCATGGCAGCGTTGGCAGTGGCTCCTGAGGGGAAGTGGGTGTTCAGGCGTAGATTTGACACAGAACAGCCACAATCGTCTCTGTATGCCCAGTGGGAGCCTGCGAGGCGAAAGGCAGAGCTCCTGTGAACCTTTTTTGACAATTTAAATATCACTATTGCTGAAAGATTCATGTGGGTTTTGATAGGGAGGGAGGGTGGCTCACGTTTCTAGCCTTATAGTTAAATTGCTGTCCAACTGCACTGTGGGGGGCGATGAGGGCCCCTGCACCCTCAGGGACAACGGAGGGCTCTGTACCACCTCTCTGCATGCAGGGGGCACCTGGGCAGCCTGGGGCTCTGGTCACAGAACAGACCTGCCCTCACTCTTCTATTTCAAGTGGAAAAAGACACAAAGGTGGGGTTCTGATCCCGGTCCTCTGACAAAACGTTTCAAACCCTCTCTTAGAGCCACAAAACATGCTTGTCAGGAAGCTCGGGTGCATAGGGCAGCCATGAAAAAGCAGATGTCTGCAAGTGCAAGATGATCAAGGTGTTGAAGATGTGGAATATGGTCAGTAGAGAGAAACAGAAGCAGGCATAGGATGACAAACACCTACATAAAGAAGGTGAGGCTATATTATCATCTTACATAGACTTAAGCTAGTGGTCTCCCAGTCCACCCACTTCCCTCCCATCCACCCTCAATCTGGTGATGTGGGAGGCAACCTTGGTAATTAAGGATGGAAAAAGGAAGGAATCCACAATGAGGTTATTGTCAATTTGTTTGATGGAGAAAGTTGGATCAAGGCTGTGATAGTGAGTATTGTAGCATTGGAAGCAGAGTGTGCTGGTTTTGTCTGAGGAGGGTTGAGGGATGATTACACTGGAAAATCTGTACCCCACTGACACGCTTTGTACCATTACAAAGCCAGAGTAAGCACACCCATGTTTTTACTGGCAGTGCTTAGTTAATTTTTCTGTGACTTCCATCAAATGTCCCTGAAGTGAGTCATGTTTTACTAGATGTTAGACAACAAGGGTCTGTCATAAACCAGGAGGTTTTTGCCGGGACAGCAGCCTGGCCCTTCTCCTGTCCCTGGGGACTGTGGAACGCATAGGATGATCTGCTCTGTAGACAAGGAGCAATTTCGCCTGCTTGGGTAGTGCCCATCACCTGCATCATGGGAGAAGATACTGAGGAGGCCATAGTCACATCATGAACTTCAGAAATCTGGCTCTGGCAAGGCATTGTGTACAGTTAATTTTATTTTCTGGTTTAATGGCAGGAGTAGGGTTATGCCAAGCTAATTCCAGAAAATTTCTCCATTGCTTGTTTATGTAAACTTTCATTTGTGGCATTGCTCTTTCATTCAAAGGTAAAAAGTGAAAAGCTTAAATATAAATTTAGTCATAGGCTAAGAATATAAGATGTTGAAAGTCAGACCTCATACTTCTAGAGTGCATAATTTGTAGTCAATATCTGGTTAAACAATTGTGAACCAAGAACAAATCTGCTGTTCTCTCTTTTCGAAACTAAGAAATCTTAATTGCTTTGTTTATTTCAGTAATGACAAATAGTACAGTTACATGGAACTCAGCTACATTTTTATAGCTTTCCTGCACTTTTATGAGCAAAGACAAAACTGTGATACCAAAAAGCTAGGTAGTCATGCCTTTATGTTTTTAGGTATAAATGCACACATATATACAAGGACACATCATTCCATCTAGTAGTGGAAGAACTCAAGAAGGGAAAGTGCCAATAAGTATGTTAGAGGACAAATGCACGTGGACATGAATAGTGCAGAAAGCATCTAGAGCATGTGAGCCTTTTACATCTGGAAGATATGACTCAGTTGTGCTCTCTTTCAAACTCTTAAATGTCTTTACTTAGTTCAGGCAGTTAGGGGAGCCATCAGCCGGTGCTTCCTATATGGTCACTGGAGGCAGGCAGTCCCTAGGGCTAACTCAGCATACCTTTCTTGTCTCCTGTATGGGCACTGGGGAGAAATTCTGTTCCTAACTGAGCATCTCCAGTTGGCCAGGGTGAATCTGGGTGCCTATCTTCTCTAGACAGCGTTGCTCAGGCTGGGAAGCAGTTCTTAAAAAAATCGTGTAGTCGAATGGAAATTCTCAGAGCTTATGTGTGCCAGTGTAGAAATACCGTGATGTAAATTTATTTTGACACAATCAATGAAGGTAACAGTTACATGGAAGGAGGCTAGAGGAGATCAGGGTCACTGCCATGCAGGTATGCAGCTTCTCTTTCTGCGTGGGATAACTCAAGTGTTGCTTTACAACACTTTGCTTACAAACCTTTATGAAGATTTTTCACAGTATTGAAAGAAACCAATGTGTGTAAAACTGGAGGTACTTGCCAGCATCAAGGCTCAGTGCCACATCTGATGGAAAAAAGGGTTTGTTGTTATTCAGAGTCCATATTTCATTTTTAGAGCAAACTAAAGGCCAGATTCTCAGCTGGTAAAAACCCGCTCCTTTGACTTCAGTCAAATTCTGTCTGTTTACATCAGCAGAGCATCTCTCAAGTGTATAAACTGTTCTTTAGCACTGAATAACAGAAATATGATCTGGCAAGCAGCCAACTTGAATAGTTGCCAGTGTACTTCAGATCCAAAGATGATTCCTTGAACCCCAGCTCTTCCCTCCTTCTTTAGACTTTTATTGAAAACAGGACCTATTCCCTAGTCTCTCAAGTCATTCTTGCAGCTTTAGTTCAGCACACTACCCACTTTCTCCAAACATCTGAATTTTGCTCTGCAGCTGTAAAGCCTTTTTCTTCAACTCTAATCAGCATTAAAAGCTCTTATTTCTAACAAGTTCTAACAACTGCTGTGCTGGTCCTCCTGTTTTCATTTAAGTCAAGAAGGCTCATGTTTCAAACCAACCAGTGCAGAATGCCATGCTCATTTTTTTTAAATGTATGTGTTTTCTGAGGAGGGTATGCAAGGTAACAATGCACTAGAGCTATTCTGACTTCAATGAATTTGTGGAGGTTTTACTAGAAAAAGCCCCCCAAAGAAGGCTGAAGCAGGTATTCTGGGCAGTGCACATGCAAACATATGAATAATGTGTTAATTAGTCGCAGACATACTCTGCAGCAAAGCCCGTGGGCTCTATCTGATGCTGCAAAGCCCTTGGTGATTCTGTACCTGATCACAGCACACAGAGGACAACACTTAAGAAAGAATTCCTCAGTCTCGGAGTGGTTGTGGGTTTGCCGAGACAAGGACACCATGATATACTTGACATTTTGTCTTTCTGGGGAAACGTCAGTCTCGTAAATGGAGAGAAATGCTGCTGGCATGCAGAGCACTGCGCTGTGTCTCCCAGATGCTGCCTCTTCTGAACTTGTGAAGCCAAAGAGCTTCCAGTCTGCTGATGGGCTCGCTGCTGGCAAGGGTGACAGCCGTCAGTGGGCCACTGCTGCTCTTGTGTCTCTTTTCTAAGCAACTTGGTTAGGCTTCCAAGAAAATGCTAGCATTAGTCATATGTGAATCAGCTGTAACTATCCCACCCATTATAAGCCCTATTCGCATTGCCTGGTTCCAGATGTTTTTAACTGGCAACTGCTTTAAAGCCTGTCTGTGCTCTGGCCAGGACTGGGCTAGTTAGCATTGTCTGTGATGAAGCCCACTTACCAGTGAGGCTTAAAAATCCAAGTTTTGAGGAGGGTTTCTTTCTCTTTTTCCCTTGGGCTTATTGCCATTCCTGCATTGAGTACTGTCCATTCACACTTCTGAGCATGCTTTTTGAACAAACTAAGCACATCTCTAGCTTGGCACTTTTGCTTTTGTCTCCTGGAAGTGTTTGTAAATTAGGTGACGTCCTGGAGACAGCGTAGCAGCATGTGGCATTTGAGCTTTTTAGTATTAATGCAATATTTCCAGAAATTAACCTGCAAGCAACATATAGACTGCAACTTGTATTCAGGGCTCAACAAATGCCTTGGAGTAACAACCAAAATAGTAAAATCTCAAAGGGCTCATAGAAAAGTAGCAGGTAGGAAAAAAAAAGACCTATACTGGCTGTGTTGGTTGTGTTGAACTCTTTGGGGAAGATTTTAAGCTAGTGGAAAAAAATTACTGTCTAGTTCTATGAATACAGACACGTGAAGCTGTTGCACAGTCCTAAAATAAATTTTTAAGGAATTAGAGTAGTTCTTTTATCAATCATCACATTTGAGGAAAGCCCTCTTCACGTACCACGGGCTATGCTTTCAATGTTCTCTGTGATTCGTTGTCCAGGACTAAGATGTTGCAGGGATGTTCTGTGAACTTCTCATCTTTCCTAGGACGGCCTTCCCTAGAAGTACACACGATGTGACCCCTGACAAAAGGCTTATATAATGTGTGATTCAAACCGAGATTTGACCAAATCTTCCATGGGAAATCTTGCATTTTTCCTGAAACTTAGCTTTATTATCCCAAAGACTTCTAGTGCTAAAATTAGGCTTAATTTAAACTGCTTTACTGAATTATGTTACACAGCTTTATGCCTCTGGCTGTGAACTCAAACACATACTGGCAGCCAGTTGAGAACATTTCACACCTTTGTTTTATTCTTCTAAAGTACTTGATAACTTCATGTGGATGTCATTGGGATAGTAAAAACAAACTTGTGGAAGGGTTGCCCATTTCCTGTTTGTTGATCAAAGCTAGCATATAAATCTTGCAAAAACATCAGGTTTTATTCTCCGTAGCACAATAATAAGCATCTTTCACTGGTGATGCTAATTACGAAAAACATTTCTCCATGGCAGTGGCTTTTCTTTGATGTTCCCATCAGACCAATGCAAACAGGCAAATGCCAGAGAGCTGAAACTGTATTGCCTACTGCTATATCAGTAGTATCTAATACTGCAGGTGTGTTTTCCAATCAAGGCACGTGGGGTTTTGTGAATAAATTGTTTGAGTCCTAGTGCAAATTTCTCACATAGATCTCTTTCCTGTAGACCAATTGATCTTTTTACTGTTGATCTCTGTTTATGTATCTTCCCCCTCTCACAGTTTGAGTTCATTTTGCAATAAAAGCAGCATATGATTATTTCCTTTCTTTTTAAATCCTGCTAGTGACAAATAGGTCTTAGCAGCCTATTTCTTATTAGTTTTTGTTATTTCTGCATATTCCAGGTACTGCAATACAGTGGAATTAACTTTAGAATAAAAGATTCACACATTGTAAATTAGACACAGAAAATACCTATTTAGATATTTTCTACATGCCTAGGACATCTGGAGGTTTGATATGGATTTTGTAGCAGAGAATTAGTGCTGATTTCTGTGGCACAACTCCTGATTATTACCTGACTGAACCAGGTTCTGGTACCCAGATGCAGGAAACTCAGAGCAGATCTTGATAAGTCTAAATCCAGGGGATTGGGGACATATTATTCTATTGCTTGAGATTTATACAGCCTACTTTAAGCCCTTTGGGGGCAGCTCTTATCTGTTCTGTTTCATTTAAGCATCAGTTGTGAAGAATTATGTTCCCCGGCCAAAATGCCATTCAAGAAAGGTAACCCTGTAGTTCCTATACAGCGATGTAAACTGCTCTGTGGGGCGTAGTGGAGAACCCTGTTCTGCCAGTAGCCCTGTCAAGGCATTTAACTTTTCTCTGCCTCACTCTCCTTTCACATGAGGTTTTCACATCCACTTTAGCACATTAAAGATGATGCATGTCTGAGAGCTGACATTCTGAGAGGGAGGTCTCTGTTCTACTTTAACTGCTTCAGCAATCTGCAGTAAAATGTGAGAGGTTAAAACACTTTGCTGTTTTCTAACTTTTCTTGCTGAGAGGCACATTTTGCCACGTGCAAAAAAAATGTAGTCCTGTGCTATATTTTTAAAGTACTACATCAGGAAAATCTCCCTAAAATTTTAAGTATGGATTTCTTGTTCCTATTGTAAATTTGTGTTCCCTATGCTATCTGCAAAGGTAAAACAGTGAAATATTCGGTATTTTCTGAATATGCAGTGTTTCCTACTGCAAATAACACCATGAATTAGAAATAAATGAGGCAATTTTATCATTAACAGCAGGTATATCTATGAAGAAGTGGAGCTCAGATGTTGTTTTATAGGCACAATTCCTTTATTGACAAAGTTTACTTTTTTTAAAAAATACTGTTCACCTGTAAATACATAAGCTACATTAAAGGATAGTATGCAGGATGTAAGAGGCTGTTCTTCTTTTCTGCTCCCAGTTATCACCCAGTGTGTTTACAGCACAGTGCATCTGTCACAACACACATAATTTGTGGAAGGGTGAATCTGCATGAGTCTTAAATGTCAGGCTGTAAACGAAACACTCCCAGGAATGGGAGGCATCACGAAGGGATTCACGTGGTGAGGAAACATCATTGTCCAGGATAAATTTGAAACAACCGTGTTTTGTTGACTCCATATTTCAAAACTAATTGCATGTTCTGAGATTACTTTGGCTCTGGGCGATGAATGCCATGCCCTGTGTTATTAAATAAGCTTTTCACTCTTTTGTAGAAGAATGTTCTGTAGATGATGGACATAGAAAATATCCCAGCTTAATAAAGTTGATTTCTAGGTTAAGAGAATTAGTCTATTAATCATCATAGATGATTAAAGGATGTTGAAATACACTGGATCCCACACTTCCACTGTAGATAGTTTATTTTAAAGTCCCTCATGCTGAAACAATGACTGTTGTATCATGGCCTGGTGAATCACACCATCCAGTGAGACATTCGGTACAAAGTACCCTCCTATTTAGAGACCTGTGAGACCACAGCTGGCACCTCTGGTGTGGCTGAGGTCAGAAAAGCTCTTCCCAGCTCCCAGGCTGCGGCTGACCAACAGGTTGGGAGCTGGGATACCTCGCTCTGATCCTAACCGCTCTCTAGTCTGTAATTTGGATAAACAGTTTTCTTTTTTTGTACCCCTGTTTTCTTTGTCCAGCCTTTGTCTGCAGAAAGTCCGAATATTTGGCAGTAAAATCTGCTTTTCCCTTGGTGGAGCTTTGCTAGGAACAAGGGGTACCCTGACCCCTTGGGATTTCACAGAATCACAGAATGATATGGGGTTGGAAATGACCTCTGGAGATCATCTAGTCCAACCCCCCCTGCCAAAGCACCTAAAGCAGGTTGCACAGGAATGTGTCTAGGTGGGTTTTGAATGTCTCCAGAGATGGAGACTCCACCACCTCCCTGGGCAGCCTATTCCAGTGCTCTGTCACCCTCAAAGTAAAGAAGTTCCTCCTCGTGTTTAGGTGGAACTTTGTGTATTTAAGTTTATGCCCACTTCCTCTTGTTGGACTCCTGCTCACCATTCCCTGTTGCTGCGACAGGCTGGATTGTCCTGGAGCAATCATATTACTCCTGCTCTGGGACATCTTCCTCCATCTCTAGCCAGACATATCCAACCCATGGAAAGGGCTGTCTCCATAGACACTCACTTCCATTTTGAATTCTTCCCTCTGTGCACTCCACTCAGACTGGAGAGCAAGCTTCTTCAGATAAATAAGAGTACTTAAAGTGAAAAAGCCACGGGCAGTAGTTTTACCCATGATGACTTCTCTGAAATTAGGGTGAGAAATTGGAAGAAGCAGCAAGGGGCAGCTCAAACTGTTTTGGAGATTTCTTGGAAATACAGATTGCTTTTAGAGATGTTCATTTTGTGTGAACTCGTTAGTGTATGCTGGGTGCATTATGGATGTGACTCACTCGTTGCTTGGGTGCAGGGGGGTGAAAGAGGAACAAGAGAAACTGGCTGTATTCTTGCAGAAAGCTTTGAGTTTTCTTTAGTAAACACTCTGAGGGATTTCTGGTTTAACTTTTCAGAGAAATCCTCTCATCCTGTTCTCAATCTAATGATGATTTTACTTGCAGAGGGAGACATTTTCCTGTCTGTGTAGCCAGCTTGGAATAAGGGTTATAAGGCAGATGAGTAAACAACAAAGGAAGAAGAGGTGGAGGGCAAAAGGAAGATTAATTAAAGTCAGAACGTCCAACGTATTGCAATTTACAGTTGTTTGGGGTTGTATAAATACTTTCCTGCAATGATACTGTCTGATACTGATCCGATACATCCAGATACTGTCCCAACAGAAATCCATTTAGTCAGTGAAATCAATAGGCACAAGAGTATGGGTGATGTGTTTTTTTTCACTCCAGTTAAATCTGCCATACTGAGTACGCACTAACATTCATTCATGTTTCTACTAAAGTATCTGTTTACATGGAATATTACAGTCATAAATCTTACTTTAATTTTTGATCATGGCAGTAAAAATCTGTTGGCCAAACAGCACAGCAACCTGTACAGAGAGGGAAGACTGCTTTACTTTATTTGAATTGTGACTTTAATGGAAAACCATAAAAACATTCTAATGCTTCTCCTTCCTCATCAGGTTGGCTTATTGAATTGGCTTGGTTTTGATGCCAAAAGTAGCGTTTTGTTTTTAAATGGTTTAAATTAGATTTCTCCTATGTGCCTTCTGTTGCTATTACAGCTAGCACAACTGAGCACAGCTTATTTCCCTGGCTCTGCAGGAGGGTTTGTTAAGTGAACATCAGGGGGTCAACTGCCTACACCTGCCACAAGGCTGGGATGTGGGCTGTGTGTCCCAGGTGGGCATGTTGCCTGGGGACTGTTGCATGGTGCAGGGGAAGGAACCAACTGCTTTTGGTGGTAGAGCCTGCTCTGGGTTCGGCAGATGAAGGTAAGGCAGCTTAAAAACAACAATGTGCTGGCTTTTTATTTTTGAAACAAGGTCTCTGAACCTAAAATTGTAGAGGTACAGTGAATGTGAATCCCACAGTGAGTTTGCATGTGAACATAAACTTACTCAATAATAGGGGGGGAAAAAAGCCCTCGAAATGCATTTATTCAACTTTTGTCAGGAATAATGTATTAATGCTAATTTGAAGGACTGTGTGGACAGAAATGGAAGGTTTGCTGTAGCTAACATATGGAAAATATTTATTGAACTTGCACAATGGTGATATATAGGAGTAAACAGAATGTCAGATAAGCATTGCATTCCTTTATTTTCACTTAAGACTCAGGAAAAAATATATGCCTCTTTGCTAGCAGAGAGAGAGGAACGGCTCAATATTTGAGGGCAAACTGATCTGGGGAAAAATGTGCATGATAAGCAAAGTGAAACATCAGTTTTAAAATCCTTAATAAATTCAAATGTCAGGATATCTACTCTGAAGTCTGTGCAAAAATGGATTTTTGTGGAGTAGGAGCTTGGGTTATGGCTCAATTTTCTGTCGACTTCCATTTAACTTGCAACTAAAAATAAAAACGTTGCAGTGACTTCCATTTCGCTCGCTGTGGCATAGGGGATGTCTGTGTAGGCTTGCTAGCCAGCGATTTTAGGCGGCTCTTCCTTTCCTTAGCCACCATAGTTATATGAAAGGAATTTATCATGGAAGTAAAAGCCTGGGAGACTCGAAAGCAGCAGGGTCTCGTTGTGTGGCAGCTCAGACGGAGGGAGCAGGCTGCGGTGTGCGGCACTGAGTGCTGCCTCCGGCTCTTGCCCCTTGTAGCTGTGAGCTGAAAGCGAGACTTGGATTCTGAGCTTGTCTTCCCAGAGCTGAGATCAGCTGCTTGGGCTTAGGTGTGGTTCCATTTTCCTGTGGTTTTATGCTACTTCAGTGTTTGTATTAATGCATAAATCTCTATTTTTCTGCTCCCAAATCTCGTAGGGATTCCCCAGGAGCATTGCAGAGGAACAGTGCTGTGTCGTAGTGTCTGAGCAGTGACCAGGGCCTGAGCATCCTGGGGTTGTTGCCCAGGAGGAGAAAGGCAGGAGCATGCTGACAGCCTGAATGGGACACAGCACAGCCGCTGCTGACCGTGCTCTGCCTTCCAGCAGCCAAAGCGATTCCAACAGGCTTACAAATGCCAGCTTGAGTTAACAGAGTTTTGCTGTAGATTTATTAGTATGGAGCAGGGTTCTATGCAAAAGATTTCTTATCCATCTAACATGGTAGAAGGCTGGACCGATGATTACTTTCTTTTTTTTTTTTAAATTTTATTTGAAGGCATAAAAGATAGCTGTTTTCTAACAGAGGCGATGTTGCGAATATATAGGAAATTCAATACATTGCTAACTCAGTGAGGAAAAAATGCAACTTTGAACAAGTTTTTTAGTAAAACTGAGATCTAAGAAATGTTGGCTTGTGTAAAATACTGGTGGTTTGAAACAATGACATTTTTAAATCTTGCTGACCTAAGGATTTTCTTTTATTGTTGTTTCTTTTGGATATGCCTAGTTGTTTATCTAAGCAACTCTGGTCATTGAATGAGGTTTTGAGAGAAAAGGTAAATAGAGGAAATAAATTAATACAGGCAAATACAAATACCTTCTTCTGTAACAACTACACTTCTTTTGTTTTGCAACTCTGAAACTATATTAAAATGTATTTATTCAGTAAACTTCTCCATGTTTCTAAAAAGAGCAGGATGGAGACTACTGATCCATACTGAAATGTTTAGGAAGTACCTAAGATTTGTTAGTTTTGGCACAGGCGTGCAAAGGCAGTCTAATGTCATCATGTTTGAAAAAGGATGACAGTGGCAAAGGGTGATTCAAGTGCAGCATAAACTTGGTTAATTTACAACATGATCTTGGTTTTAATAAAAGCCAGGGGAATTGGTACAGAGTGCTTGCAGAAAGTCTGAGGCAACATCAGATTTAGCTGTAAGGAAGCATAGCCAATGATTGCCATTGCTACATTTATTTATTGCTGCTTAAGCTTTTTAAGATGACTATATCTTTATTTTGGGAGGTTTTGGTTTTCTTGTTTTGTGGGGGTTTTTTTGATGTGCTTTTTTTTTAAAGGCCAGTCTGTAACTGTGTCTGAGATACTTTTTATATGACTGTGGTATCCTGGTCTGCTTTAAGTTCCACTGACAAACATGCACCAGATCACTTGCTGCTTGGTGCTCACTCACATCAGTGCTGGGTCCAAAAAGAACCAGCTGTGAATGCATCTGAGCTGTCTGACACAGCTCCAAGTCTGGAAAAACTAATTCCTCCTCTCTATGCAGACAGTGTTGTGCAATGGCCTGAGCTTAGCGAATACTTCTGTTGTACAATGGAAAGTAACCTAGGTACTGCATCTGCTTTAATGGCAAGTGGCTTGTTGAGTCAATAGATGTTTGGGTTTGTTTTGGGTTTGGGTTGTTTGGGGTATTTTTGCAACCTATGCTCTGTTTCTATGAGCTAATTTTTTCATGTTGATGGAGTTACAAGAGATTGGTACAACCATGCCATCTTGGCTGCTGTTTCTGTACTATTTTGCCTGTTAAACAGACCTGAGAGACATCGCTTTATGGCAGACCTCCAGGTTAATTCTCTCATTGCTGTACACACAAAACCAGTGTTATAGAGTTTCTGTTATCTGCTTACGAATTGCTTTGAGGAAGTGTTTTATAAGACAGATTTCCTAAAGATGTTAAATGGTACTGTGAACTAAGGTGGCTGATTATTAAACCATATGGAAAATCAAATGATAAAGCAAGAAAAACAACCTGGGCACTTTGGTATGTGGTATTGTAATGCTTCCTGAAAGTGGTGAGCTTGGCTAGCAAGATTTCTATAGTCATCCCTTTCCTGTTTGAGCCCCTATATCCCTTGGCTCTATAGTGCTCTTGCAGGTGGTGTTTGTTGCAAATCACATCTAACCCCCAAGGAATCTTCACAAGTACTTCTCAACATACAATATGCTGTTTGTGCCAACTAACCCTTATTTCTGCTTTTGGAGTAAGAAGTTTGCTGTAGTTTGTCCTCAAGAGGTTTTTGCCAGCTGCCTTAGTTATTTTCGTGTTTACAGATCTGCAGTTGTTGAGTGCATTAACAGTATTGTTTGTTCCCTCTTCTTCTGCAAGTATTCTGATGCTATGCAGAAACATCTTCTCTCCCACTTTAAGACTCCAGCAAGCATTGTAGTGTTCCTGGGCTCTTTATTCTCTGAAGCCCTACTCCAGCATCAAAGACAAGGGTTCGAAATGAGGGCTGATCGATAGAAGCAGTTAATGCATTCAAGTAGTACAGCATTAATATTTGTGCTTTAACTTCATAAAATACTAATGCTAAGACAAGAACACAGCCACAAATACAGTTTTACAACAGCACTGTGCTTACAGCTTGCAATGCTAGCAGGGTGCAAACTGGTCTATCTTTCTGAGCAAACAGATACTCTAATTTTTCATGGCCTTTACAGATAGTTAAGGAGGGTGAAATACAGCCTATATTCAGGGCCAGGATAATCAACTCCAGAGTTAGTGCAACTGTCCTAAGATTAGCAAGGACTACATGCTCACAGCTAGAGACTAGCTTGAGTTTGACAAAACTAATTAATAAGTGAAAAAAAGCAGTAAGAATTGGGCCCTGGAAAAGCTCCAGTGATCTTAGGGAGTGTGGCTAAGACCAAGTTACAGGTAGGGTAAGAAATGGAAAAAGCCAAGGACTCCATGTCGTGTAGAGGCAAAAGGAAGGGGTGGGCTGCAAGAGGTCCTTGGGTCCTTGGCTATTTAGGGAATGAGTGGTAAATATGGAATACTAGGATGTGTCCATTTCTAGTACTACACTTGAGTTTAGGGCTATGAAAGAGACAAAACCCAGGTAAAGACTAACCTAAACCTGAACCTTAATCCTAGTTGTGAGTTGAGCCCTAACCCGTGACCCCCAGTTGTGGCCTAGAGGAATAAGCTGTCAGGGCTTAAATGTTTGCACAGCCTTTCCCTTTCCCCAGATGTTAGGTGCCCCACTGCAACTGGTGCTCCTAACCCTAGGAGTTCTTGTTTATCCTAACACTAACCCCAGATATTGGTTGACCAGTATATAACAATGCCCAGTTATGGCCTAAACAAATATGCCAGGAGTTAATTTTTTGTGCAGCTGACCTATTCTTTTGGCTGCCCTTTGCATTCTGGCCCTACCTGGATCCCTGAGCTGTGTCTCTCTCCTAGCACTAGGCATGGGCTGAACATTAACCCATAACCACCAGGAATAGCCCAGAGGCTGTGGCTGAAACCCTTGCACAGTGCAACACTTGCTTTGGTAGCCCTTTTTGATCCCACAACAGCTAGAGCTGTTCTTTCAAGGTAGTTAAAGATTAGGTGGTGATTATCCAGCCCTTATCACATTATGTACCTAAGAACAAGTACATTACAGAAAATATAAGACAAGAAATGCCTCTTCTCAGGCCTATCCACCTTGGCAGCCAGACAACTTCTATATTGGTCTGTTCTGAGGCTTGTTGTAGCTAACCTACTTGATGGAGCCTCTACCAAATCTTCCCTGTCACGGTCACAGTTCATGTTTTTCTTGGACACAGGGCAAATGGCCTCTCTGGTAGGGCAGTTTGGTATGCCCTTCCTCCAAGGCCACAGTTTCAGAAGGCTGAATAAGGGTACTATTTCAGAACCATGATTCAGTGCTCAACAGCTCCATTTTACATTTTGCCTTGTATAAACGACTGCTACTCAAGCCATTCAGCTCGGGATGGAATCACTGTCAAGGCCATGGAAATACACTAATGCATGTAATGCTGACCAAATGTCTAGTACATCATGTCACATTTTTGAGAACAACCACAAGGTAAAATACTCGTTCTTTGGCAAGGGGAAATCTCAATTAGGAGGTGCCAAAGGAATTCACAAAGCTTTGGAAAGCTCTGCTTATCCCTTCCTCTGGGGAAAGGGGAACTTGAACATTATTTCCTTTACTGTTTACAGCTGAAAATGAAAGCTGGAAACCCATCAGGGACACAAAAAATTCAGCACAGTTTTGTTGCCACAATTAGCGTTCTGTGGAATATTGATTTTGAAGCCATTGAGCTTGTTCTTGGGAGTCTGTTCTATAATTTATATTGGAGAGTTTGCATTTTATAATCTAATTGGAATTTGCAAGATTCTTATGCATACTGATTTATAAAAAGCAAGGCTGTGTACTGAGATTTTTAGATCTCTTCTGTGCTAACACAGATAAGAGAAGGGTGTATTCAACAGTCCAGTCACTGTTAACTCAAGGACTACCAGACTACACTACCTGGCCTTGGACAAGACAGCTAAGATCAATTAAGATATAGAAGGTCATTAACAACAACTTCTCTTTGTAGTGTCCCTGAGATAGCAACTGCTAGAAACAGATGCTGATCTGATAGAGTACATTTTGTTCAGCAATTTTCCCTAGCACTGGACTTAATGTACTATTAGTACTATTGTTTGACAGTTTAAGGATCTTGCTCTGCATCTGGAGGTGTTTGGTGTAAGCACAGGTACATTGGAGAATGGTAGCGTCTAAAGTAGCAGTGTCTGAATCCTCATGCCATCCCTGCTCACGACGAAATTTACTCTGCCTTGGAAAATAAAGCAGATCACAAGTCTGAGGATCCTTAAGTATGTTGTACAGGACTGTACCCATCCCCTTTGGTGTGGGCACTTGTGCATGCAAAGGGTTGCCATACTCTGCACCTCCGAAGCTCCATCTCCTCCTTTGTCTGTGTTTGGGTGGAACGCCGAAAGGATTTTATTTGAACAAGAAAGGAAATTCTGGTGGTTTGGGGAGATTCAAAATACGCTCTCTGCTGCAGCTCCAGGGAAGAGCTGTCTTTTTCTGTGTTGGTGAATTAGCCAAAACCAATCCCAAGAACTGCTGGAAATAAATTATCCCAGATAACTGAGGAATGCAATTTCTCTTGGTTGAATTTGCTGTGAACATTTGTCATGTCATTAATAAGATGTCACCAATTCCATCTCATTTGCTTGTACCTAGCTGCTTCCCTCAGGTATTCTGCTCTTAATTAGGCTTATTTCCCCATACTTCCAGCTGTATTTTATGCTGACCTGTCTGTCTTTTTTTTTTTTTTTCCTTTCTTTCCACAACACCTCTTTGCCTTCTACCCTCATACCCCATTGGATATGGCATGCAGATACCACTACATTTCAGGCATTTCAATCACATCCATTAAAAATCTTGTGATTAAGTTGGAGATCATGCACTCAAGGTTGCTGAAGCTTTGTGGTGCAGGGTTTGCAGCCCAAAATTCAGAGAGAGTAAGCTACTCTAGGTACTTACCCAGCTTCTCCTGTAGGTTTTGAAGCCCCTGCTAGGAAATGCTAGGAAAGTGAAGTTACTGTTACTCATGTTAGCTGACTTAATCTTGGCATGGATTTCTGGTCTCTTACCTGCATAGCAGTTACTATAGAATTAGTCAAGGCTTCTCTTCAAGCACAGCTACAAACTTAAGTTACTCTTTTTAATGAAGTTTGAGACGTTTATTAAATAGGTTCCCCAGGAAAAAAATGAAGAGTCATGATAAAATCACAATAGTTGCCAATACGGACTTAAAACAAACTCTTAGTCAGTGTGTGTCATCATCCCTTCCTGTACCCCCCACTTTATTCCCCCACCCCCCTCACGCCCCTTTATACATCAGAAAGTAAAGCTGGATGCCATTTCTGCTCTGGTGGTGGTTCTGTCTATCCAAAACTTTCACAAAGAGAAGGTCTTACCTGCTTTTTCTTTCAAAACAATTTTGGATGTGAACAGTCCATGATACTCAATTTCCAAAGTTAAATCTCCAAGATAACACACAACTTAATATGTAACCTCTGTTTATGACAGTCACTAATTTGCTTTTTTGCTGATTTATATCCTCCTTGAGTGAATAATGTCTTGTACAAAAATTGATGGGCAGACTGTTGGTTGCACTTAACCCTTTGTGTTACTGAGGATGTTGAACCGCTAGCAGTGCTGGGAAGAAGTACAAGTTAGGCAGGAACTGGTATTTCATCATGTTGCTGTGGCGGTATGAGCTTGCTGACACAGTCTGCAATGATGGATCTAGACAGTTGGCCTTGGAGAAAGCGTTGCCTGTTTAAGGGCTAACATAATGAGAGGAAAGATAGCTGTCACGCCTCCAGACTGTTTCTGTATAAGAGAAACAGACCACTGGACTGTTTTGCTAGTTAGGGTGGAAAGTGTGTTTGGTTTATGTCTCATATAAATAATAAAAGTAATAAAAAGACACAAATACCTCACTGCAAACGAAGCAGTCCGGAACAAATTGAAGAGAAAAACAAATAGCTGACTGAAGCACATTAACCACTTAGACTGAAATCTGACTTCAGTCTGCAGTAAAAGACTTTATTAGCCCCCACACTTGATGTACTCAGTTGATTTAAGCACTTAGTTTTTTTCTTGCTTCTGGCAAAACAAGAACCAATGAGGATAATAGTGTTCACGAATGTCACTAGCTGGGGAGGAGGAGAAGGGTGCCAGGACTTCTTCACTTGTTTGCTCTTGGCTCTGCCCGGGAGACCAGTGCTTGCTCTGTTAGGAGACACTGGCAGGAGCATGTGTTTCCTTGGCAGAAATGCAAATTGCTCTATTCACATACAAAATAAAAGTACACAATGTCCTTTTTCCTCCAACACTGGAATTGAGAATAATGCCATTTCCTTGCTGAGACATCCAAGCCTGCCTTCCAGCGAGTGTCATGCCCGGGTCCTGGCCACTGGCTGGCTGAGGTTCTGGCTTCCTCTGCGGTGCAGACTCCCACAGCTGCAACCCGCCAGTGCCCCGGCCTTGTGTTTGTGCTCTGTCTCCAAGGGAACTGCTGAAGCCAAATAGTTCAGATTCAAAAAGTCCAAGCCTTGCCATCTATCAGTCTATATCCTGGATAGTGGCTTCTGGTGTCTGTTTCTCCAAAATGCAAAGCCATTAAATTGCTACTTTATTTAGCCCAAATGCCGTTTTCTGATGTCTCATAGGTACATGAAGGGTGTTGGCATCTCCTTACCTAGTCTGTTATGGGCAATTTTGGTTGGCAGTTGTCAACTTTGCATTTATGAGGACTGATTTATATGTAGGTGATACTTGAAAGATACCTGATCTTTAAATGTGTTTTTTCCCTGCCTGTGCATCATTCACAAAGGTCTGTCTTATTCAAGGGTGAGGAAAACGCTGTAGACACCTTCTGCTGCCATTAGCAGAGGCTATCAAATACATCAGCAGACAGCAGGGGTTCTTAAGTGCTTAGAAAAGATTAAAGTAGTTATTGTACATATTTTAGTCATTACTACATTTCTGACCTTTATTAGGTGGTTACTTCACTCGCAGACTAGCCATGGTATACCAGCGTGGCATGTAGGGATTGTTGAACACTGCCACCATGTTTAGAGGGACAGGGAAGCAGATTGAAGTACAGTGGATCTACCTGTTTGCTCTTGAATAAAATTTATTAAAACTAACATCTCATCATTTATAAACATTTGATTTTGAAAGAAGCTACCTGTGTTATTCTAGGCAAGGAGTGAATTTTTGTTCCGAAAAAAGCAGCAGACAGTTTTCAAATCACTTGGCTTGATGTATCATGTGCCAGTTGGGTGACACTGCAGGGTGCCCCGCTGGCTGTGGATGCTGATGGAGAGAAAGCTGAGACTGAGCAGACTAGCAGGATTTGTCTGAAAACATTTTTTCCAGATACAAGGAACTATAATCTTTCCTGGCTTCCTTGAAATGCTGAGTGCTAAAATAGGTACAGTAGATGGAAAAACTGAAGGAGAACATACAAACAACAGATCAAATGGAGTAAAGGCATGAACTTTCACATTCAGGATTCCTTCAGAAATGCAAGATTAGATTAAGAAAGATGCGGATGATGATACTGTAGAAAAAACCAAGGTATGAAATTCTGTGTAATATTTATTACCTCCAAAGGAAACACACGGTTCATTTGACTTTCAAGAGCAAAATCAGTTTTTCTGACTAAGGTAAATCAGGTTTTTGTGATAGAAAAGTTATCAAAGTCTAAGAGAAGTAACAGTTTTGTTAAGTTGGAAGACTTCACTTTTATTCACACGTGCTATATGACCTTTCAGGTAACTAGAACAGGTTATTTAACCCATCTGATTTTTACTACAAAAAAATAATAACCCAGAAACCCAGAAATCATATGGATGATATGAGACAGGAGTCCTGATGCCTAAATGATTTGAGGTGCTCATGTATGTAGGGTAACTGTCGCTGACAAAAGAAAGAACAAAACCTCTCAAGAAATAACAAAGACTTATCCTACAAAAGGACAGAAAATAATTTAGGGGAGAACAAGTTAATTAACTTTGAGTTTAGATAGTTCTAATCTTGAGTAAATTCCAACAAGCATGCATCCTTTTCCTGGAATCAAAAGACCTTGAAAACTCTGAGAGGCAGAAGCCAGTTATAGAGTCATAGAATATCTCAAGTTGGAAGGGACCCATAAGGATCTGTAAACATACAGACCCCACTGAGACTAACAAATAAAATATTTATAGCTGTTAACATTGTTTATTTTTTCTAGCCACACTGCATGGGACATGCCCGCTACGACCAGCCTTCCTGTGCTGTGGGCAGGGCTCGGTGTGGGGTGGGCTGGGGAAGCAGAGATGTCAGCTCACAGCAGCCCCGTCAGCCTGGCCTGGCTGTACCTGGTGGTAGCAGCGTTGCAGTAAATTGGTAAAGGTTTCCTTATATCTTGCTCTTACCATTTTAGCTTTTGGTAATAGGAGGCCATCACTACCATTTGGTGCTGAAGGACAATTAACTAATTGATTAACTAATTTATAAAACAGTTGAAATCTTCTGGGAAGAGGTCCTGGGGATGCTGAACAGGGTAAGTAGGAAGGATAAAAGGGGAAGGTTCAGTGAAATTTGATGGTGCCTGTCGGCTGCTTGGTCTGCTCCACCCTGAGCCCCCAAAAAAGAGGTGCTAGTGCAAATAAGCAGTGTCTTTTTTTCTCTGGTGTGAAGTTAACTGCTACAGCCCAGGTCTCTGCCATGCTGAGGGTAGGTTGCTGAAAGCAGTCTAACCCAGCACAGCTCTGTCACTCTGCCTGGGGACTAGCATGGGGGTGCACAGCTTGTTACTGGCATGGAGCTTCCTGGGATGTGTGCCTTAAGCCATTTCTCAGTTATAGAAGTCTCAATTAGACTTGCAGTCTTTCCTGGAATTTCTACAGGAATAATATATTTTTAGTTGTTTACACTATAGTTGAATAGTATAGGCAAGTATAATAACTTATTATATGGTGATATTCAGGGTTATGTTATAAAATTTCAAATGGCTTGGGACACTATTTGCAGAGAAAGTTCTGCCTCCCTAGAGGTGAGGAGAGGTGTTTCAGCTGCAGTTCCCCCTGGTATGGAGGGAGCAGCTGGTGGGGCCCTCTCCTCCGCACAAGGAACTGTCTTTGGGGACGTGCTACTTCTCCACGAGTGTGGCAGAACCTGGATGTGTTAGTTCCCCAGGCACCCCGCAGAGGCCATCTTCTCCCTTCTTCGCATAGCCTGCTGGAGGGTGTGGGCAGAGGTGGATATGTTGATGCTGTAAATCTTAATTCTGTGGGATATGTGCCCAGAGCACTGCACAGGTGCCTTCAGTTGTATCTGAGAATTTTGAAAAACTACTAAAATAAAAAAAAAAAAAGTTACAAACTTAAACTCTACAATATCTCAAAGGAGCCTGTTAGAGCAAAAATATTCTAACTGAAGTGAGGCCTGGGAATGCACGAGCTGTTGAGTCACCTTCCACCCTGACATTCCTTCTCTTTCACTTACCACAGCATGTTTCCTTCATACATGGAGGCACTCTGTCAGCGCTTCATTGTAATTAGTTTGGTTGCACTGGAAAAGGCTCTTAACGAGCCAGCTTGCTGCTGCCTGGGTCTCAGGAGCACGACTGACAGTGAGGGGCTGTGAATAATAGACACAAAGATGTGGAGTTTTCAGGAAAGAGTGAACTTTGTGTAAATAATCATGTGGATCCGATGCATGTGTTCTGGATAATGATTTATGCCAGAAGTTTAATTTGAAGTAAACAGGAAAATAGAGACTTATCAATGGCTTGAAACTGATAGTTTCTGAATGCTCTCAGCTCCCTACAGATGTTGAATGGAGCTTCAAAAGTTGGTTCCTATTGCATGTTACTGTTCCATTCTTTATTCAGTATTCTCCTGTGTAGTTTTATTGTATCTTTATTTATTGGCCTCGGTTTTGTCTGGGATGTTAATTGAAACCTTATTTATAAACAAGACATGCGTGCATGTTAACTATCCTGTTAACTCAGAAAGGACAGAATGAGTTTTAAACAGAGCAGAGAAGAGTGCCACTGCTGCCCCCTGACTGTAAAGTTCCATGGGGCAGAGACAGACTTTTCTGTGTGCAAGACAGCTTGCTTGGACAATCCAATGTTTGCTTAAATTGATTTTGAATATTCCTTGGGAAAAAGAGTGTTTGACAGTATGAGACCAGTGGACTGCATTGAGGAAAAATTGAAAACTAAGGGACGCTTTCTCCCTCCATTTTAAGGGGAAGAAAATTTATCTTCAAAAGCAGAATCAAGCTCCGAATGCAGGGGTATGCTACATAAGACTGCATCTTCTCTGCTCCCCTCAGCTGTACTGAGATGTCCAGAATGTTAACGGGTTCATAGTTTAATGTTGCTAATGCTAATGAGAGGTGACAAGAGTGCAACATTTCTCTCATTGAAAGCCTCCTTTAATACCCTTGTGCGAAGCTCTAAAGTTGGTGGAAATGTTCCAGCTGACCTCAGTGGGCACTGAATCAGGTCATACATCACGTCTGTCCTAGTCACCTGTGGATGTACATAAATAACGGGCTGTAGAAGGTGCTAAAATGGTGCAGTTAATGAGTTTTGTAGAATCTATAAAGTCTTCCTTGTAAGTCTGACAGTCTGCTTTGAAGAAACATTCTCTCTTACTGGATGTAAACTGGAGTCTAAAGAAGTTCTGTGATGTTAAAAGAAAACAGAATTTCCTGATGTCTTAAAGCATACTCAAGGACCCTGTGGTCCCTGTGTATTTGGAAAGAAGAGGAATATTAGCAAGTGGATTACAATTGCTTTATAGAGTTGCTCTCTTTAGTGTTCCTTCTGTCAGTACAGATATGTAACTCCTGTTGATATTAGGGAGTAGATGTTAATAATTATTGACATAGGATTTAGCTTTGTCTATTCCTAACTAGCATTATGAGCATTTTGTCAGAAAACTTAAAATCCTTCATAAATTTGTCCTTCTCCGGAACTGGTGCAAAGTACCATGGAATGCGGTAGCAGTACTTCAGTGTTTTCATGTTTTGGTTTAATAGTGTGTCTGTGAATATGTATACATATACACACACACATATGCAAAAATAGAATTCATTTTGAAACTTAGGCAAGTGCCAGGAAAACTTTTGTCCAGGTTGTCATTAGGTAGTTTAAGATTAATTTAAAGAATCATAAACTTTCTGAAGTGGTTCCTACTCTTAGTGCAATGCAGAGTATGGTGGTGTTATTTCATTTTGTGTCCAAAAAAGAAACACCAGACCAGTTACTTGTTAGCACTTCTCCTTCAACATTCACTGTTTAAAATATGGTACCTCATGCTTCAATATTTATTTTTTTTCTATATCAGTAACATTATTTCAGACCTATGGTGCGGAGATCCTGTTTCATAAGATGCCTGTGACTAGCAGCTCCTTAAATCCTTGTTAGAATGATGTCATCAGTCATCATTAGAGATATTTATCTTTTGAACATTTGGAGGTTATTCTGATGATTCTGGCAGCTAAGGGGGTAGAGGAGCAACAGCAGCCCTGTTCTTTTAGCAGGAGCTGAGCTCCTTCCCTGCTTATTAGGTACATCTACTTGCTTCAGACTTGTTTCATTCCACATGCTGCTGATATTACAAGACCTTTCTCCCCAGTGCTACAGACATCCACTGGTATCTTAGTCCCTCTGCGTGCTTTTTCTGTACTGGAGAGGAAAACTTCACTAAATTAATGACAAGCTCATTTTCAGAAACAAGCACATTTTCCTTTCAAGTCTCTGCTGGGGGACGGTGATTGTTCATATTTTCTTCAGCTGTTATGGTTGACTGTTGAGTCTTTTTACTTAAACAGCTTGATTTATTTTGGTTGTCAGAAATTTACACATTCAGAGCTCTGGTAATATGTACAAATATTTACAGATGGCAACAATAGTTTGAAGTAAGGTCCTGATAAATAGTCCTCTTCACAGCAATCAGCAGGGTATCCAGAAAGACCTAAACTACAAAAGGGTTTGCTAGACACAAGCAACAAGAGACAAATAGCCTATTCAGCAGAGATGGCTAATGTCCATTATGAGTTTGAATTTGCTTTCTCCATCTTATTAGTCTGTATTACTGGAGAGAAGTGTTATTTAAACCAACTTTCATACTTCTGACAGAGCCTTTTGCAAAGCAAGTTCTTACACCCTCTGTATTAGATCGGCTCAGGGTTTGAGGAGAATTTCACATTTCATGTCCCACCTCCTACTTCAGGAGCTTTCAATATGATAAAACAGACATTTGTATGTACTCAGTGAGGCTGCTTCTCTCCACATCTAAATAAATACATGCTTCTACACATTGCATTTTCTCTATAAGAAAGAAATAGGATAACTCTTAAGAGAATACCTCTGTTTCTGTCAGGAAAAATAATGGCATTGGCAAGATTTCATAGTTTAAAGCAGATCCCTTTTCCTTACCTCTTGGAAGTCACCAGTTGCAGAAAGCAGGACAGTCTCTGGATCAGTCCCTGTGGACCTCAGGTCATGGCAGCACCAATGCTGTCATCAGATGAAAAACGTGGCTGCTGCAACTGGGGCAAACTTGCCCTTGTGCTAGTTCTTGCCCTTGCGCCAGGACTGGTGTTCATGTACGTGGCTATCTGGCAAACCAGACTAGAGGCACATGCACAAACGAAAACTAAACTTTTTAGGGCAGAAGGAAGGGGAGGAAAAAGTTAGTTCATCTCCCTGATTTGTCTCATGGTTGCACTACCATTGCTACTGGTAAAAGGAGGATGTAAAATCAACTCTTCTGACAGCAGTCCACATAGGACAGTATGTAATAGTCAGCATAGGACAAATATAAAACCACTGCCTGAACCCCAGTCTGTACAGCTCTCACATTTGGCAGGAGAATTAGAAGAACAGTTCTCCACCGCTTTTGGTTTGCCATTTTAAGCATCTGAGTTAGTCAAAAACAGTGAATGAAAAGTTGTCCTGTCATTAGTTGTAACTATGAAGAGCATGTGGTATGGAATTCATGCAAGGTATTGATAGTCAAAACAGCCTCTGATCTTCTAAGGACCTAACATGCTCTGAGGCCACAGCTGTATTCCGATCTGACTAGAATATGTCCACAAAAAACATGAAATGCCAAAAATAAGATGTCATGAATACAACTTGATTACCGAGTGCAGCTTTCAAGGCATTGTCCTTTTACCTCCCTGTGAAATTATGAAACAATGAAATTATGAACAGATACTAACAAAAACCTGATTGCTACAACCTGAATGAGTCTGGAATATTTAATATGTCTTTATGGAAGTTGTAACAAGCTTCCAAAACAGGCTTTCTAAAATCAGATAGTTCAGTTCATCAGGAGGAGGAAAGTGCTTGGGACATGGAGACAACTGGTTATTGAAGTCTACATATATTGTTATTTATTTGAAGGCTTCTAAGCCTATTGTAGCATGGAAGACCATAGGCATCTGAACAGGGTCACGTGTCAGCCTGCTCCTTCTTTCCAAGTGCTCCTCTGTTTGTTCCTTCCTTTGAGAAAGTCCATTTCAAGTTACTCTAATCCTTTTGACCTTCAATATGCTTGGACCATCAGCTGTAGTTGTCTCTTATCGGCACTTAAGTGTTTGCAGAGAAGACCATACCCTGCCCTTCCCTCATCTATTTATAAAATAAACATCCCAGTTACTGTGTAAACATATTCATAAATTATTGCAGAGCAGATCCAATACATCACAACTGGATCTTGATAAAGCTAAAGCTTGCCTATGTGAACTATGTTGTAGTAGAGCTTCTTGACTACACTGTATTTGTAACGTGAATCAACCATTAGCCTAGTTTAGATGTATGAAATTTTGTAATATGGTTGCCACTGTACACCCTGGAAAAAAAAGCCACATTAGTACCTGCTAGCCTGAAATACAATGAAACCCGTTTCATCTGACAGATGGGCTTAGGCTCTTGTTTGAGTTCAATACTCTCTGACCAAGTTCTTCTAGATGTGCCATATGTGGAGGGTTTAATGTTTGTTACCAGTTTTACCTATTTGAAGGTATTTGACATTAAAAGCCCTCCAAAAATCAACTGTAAAGCTAATCCCGCATTTCTTGTGCATCCAGTGCTCTCACTGAAACAAGTATCTTTATGTGTGCAAAGAAGGAGTAATTGAGTTTCCATTTTTACAAGAGAAGCCCTCTATAGAAAGTGATTTAAAATTCCTTCAGAAAAGTTAAGCTAAAACTTGGCTAGGGTAGTACATTAAGCTGTGTCTAGTATCAGAGAGCAAAACGGTGCTGTGCAGTAAGAACCGGAGATGATCTGTAAATGCTGCAAAAAGCTGCTGCTGTCTGAGGCATACAGGTGTGCCCTGGTACTGCTGACTGGTAAATCCCAGAAGACAGCATGCAGATAACTGCAGGATGCATGATGATGTCTCATTACCTTTCACCTCTGCAAGCTCTCCTTTGATTTTGATGCATACAAGTTGCTTTGAAACCCCAGATTAGGTAGCATGCCATGGGAGTGAGGTGCTCTTCAGTGTCCAAGCAGAGAATAGAAATCACAGCTTCTAAAAATCTTTCAGAGATCAAAAAATAGCCTCTAAGGCAAGCCTTGGTATGGGAATCAAAGATGCAGGTAGTGATCAAACATGAGGTGACCCTGATGTTCTCCATGTAGCACTTAGCACCAAGTTGCTGAGAGTGATTTCAATTTTAAGATGTCTGTACAAAAGTTTTTTTTCAAATGATCCCTGGTCACTTATCTCGGTAAATACAAATACAGTCCTAGCCAAGCTATGAAAAAGTATTACTTAACCTAAAGATATCAAAAAATTATTTGTGTAGTTAAACTGAAATGAAGGAAGATTAAGTTATGGCAAATAACCATGTTAAATGAGGGTCAGGTTGCTCTCTTAATCAAATAACTTTGCCAAATATTTACTAAAATAGGACAGACTCTTGTAAAAGTATAAATAGTTTGTTACTTATTTAAATAAAAGGTCCTTGCATACCTTATTTGGTATGATTCTTTGATAGTGTTTATGAGGGTTTTTTTAATAGCAGGATTTCCATTGTGATTTTTCACTAGTAAAAAAGAAGTAACTTTTTTTTCCCTGGCAAAGTAGATTTTCCCTATAAAATTTGACAGAAAGCATACTACTTAGTAAATTATAAGATATGTTATAAACACTCCATACATGAACTTTACCACTAAATAAATATTTAATTAGAAAGGATGTTGCCATTTGTGGGGTTTGACTAGATATTTTGTTTCTGTACAGCAACTTGTAATCAGCAAGTTCCGAATCCCTGATAAGAGAGGACTTAGAAATGCAGGAAGGAGAGGGAATGTTCTGGAAGAGAAGTCTTGCAGTCTTTTGCCCAAAAGTGTCCTCGGTGCATGCTTGTATTTTGCAGAACAGAGTATGTCCAGAACAGGAAAAAAAAAAGATAATTTCAAAAGGTAGTATTAAAGAATATACATAAGATAATGCAACATGAATATTGAGAGTAAATTGTCAAAGCGAATGTGCACATTTTCAGTCTCCCTGACCTTGCAGAGTGGGAGTACCTGTATTCAGAGCTTGCTCAGTCATGTTGTCTATAATTCAAAACACTCCTTTAAAAATAAAAAAAGACAGGCTAAAAAGGATATAAAAAGTACAAATTACTCTCTCACAAGGCAGAAGTCCTGCATAAGGAAGTTTAAGCACTTACAAAGCGAAAAGTAAAGTGTAATTATAGGTTGGACACTTCTTAATACATGGAAAAGAGCAGAATTAGTTGATTAGGTCTCAGTGCCATAGATGTTAATGCCCCATGTTCAGTGTAATTACAAATGGGATAGGAAAGTGGTAAATGTATGTATGAATATGATTGGATTGGGGTTCAGAAAGCACTCCTGATGAACAGATTAGGCAATGATTGTTCAACAGAAGGTTAACCTGCATCTTCTACTTGGTTGTGTTCTGTCTAGTATATCTCAAGATTTAGCAACTGTAAGGCCATGGCACACCTTAGCAGAATGGAAGGTTACTTATGGTAGAAAATGTCACATGAAATAGGTTGAGTTGTGTTGGAGAGAGATTAAAATAGAGACTCAGCAATATTTTCAGATGGTCTGTGTATGAAAAGCAATTTGGCCTGAAATCTTGAAGGCTGAACTGTCTGGCTGCAGACTTGAAAATAGTACTATATCTGTGTAAGTTTTGCTACTATTTTTAGGGTTCTGACTGTGTGATCTGTAGTTCTGATGGTGAGGATTTATATGGATCATTTCTTTGGCACTGGTGGGAACGGTCATGGGAATAAGATTTACCAACACTGTCAGTTTATACTTTCTAGTTTTCCTATTTTTGTCCAACCTTGCTCAAAGCACCTATAGGAAATGGGTGCATATTGTACTGAGAACGTGTAGACATTAATCTCTTTTTTTATGTGAAAGTGGTTGGTCCGAAGGGATTTGGACATGAGAGTCTATTGTAAGCATTGGAACTAGCAGATGTGACAGTCCAAGAAAGGATCTAGTCCTGTGTTCTCCAGGCTAAGTCAGAAAACCAACCAAAGTCTAAGCTGCAAACCACCTGAAGCTAGAACCATGAAATAAAAAGCTGGCTCCATCCTGAGGTTCCGTCTGTCTGCACATCACAAGGAGTAATACAATATGTTGTATTTTCAGTTGAAGACCAAAAAGATGATTGATATCACCATAAAAAATGTGGTGTATGCTACACTCCTAAAAAGTCTTGCAGTCACTCAACAGGAAAATGAAGCTAGCTAAGAGCTAGACTGCCATCTAACTCTAGGCATAATCTCCTGAAATATTGCGTTAAAAGTCTGGAAGCATTCCAGGTATGTGATCAGATTATTTGAGTCCAAATGATACCTAAGCAAGTGAGGCAATAAAGAGATTAACCATAGATGAAGCAACTAAGAACTTGTCAAATAACTGAAAAAGGACCAGTACAAATGGAAACAAACATAAAGGGTACAAAAACATAGCAACAGTCAGTGTTTCTGGCTACAATAAACTTGTATTAATTGGTAAAAGAATGAAGAATGCAAGGAGTTGGAGAATAAAAGATAACGGCTGTTTTAAAATTTTCTTTTGTAAGCCATTCCATTTATGGAGGAATACAGCAGAAAGCAGTGCAGTTCAAATGAGCAATGTAAAAAGATGGAAATAGATAATTCTGCGAATGAAATGAATTCTACATTTAAAACCCTTCAAAGAAAGAAAATGCAAAGTGTTTGCAGTTTGTGCTTAACACAGAAATCACCGCTGATGCAGGCAGATTGCACAGGATCTTTCTTGTGCAGATGTCTGCAAAACAATCAATCATGATTAAATGGCAATCTTTAACTAGTGACACCGTTTGTATGAAGGGCAATTCCAGGGTTAAAGCCATGTGAAATACAATGACAAAGTAAAATGTCTTTTTAGTAGGAGAAAGGAGATACAAGCAATAGTAGCAAACTTACAATGTTTGAAAAACTAGGAGGAAAAACTGAGAATAGAAAATAGGAAAGGAAGTGAACGGCAAGATTGTGCAATTTTGTTAATGTATTTTAAGGGCTTGGGAGTTTGCCAGTACTATGTACTATATGGCTCACTTCAGGAGATTTTAAAGCATAAATGTGCCTTATACCTGTAAGTATTCTCAAAGTGTTGAGGTTGTGCGTGTGGAAATCCAGCTGGCCGCTGATGTAATGCTTCAGGCTTTCTGCTCACAGGTTTCATAGTGTGCTCGTGGGAGGATTTCTTGCTGTCTTAAACTGTACTTGCATACATGCTGCAGATGGTCCCCTTGTGGGCAACAAATTTGGGTCTCTCATCTATCTGTGGGCTAGCTATTAACAAATCTTAGAGAGTTCTACCCTTTAGCACATTTGGTAGAAAAGATCAAAAGTTTTGTGGAGGGGTAAACAAGTGATAGATGTACAAACAGTACAATCACTAAAACCTTCTTACTGTAGGAGACCAGACTAAAAAGCAGGGCCTACTAATTAATGCAAGGAGAAACGTATCGGTTGTTTAACTGAAGGATGTGTTGAGTGAAAGAACATGTTGGATGGGGAAATGAATGGCTGGGACTCATTTGATTGTAACACTCAAAGCACCAGACAATAGCATCAGAATTTCTTCAAAGCAGAACAATTCTCAAGAGAGCATCCTCATCTGCTGACTTGAATGAAATAGTGGGAAGAATAACATCAACTAAATGACTTTAATCTAGATTTGCTCCAGCAAATACTACTTGATGAGGCAAACTCCAGAATATTCTCTATAAATAAACTATTTGGACAGCATAGATTCCTGTCTTCTATTAGTGCTCAGCACCCAACATTCCACTGGACAAGAATGCAAATATTTGATGGGCACATAATATGTTTTGACAAAAAATTTCAGAAACACACCAAAGCAGCATGCTAAAACCTATGTTCTCCATTTGGAATTGAGGCAGCATGCACTTTTTTTTTTTTAATTAAATTGATAGAAATCACAGCCACTGGGGAAGTGCAGACATGGGAAAGCCCAAAAGAAACAGGAAAAGGGCGTGATAGTGCCCTATAATGGAAGGAGAAGCTTCTTGCCTGTTTACTTTTATGTGGAAATCCTTACTTTTTAGTCTAGGTAGAACCGCTTTGCTATATTTTTCAAAGGTGGGGATGGATGGGAAAGTGAGGTGCTTTGAAACCACCTTGGCAATGTTGTTACGTTATCAGAAGTTGAACTGTTAATCTGCTATTTCTGGTCTGAACTTCAGCACCAACACAGTTGCAGTCACATTACCAGCAAAACAAAAATTACTGTAGAAACATGATGACTTAGAGAAACAAGAGAGCACAAGTAAAGAAACAAGGAGCACAAGTCTTCTGTAGAGAGGTTGAGGGAGCTGGGGTTGTTCAGTCTGGGGAAGAGGAGACTGAGGGGAGACCTTATCGCTCTCTACAGCTA
>JAOTQQ010000004.1:16181193-16212572 GCA_026546715.1 Gallinago undulata
CCAGGGGAGGTTCAGGTTAGATATTAGGAAATATTTCTTTACTGAAAGGGTTATCAGACATTGGAATGGGCTGCCAAGGGAGGTGGTTGAGGCACCATCCCTGGAGGTATTCAAGGGATGAGTTGACATGGTGCTCGGGGATATGGATTAGTGTTGGGTGGTGTTTTGTGTGGTGTGGGTGGTTTTTGGGGGTTTTTTGTTTGTTTGTTTGTGGTTTTTTTCGTTGGTTGGACTAGATGATCTTAAAAGGTCCCTTCCAACCTAGGTGATTCTGTGATTCTGTGACTTCAAAAGCATTGAGCAGAGCAGAAAAGGTAATCTGTATTTTAAAAAAAAAAAAAAAAGGCTAACAGGACTGTAGGACTGTGGTGGATATATATATGTTCTATATATATATGGACTGGGGTTTTGATGTACCCTTTCGATGTATGGGCTGCATGTTATCCATGATTTTGGATTAAATGAGCTTGAAAGTATAGGTTGATACTTCTCTTCTTCTAGCAGAGCCAATTAGAAAAAAAATCCTGGTTCTCTCATGCCCTGGTCCCTTCATCCCCGCTGTGCTGCTCTTGTAATTCACTCTCCCTTTGGTTGCACTCTTGCAATTGTCAGTGCAGTTGTGTCCTCATCTGCCTCTCTGAAGTGATACACCAAAGTTTCTAAAACAGTGGGGGGCTCCTTTCTTTCAGTGATTCATTCTGGAGCAAGGTCAAAAAAGCAGCTGTGCTCATGTAAGAGAAAGGGGAAGGAGGGAAGGTAGGGAGTGTTCCTCTGCAGGAGGGGTCCTCTCAAACCAAGAGTGTTTCTGGAGGAAAGGTATTATTGCAGCCTTTCAATACTTCAAGGGGGGCTTGAAAGGAAGATGGGCCCTGTTGCGATAGGACAGGGGCTAATGGTTTTAACCAAAAAAGGGTAGTTTTAGACTAGATATAAGGAAGATATTTTGTACAATGAGGGTGGTATAACACTGGCACAGGTTGCCCAGAGAGTTGGTAGATGCCCCATCCCTGGAAATATTCAAGGTCGGGTTGCATGGGGCTCTGAGCAACCTGATCTAGATGAAGGTGTCCCTGCTCATTGCAGGGGGGTTGGACCAGAAGACTTTTAAAGGTCCCTTCCAACCCAAACCGTTCCATGGTTCTATTATCGCTGCATCCTTCAGGCATTTCATCTCAGTGTTTGAAGTCTGTAGATTACTGTGATAATCCAGAAAGTAAATGTAGTGGAACCTACAGTTGCTCATACCATATATTAATTTTTTTTAAAAGTGATCCTAAGAGTTATTTGAGCAAACTCATTAAAAGCTGTGTGCTATATTGTGACCATAAGGGTACATGACGTTTCTCCTGAGGACACAGAGATTATTCTTCAATTCCACCATTATTTAAGTTTTAACTTTGAAACGGAACTCTTGTTGGGGACCACAAATAGCTCAGTCAAGTCTACTCCGCAAAGAGTCTCACAGCAAAGAAATTAAGAGATTAGTCACGCCAGCTTGCCAGGAGGCTATTGCCTTGTATGTAATACTGAAATTGCAAAGAGGAACTTCTGAATTATGGAACTGTGCATAGTTATAGAAATACATTAATAGCGGAAACAGCAGAAGGACAAATGAGTTAATGTTGGAGTCGACATTGCCCTACAAAGCCAGGAACTGGTAGCTGAAAGACTGTGTTGTTGCTTTGTACTTCAGATCGAAAATGTATTGTTAGGCAATACTGCTTTGTGATGCCTGGATCGCTTCATGCTCTCACATGTCCAAACCCTGAATGTCTCGTTCAAGGAAAGATTTTTTTACTTGAAAAATCTTTGTTTATGACTCCTCTTTATCATCTAAGAGGAGGTGGCTTGCATATGGGAGACTGTACCTAGCCAGGAAACCTGGACTGAACTGCAGGTTCAGTAGCCTGAGCCTGGAGATGAGACAGTGCAGTGTAGAGTTTGGACAGTGGTCCCGGCTTTTTGCATCTCTGAAGTCTTCTGGTTGTGTGAGACACCTTCGGATGGATGAGGTTTCTGTGGCAAATGCGCATGTGTTATATACATCTCATAGATAGGGTAAAGTAGCCTAGTCACTGTGAGGGGAATAAAGACTGTTCCTCCCATGGTAGCTGCTAGTATGTAGAAGTGGGCAAAATGGGTCCCCTAATGTATGCTGGTATCTTATTTAATGTAGAGCAAAATAGTTGTAATTATGCTCATGAAGAAGCTGGCTAATCTGTGGAGCTTCTGCTCTGGTCTGAAGGTCTCCATGGTCTCCATGTCTCTTCTATAGCCTGGACTGTTTGTGGGGTTTTTTGGTTAATAAAAGCATGGGCAAATAAACTGTACTTTAAAATCTAACTCCAAATGATTGGTAAAGTTAAATTAGGAATAAAATTGTGTTCTGTGACTGCCTCTGTTCCCAATGAAGTAAAGATATTCAGAAGCTTAAAAGCTCACATCCTAGATTTTAATATCTATTTTTTTTTCGTTGTTGCTATTATTTGATTTCGATTTAGAAACACCAATTACTGAAAAAATATTATATTTCTGTGGGGTTTTTCCTATAGAAAACCACCCACAATTCTCTCTGTAGTATAACATCACTTTCTGTCAGGGCAACTGTTGTCAGGAACGAAAAATCTGTATGGCCAAATATTTCCCACTGCCTCCACCCAGTCAAGAGGCTCTTGGATAAATTTGATTTAGCCTGCATGCAGATGGAAGCAAGATAGTGATGGAGTTTGTTTTTTCCTCCTTTTCACTGGTATCTCAAAGAAATAAACAGACTTGGTAAACTCAGAAAATCTATTTGATTCCAGCCTCAGAAGTACAAGAAAACATCTAGAGAAGTAAAATCTCCCTCTTTCATTTTTCTCTATTGGTGAGACAGTAAATTTGTCTTTCAATTTCATTTAGAATTTCACTTATTTGAATACTAATGATTAGAAAAATAAAAGAAATTCAGTCAATGAAAGCATATATTTTTACCTTCTAAATACGTTAACTAAAATCTTGAAGTTGATATAATCTTGGACCCAAACTGTACATACCCAGTTTTCACATGTGGAAGTTGGCTTTGAATTTTGGGTTGTTTTTTTGTCTATGTTTCTTTTTGGGTTGGTTTTCTTTCTTTTTTTTTTTTTTTTTTGAGCTGGACATTTTTCAAAAATAGCTCTTCCCTATGAGTAATTTTTGATAACTGAGGATTACATTTTTTTTTTCTCTTGAAATGAAAACTTCCTACTGAGACATTGGCCAAAACCTCTCAATTCCAGGTTTTGGACTAGGGACTTGAGCTATCCCTAATCTTATGTCTGTTTGACAGAATACATCCTCAAAGGAATGCATCCTTTATTTTTTCCAAAAAATGAAATCAAGGAAAAAGTAGTCCATTAAAAAAAAATCCTTGCTTAAGGGATAAATTGTCAATGCTAAGGAAAATCAGTGTTGAGGTTTTGCAGCTATTCACTGGGAATCTTAGTATGGTACAAACAGATTTGGGTTTAAAGCCAAACATGTAACAGCTGTGTTGCTGGAAAACTGGGAGATCTTATTCTAAATATTTTAAGCCAAAAGAAATCTTTAAAAAAAATCTGCTATCCTTCAAAATGTTTTCATGTAATCAATCCCATTATCTTCAGGGGAATGAGGACTATTTAACTGTTGCTAGATTGTATCCTTAAAAGATGATGTATTTATATTCCTAATTCAGAAAGACAAATGGATAAAATCTTGAATTCTGGAGAATATAGTACAAGTTACTTCAAAACCAACTTTTTTAAAATACAAAGAAAAACATACCTATGAAGAGTCTGAGAGGATTTGATTTTTAACTTCAGCATAACCAACAAGTCTTGTTACTTCTTAGGTTTTTTAAAAGAACAAAACACCCAGGGAGTGGCAGGCAGGAGCTTGTATTTCATGTCCCACCACCATGGCGCTGGAAGGATCTTGGTCAGTAGGAGTCCTAAGGTAGTGGCTCCTTAGTGTGCCAAGTTAGAGGGAAGCAGTGGAGGAGTGGATGTGAGCTACAAGGGTCAGTGCACTACATTTTGCTTACAGCAAATGGGCTACTTCTTTAAGAAATGGAGGAATACAAGAATGTTAATTGTTAATCACCAACTCATTGGCAGTGCTGAGTAGAGATGCTGTGTTTACCAATAACATGCTGTGTGCTACAAAGAGGTGAAACCCTCAGACCATGAAGAAATTATCACACCTTGATCCTGCTAAAAACATTTCACTTACGAAGAGCTGGCTTGGGTTCTAGCTCTTAGGGAAAGTCATCTCTGCTTGTAGAGGCAGAAATGAACAGAGCCACTAATGCATGCTTACTAAGTAAGAGTTTGTGACAAGTGATACTGGTGGTAACTGTGTCTTGGGTATGAGACTGGATGAAATTCAAAAAGGCAGTGGGATTTGGGAGGTCTGTTCTCTTGGGAACAGCAGGTACATGGATTCTGCCATCAGCAGTACAGGAACTCCTGTTGCAGGAAGGTTTGTATGGGTTGGATGCATCTATTCTGCCTCCTGTACCAGTAAACTTACAAGAACTCACTGTTCTTGCAACTTTGCTTGTAAAATTTGTTAAAAAAATTATGGAAATAGCCTCCCCCTTCCAGAGTTCCCCAGGGTGGAGTTAAGGCTACCTGAAGTGGCCAGTATGAGACATTATCTCTGTCATACTCAAGCTTTCATGCAAAACCTGAATGACAGGGCTTGGAGAGGATCTGTTTTCACATTTCAACTGAGAAATGTAGCAGCTTTTCAGTGCAGTGGTTCAGCCCAACTCCTTCAGGTGTGGGGGATTTGCTAATACTTGACATATCCGAATTTAGCATGCTGAATCCTTTACAGAGTCTCTCTTTACTTAACAGGCTTCATTTCTACAGTGCTCCTGGGTTGGGAGAGAGTGGGTACCATGCCCAGGCCAGTGGGCCTATCCTAGCACAAGACTAGGGCTGAGCAGCCTGCCTGACAGTAACATCTCCTGGTGATGGCTGGACTTGGAAGAGACCTTTAAGGTCATCAACCAAAATGATTCTATGATTCTGTGGCTGGAAACTTTTGGGGTGCTTGGCACTATTGCTTGAGAACAAGACAAGAGCTGCAGATCCAGCACTCCCAAAAGCAAACCCACTTTCCCTTCATTGCTCCGAACAGCTACTGGGACAGAAATGAAGTGGCTTAAAAATACTTGGTGCACACAGAAGTTGGGACAGGAGTTAAAAGAACAGGAATAGGGCAGATTGACTCTTCTGAGTCCCGTTTGGTTGGAGCCCTGCTCTTGTATGCTCTGCTGCAGCCCAGTGACCCCCAGGCTTTTGGAGCACAGTGACCACTTACTCATACTCGCAATATGGTGCGCTGACCTACTTTAAAATACTTGATTTCAGCTGAGTCCCGCTCTGAGGAGTCGGCAGCAGCTTTGCTTCAACGCCTGCCTTATTTTCCTTTCCCAGACTAAGTCTTTAGTGCAATAATTACTGTACAAACTCCAAAGCCCAGCAAGCTGCTCCACATTCCAGTTTTGCAGGAAGTAAAATCTGGGCCTGCCAAGTCTGCTCGCTCAGCTGCGGCCGCTCGGCATCCCGAATTCCTGCCCCCTTGGCCGGGAAAGGGGGGGTGGGGGGTGTTATGTAACAGGCGCATGCCGGGTCTATGACTTTTTTTTTTTTTTAAATAATACACAAAATCAGAAATGAATGAGTGTGATGTGGCAGGAAGCACCTTGTATGAAAGGCAGAAATGGGGATGGAAAGATGACAGTAATATGTTTTTTCAATACTAGGTTAAAGCAAAGAAATACTCACTTAAGCAGCAACTCTGAGGTCCCCAAGGCTGGCTTTAAAAGTTATAAATGAAGTAAACTTCAAGAATTGCACGGTCAATTTATTTGACAGCATGAGCTTAAGTTACGCTAACAGCTGTTTTAAAAACTTCTCTTAAGAGAGACAGAAGTAGTGTGGCAGCTGCCTGTCTTTCTGGAAACATGATGATAAAAGTATTAGGGTTACAATAGTAACCTCCTCCTGCAAGAAGATGAGGCAGTTAAGGTTGGAACCACTACATCGGGGACCCGAGTGTATCACCGGCCCACACCAGCCTCCTCTGGAACCTCTGCCCATGGCCTGGGGCTGTGCTTCAGTTCAGGCTTCCTGACTGTGTGTCCGGATGGGACTCGGATCTGTGTTGTGGCTTATCTCCAGCCTCATCTCCTGTTGCTCCTGACTGGACCCTCTGCATAGAATCTGGACCTAGTTTATCCCTTTGCTTTTTCTGGGACTGCTGATGTGCCAGCCAAACCCCCTCCCTTTCTCCCCCCCGCCCCGCCTGTCCTGTTCACATGCTGCGAGATTGCCTCTTGTTGGTGAGGGGTCTGTCTGCACCCTGGTCACCTTCAGTCTTTGCTCATGTCCTTTGGTGCAGCAGCCCCACTCCTCCTGCTGGTCTTTTACCAGCCTGCAGTGGGCACATCGTTGTTACCAAGTGCTGAATTACACACCATGCTCCAGCTGGGAGGTACCGGACAGCTGGCACATAGTGATACATACCAACTCTCCTGTGGTGTGTATGTTGAACTCTTCTGTGCTTCATCAAAGTGCTACAGAAGCTAATGGAAATCAACTTCATCCCGAGCAGGATTGTGCCATCCATATATCTCAGAACTTCTCAAGGTGTCTGGCTGAGCATGACTCAGTTGATTGCCAGCGTGTTTCCTGACCTCTCTTTCTGGGTCACATCTTTTCCCGTATACTGGGGGCATTGATTGCTTCTTGGGATGAGCTCAGACTTTTGTTTAACAAATTTCCTGTTGTTGTGGGGACCAGAGCAGGGTGGTGCTCAGTTTCTTCAGTTTTCTTCCTGTGGTGTGTTACCAAGCTCTGGGGCTCTTGCTCCAGGTCTGAACCTTGCCGATATTTGTTGAGAAGTATTTTATAGCCTGTGATGATACTTGTAGCCCTTCAGGGTTCAATAGCTATAGTGCAGATATCTTAGACTTGAGCAAACAGAACTTGTAGTCAGGGTGCCTCAGTCTTAGTTTCCCCCCAAAAAAAAGAGGAAACAATGCAAGAGGAAAGTTCTCTTCACCTCTATACTAAGTGTGAAAGTTGGAGGATGTTTGATCTCTGATGCGTAGGGTTGGGACAGCTGTGATCTCCTCTGCTAGAAATCAAAAATACAGTTTCTGCCCACTTGATTCTGGTGTGAACAACCTAAAAAAAAAAAAAAAGCCTGGCAAGGAAGCAGGAGGGACTAGGATCCTGCCTCCACCCCTGCTGCAAGAGGAGGGTGAGGTCAGTGATGTGGGTGCTCGGGAGCAGGCTGTGCTGTACTGAAATCTGCTGTTGCATACACATTCCATCCTTCATTCCCTAATATTGGCTGTCCCTGAACGGCTCTGCCCCAGAAGGCAAGACCTCCCTTGCCACAGTCCATCTGAGCCTATTAACTCCATGCTTACCTGCCAGGGTCATGCTCAGGTATCGTAGCCAGGCTAACCCTACCTAAACCGGGATCTGCAGCTGCAGCAGAACAGCAATGGCTGGGCTTCACCTGGTTGGAAATGAAAAAATACTACCCAAAAGTAAAACTGTGTTTTGAAAGGAATATATAGTGAAATCTTGTTAAAAATCAGCAAATTCTGAAGTGAGGGGCAAGATGGTAATTTCTAAAGATTAACTAGGAATAGGAGGTGGGGAACAGCCTGCCTGTCCTGTAGCATTAGAATCAAAATACAAAAAAGATGGCAGAGAAGTGGGCCATAATTAATTTACCAGGATGCTATAGCTCTCATTTCACTTCACTACAGTAATAACTAAATGAAAATCCAGATCGTGTCTGAGCACATGAAGAAATAAACAGTTCCTGTGTATCTCAGAGAAGAATGAATTTCACATTGCTGTCGCTCCCAGTGGTTCTTCGGTTTACTCGAAGATGGTCGTTATCAGAGTAGTACATTCTTTAAAGATGAAATAAACTTGTTTTTGTTTTGAAATTACATACTTCTGCATCATCAACACCCTAAGCAAGACATTTTGTAAACATTTCTTGTAGTAAAGTTTTATAATGACAAAACCAGGCTAAAATATATGTATGAAATTTAGAAGGTCATGAGGCACTGCCTGTATCTTATGGGGTAAATTCCTCTGAAGGGATTGTTAACCTGATGCTGGAGAATTCTGTTGCCTCAAGTACTGCCCCATCTGAGAGATCACTTAAAAACTATGGCTCTCTTGGGATGAGAAGTGTCTTATATGCTTCTAGCACTGTTTATTATTATGAAAGCTAATGGAAAAATCAGATTTGGAAAAGTTATTATACAGTTTCTGTGCTACTAGAAATCCAGCAACTTTATCAAGAATTTTAATCCTTTCTGCTACAGATCTCCTGTCCCTTTCCTTGTGATCTGCTGTGGGCCCTCCGTACAAAAGTGATGGAATTTGTGTGAAAATCTGAGCTGTCCTTTGCACAGGCCTAATTGTGCTGTTGATAACTTTTAGACCTGATTTTAAAATCTTGTGTAGTATATTTAATAGAAGGAATTTTATAAACAGATGAATTATTATTAATTCTTTTAAGTTGAGATTTTTTTGAAATTATCAATAAAACCATTTCCCAGTACACTTAAGTATTCCACACTGCATTTGTTTTGATCTGGGACACTTTCCTGTTGTTCAGAGTGCCTGCACTTATGTGTGTGCATTCATTCCTATGATGGATGATTTTACTTTGTGCAGCTAAAGTTTTTGGGGAACCAGTCCATTTTGGCAAACTTGACCAGATAGGAAAGGAAGAATCTACACATATCACTGCAACTCTCACACATGAAGGGAGTGAATTTATTTAACCTTTTAAGAGACAAGGCTTAGACTTTCTCCCATAGATTACTCTTAAGTGGACCATTTAACTTGCTGCTTCACTCTGTGCTTCATAAACTAGGAAGGACTAGAATTATTGTTATTTTTTAAGTGTGGCAAGACTTGAGCATCTTGTGACCCTCTTACAGCTTCTTCCCAAGTGATATGTGCATCTGCAGCGTTTTGGAAAAGGAACTGTAAGAAAGAGGTATTTTTGGTGTAACTTGATTAGCAAGTCAGTTGCTGTGTGTCTGGAGCACTAGTGAAGGATTTCTTTGTCAGCTTGTCTTTGTAGTCAATAACCTTTTGTGGGAATACGCTCATTTATTCACAGGCTGCTTATGTACCTCTGGCACAGACTTTTTTTCTTTAACCAGCAGATCTTGCAATCTATTTCATAAGCTCTCTTGTCTCCTGTATGTGTGGCTTGCCAACTGTAAGTCATGGACTGAGTTTTATAGAAAATGCATAAGCATGTTCTCTATATATGTACTCATTCTGGCAAAAGCTGTATTACCCAGGCCTCACTATAAGCTGTATTTCTGCATAAAAACCTAGCGTGCATGCGTGTTTGAGCTGGCTGTTGAGATGGATGTTGGAAACTTATCTTTAAAGCTTCATTGCAAGCCAGAAAATTTTGAAACTTGGCATACTGCTTTTGGAGTGGGTGCAGTTCATTTAGTTAAATTTGGGTCGTTCTCTTTATATAGTCCAGGTTCCCTAGGGTAGAGGGAAGTACCTAATTGCAAATCTGTCTTGCCAAGTACTTGGCAACTAGAGCTTCCCCCCTCAAAGGAGTTTGTCTCTAAAGCAGATAACGTGCATTTGGATTAACCTGATGCTTTAGGCTAGCAAAGGGCAAAGAGTTTGAAGACTAGTTTAGAAATTAAGTATTTATAACTCACTTATTCATTTCTAGGCACTGTAGATACAATACTATTTTAGCATGTGATTAGTTGAAAAGAATGTCTTAACTCTGTATTTTTCA
Organism: Gallinago undulata; assembly: GCA_026546715.1. Classification (NCBI taxonomy): domain Eukaryota; kingdom Metazoa; phylum Chordata; class Aves; order Charadriiformes; family Scolopacidae; genus Gallinago; species Gallinago undulata. The sequence goes on from JAOTQQ010000004.1 coordinate 16,191,028, forward strand.
ACTCCTCGTGCCTTTTCATCCTTGCCCGTATTGGTTTATGTTGCATTTGAGGGTGATTTATTGGGTGAATTATCAGGCTATGAAAACATTTTGTACCTATCTAGCACACAAACGTATATATCTATTTAATTTTCAAGAAATTTGCATGCTTTATTTGAATCAACTGGATTGCTAGAGCTTGAGAAGTATGTTTATGGCTTTGTGTATGTTACAGAAATCTGGCATCTAAGTCAGAGTTTGCAGTATGTGCATACCAGGAAGCACATATCAGCAGAGCAGAGGTACCAGCAGAATTAAGGGCCTGCAGTTGCGGCTGCCCAGTCCTGTAAATCTGCAATACTGCAGAGTCAGCACAGGCCCCACTTGAGCAGAAACCTAAACATCTGTTTAACTTTAGGCATGTGCTTAAGCTTCTTTGACATGAGCTGCTAAGTAAGGGGGCTGGGTTTGTTTCTCATAGCTATTCCGAGTGCTTTGCTTCACAGGGTTATGCTTAGGAAGCACTTTTCAAACAGGATGAGGTTTGTTCCCTAGCTTCAGCCCGCCTTCATATAGCGGGGCAAGATATAGGCATGCCGTCCCAAACTTTCTTCCTTTTCTTTGTCTCTTCATGCTCAGTTTGCAGAGGGGGGGACCTTAGGTGCCCCAACCTGGAAGGAAGCTGTAGCTTGTTCATGTAAATCTCCAATCTGGACAATCAAGGGATGGCAACCGCAGGGCTGTGGGGCACACAGCTGCCCCAGCATACAAATAGTCTACAAAATGCTTGGTGTTGTCTTTTCACTTTGAAGCAGTGTAGTGTGTTCAGTAATACTGGATTGCATAGGCTGGCTGGCATTCATGCAATTATCTGAGGAACCCTGGCTGTGAAAACTTGCAGTGCGCTTGTTCCTTAGTCCTTCAAGCTACACAAAAAAAAATGTCTCTTTCCTTTGGACGGAATTCCATTCCCATTTCATTTTGTTGCTGCTCCTCCTGTGTGTTTACAACTCATCTATTTTCTTCTGGGTTTTGCCTGTCCAGATTCTTTCTGTACTCATGCTTGTTATTAGCTGCAGTAGCCTGTGTGTGTATATTCTAACATTATGCTATGATTAAGTTCTGAATTAAAATCTCAGTTGTCTTAACTCTTATGATAGCAGCATCAAAGAGAATCTTCTGAGAAGAACTGTGCCTGAAAACTCTTGGAGGAAATTACATACTTGCCCTGACAATGATGTGATACCTGAAAAGTTACTGGCAAAATAGCAGTAGTCTCAAGCCTTTCAGTTGAGCTCTATTCTCCCAGACAGTGGAAACTGCTACTTTTTTCCACTCAAATGAAGGAACTCAGCTTGGAGGCCTCTTCATACTCTTTGGTCACCAGCAAGTTTTGGAAGAATTGTAAAAGATCCCTCCTGTGCTTAGGTCTGGTATACTTAATCACATGTTATAAATTTGATAAACATTTTCTGGGAAGGAGAATGTAGAAGCCAAAGGAGAGAGAGGGGAAAACATCTTTTGCTTATTGCTATCAGAAAGCCTTATTTCTGAACCAAGGGAAACAAAGCTTAACAACAAATTATATTTTTCTGTTAACTATGTGGAGTGGTTCTAGAAAAAATCAACCCTGTGTAGGAGCACAGGCCAACAGGAAGATCTCCCTCCATTGGAGTGGGAGAATGTTAACGACTCGTTACAGTTTGTTTGATGGGATTTGGAATTTATTGTGGTATCTGGTAGCATCCATCTTTCAGTTCTTCATCTGTTTTGATAACGAAAAAATCCTGTGCTGCTGTATCCAGCTCCGCTCCTCCTGATAAATAAGCTGCATATCTTTAAAAGCCATCTATTATCCTCTGTTTGTCAGTTTTATAAACTGGAAAAGATTAGTGGGAAGAGAAAGGAAGGGTTGCTGCTCACACTGTGTGCAGGGCCTGATGGCATCAGGGAGGCAGCAGCCCACTCCGCTGAGCAGGGGTCTGGGGAGGATGGCTGGGGGGATGCCCCAACAGGGCACTTCCCTGCTGCTGCATCCCACCTGGAGCTCCTACCCCAAAACCCTGCATGGCTCCAGGCGTGAGGAAATACCCTCGCAGAGCTCTCTGATGTTCTCTGGGTCTGGGTTGCTGCTGGAGCTGATTATTTGGACCAGCATTAACTGTTGAAGAATGACTTTTTCTGCTTGGCCATAAGCTCTTCTCCCTGGAAGAGCTGTCCTCCTCCTAACCACTACCCTGAGATCCTGTGGCTGGTGGCACTGCTGCTCCGCATCTGCAGCTCCCTTGCCAGTCATATGGACACTCTAAACTGTGCCAGCTGCCATGTTTTGGGGACCACAGGTTTCGCCTGCCCCAAACACTGAAACTAGCAGAGGTAGCTTAGCACTACATCCCCACTTTGCTCCACCCCTTCCTTAGCAGACTCTCTGAAGGTGGCAGGCCTGGGACACCTGCCATCCAGGCACATAGAGCTATGAGAATGAGCACAGCCATCTAGAGCTGCCTCACCCCAGCTTTGGCACACAGCAGTGCTTTTTGAAACACACATGCACACATGAATGATGTCATGAAGCCATCTCAGGGCACTGCTGGACAGAATTGTCCTGTTCTCCAAGAGGTGAGCATTCCTCTCCCACCATCTCTAATGACTGCGGGTGTGTTTCTTGTGCTACCTGAATTATTTTTTTTTTTACCTATAATTTAACATAGACTTCTGTAAAAAACTAGGACTTTCTCATACTTTCCAGTAAAATCATGAGGAGGAATTATTTTTCTAAATTCCAGGTTGTTGCACTGGAAAATACAAAAGAGAACTGCTGGGATTAACCCAAACAACATGCATGTGGCTGAATCACAGCACTGAATTTCTCCCCTGGATATTCTGAGCCTTCTTTGAACATTACGAATTAACATTTCGCTTAGGCTGATACTGGCAATAGAGGATGAGTGATGTTAATACTTGAAAGTTGTATGACATCTAATTTTCAGGTTTGCATGCCAAAACCTAGCATGTACTGAGGCACTTACAACTGACATGTAGCTGTTGTTACAATTTAAACATGTGGTGTGTCTCAGCATTTCATGTCCCTGATACACAAATATGACAGGGTTAAAATCAGTGAGTTGTAGGCACAAAGGTATGGCTACCTCTTCGGAATAATTAGTACATGCTAGAACAAAATCATACCATCTCACAGCAGAGTACACCAGGGTACAGGAAAGGACTACAAAGATGATGATGAGCCTGGAGCATCTCTCTTCGGAGGAAAGGCTGAGGGACTTGGAGAAGGACTTCGTCTGGAGAAGACTGAGGGGGAGATCTGATCAACACCTGTAAATACTCAAAGGGTGGGTGTCAAGAGAATGGGGTCAGTCTTTTTTCAGTCTTTCCATCTAAACATGAGGATAAACTTCTTTACTGTGAGTGTGGTAGAGCACTGGAACAGGCTGCTCAGAGAGATGGTGGAGTCTCTGTCTCTGGAGACATTCAAAACCTGCCTGGACACGTTCGCGTGCAACCTGCTCTAGGTGAACCTGCTTTGGCAGGGGGGGTTGGACTAGATGATCTCCAGAGGTCCCTTAAAACCCCGTATCATTCTGCGATCTCACAAATTGTGATTATGGTCAGTCAGCACTTCAAAGGTAATTGGTTTGATATGGTAATTTGAATTTTTTACCTCAAATTTTACTGGGAGGCAGTAGGCAGAGTGAAGCATGTCCAGATCACACTGTCATCTCCAAGGATCAGTATGTAGTCCTAAAGGTGGTGCGAGAGCAGGAGCTGTGTGGTTCAGCAGCAATCAGATGAAGTGGCAAATTGTCCAACAAAATTGTCTGAGTTCATTAGGATCCAAAATGCTAGAAACAGTAGGTTTAATTAATCAGTTTTATGTGCTCTATGAAATTTGTAGGTGATGAATCTTCATGAGACCATTTCAAAGAAAAGCCCTTGTTTAAGACTCATTTTATACACTCTGAAAGAAGGCCAGGGAATGCAGTTCTGGAGCACTCTTGGTCCAGTATATTTGCATCCAAAATAATTTACTAGGGATCCTGCAGTCCTCGTTTTGCTGTGCTGGCTGCTTTATCATATCTAACTCATAATGCATCAAACTAGTCAAAGAATTGATTTTTAGCAAATGAAAAGCATAGCAATCAGGAAGTAAGTTGAACCTCTCTTCCTTCATAGGCTGCCCGCAAGTGAATATTCCAGAATACTGTGATTGTTACAAAGACAACTGGGGTAAATACCTAAAAATGCAAACTACATACTGGGGTGGGTTTTTTCATGAAGCAACTGTAATGAATATGACTCAAGTTATAGAGCTCGTTGCAAGCACACCTGCCATGGAAAACATATGCTATATAACCAAATAACTGGTTCCTATGAAGGATCCCAGTAGGCAATAACTGCTTGGCTATAAACTGCGTGCAGGACAATTCTGCGCTGTGGTGAATTGTCCATGGTAAACTACACTAGTTCAACCCATTAAATCAAAAAGTACTAAAGGAACAAAAAGATCTCTGATCTGAGTGTTGTACCCTCCTGCAGTAAGTCAGCTTTCGTAGTCCCCTCGCTTCTGGGATGTGGAAGGAGCCCTACGAGTAGCTACGGCAGCCCGTGGGAGTGGGCTGGCAAACAGAAGGCAGAATAACTTTTTTGGGAGTTTTGAAAACAACTTTGAAACAAATTTTAGACCTGAATGTGAATCTGGTGAAGGAAAAAGGTGTTGATTTGTTTATGGAAGCAAGAAAAAGGATGGCTGTAGCATTCTGTGTGCTCTGAATCTCCCTTTATTACTTTTCTCCAGTGTAAGACAGCGGCATAGACGCATAGAAATTCCACCAAAACTTAGACTTCTTTCATTTGAAATGGGTATTCTCAGGTCAGATAAGACAAGACTAAAGAGAAGAAAAATGAAACTCTACAGAGAACTCTAGAATTTCTTACTGCCAAGTCCAATGAGGGGTTCTGATAAGGAAACAGAGATCTATCATAGAATGGTTAGAGTTGGAAGGGACCTTGAAGATCATCTAGTTCCCACCCCTCTGCCATGGGCAGGGACACCTCCCATTAGACCAGGTTGCTCAAAGCCCCTCCAATTTGGCCTTGAACACCTCCAGGGACGGGGCATCCACAGCTTCTCTGGGCAACCTGTTCCAGTGTCTCACCACCCTCAGGGTGAAAAATTTCTTCCTGGTACCTAATCTAAATCTTCCCTCTTCCAGTTTGAAGCCATTACCCCCGATTCTATCACTACATGCCCTTGTAAAAAGTCCTTCTCCAGCTTTCCTGTAGGTCCCCCTTAGGTACTGGAAGGCTGCTGTAAGGTGTCCCTGGAACCTTCTCCAGGATGAACAACCCCAACTGTCTCAGCCTGCCTTCACAAGAGAGCTGCTCTAGCCCTCTGATCGTCTTCAGGGCCCCTCCTATGGACTCACTCCAACAGTTCCATGTTGCTAGGCCACATTCCTATCTTTTCACATTAAAAAGTAAAACTAATTATGTGTTATTTGTTACAAGTAGTTTGTTTATGCTATATCAAAGAAATGGATCAAATGGATACCTTAGGTAAAACACTTCTTAGCATTAGTACTTTTTGAAACAAAGGTATAATTAGGGCATAGATTAAAATCTGACTCTTCTGAAAGCCATGGAACAACTTTGTGTAAGAAAGCAAGTAACACGTAACAAAACCACCATCTTCCCTGCCATATCCCCACAGGGAGATTTAAGTCTTTCCAGAAACGGAATAAACAATACTCTGGGGATACTCAGGAATGCTTATGGTGGTTAGTTTTTAACATGATACACTAAAGCATTGTATAGGGACAAAATTCTTGCAGAGTCAAAGGACATGAAAGTAAAAAGGGGCTGAGTCACGGAGAGGCAGAATTAAGTATACAACAGACACATTTAAAAACCCTCGGTTATCTGAGTTATGCTGTACCTTTCTGATGCAAAATATCCAATTTACTGGACCCTCACCTCAGTGGTACCAGAAATCTTTTGTTACCAGAGTAACAAAACTCTATATGCTGGCCTTCCTAAGTGTATGATCAACGGGACTATCCCATTTCCACCCACGGTGTGCAGGCTGCCAATTTAAATATTTACTACCCCTTGAAATGGCCAGCCAGGAACACAGCAGCAGAAAGGAGTTTGAACCATGTATGTATTGCCACTGACCTGGGCCATTTTCTGTTTTCTGGATAAGGTACAAGAGGAATTTGAAGTGAACATGCTGTGGACGTTAGTAGACAAATTCACTATGTGCTTTAAAAAAACAAACATAAAAAAAACCCCAAACTAAAACATTTACAATTATGCTACAATAAGAACATTGCTTGAGTAACGTCTCAGAGATTTGTCCTTGCTATAAGCCTACCACTTGAGATACACTGTTTTATTATAGAATAGGAATTAATGAAGCCATTAAGTATTAGTTCCCTTTAAAATGCTCTTATTCTACTAAGTGCCTTCAGTGGCTGGTCATTTTCTCCTCATAGTTGAACTGTCTTTGAAACGTGGTGATAAATTGAATAAATGTGACAAAATTATATTTTTTTTTACTTCTATTGTCTTGTGAGCACTGCCTTCAGGAGATAGGAAAATTTCAGGTGTGCCCTGCTAAATGCAAACACTTTCTTTTATATATGTAATCTAGCTCAGAAGAGGTACATACCTCTTCATCACCAACTAATATTTGAGGCAGCCTCTAAAGGCTTTTTTTCTTTTTCTTTGTATTTTAGACTAGTAGAATGTAATGGTCAGAAAGATGCTAGGAAAATAAATCATCCTTGTAAAGGAAGTAGTATTTTTTTTTTTTGGCTTGGCAGTCAGATCCAAAATAAGATGTATCACTGTAGCCGGAAGAGATTATAAAGCCCACTGTGAGTTTGATGTGTGTTTTATTCCTACAAAACTACAACTCACTGATTGCTAGATTTCCCATGTTAGAGGCACCCTGGAATGAAAACCTCCTTCATGTTCTACCTTAAGGTCCAACATAGCTCCTGGCCAGAGGAACTTGGCTGGATATTGGGCAATTATGGAAACACTTTAGGATCTCATCACACCTGGTGGCCTTAAGAGGCCACTCAAGGATTATGAGGGAGCCTTTTACACCTGCACAGGAAGTCTTGGCTGTATATTTGTTCCACATGGCTTTTACTTTCTGAAGAGTGGAGAATATGTAAAATCTAGACATAGCAAATATATAAAGCAAGGAGGGTACTGCATATTCTCAGAATATTGATGTCCCGTTTCTTTTCATATCCACATAGTATTGTGCTGTAAATAAACACTTCACTGAGTCCAATCTCAAAAGTGATAGGACTACAAACTCATTAGAATTTTAGAATTTCATTTATCCCGTATTATCAGTATTATCCAGAAAAACTAGTGCTGTTTTGCAAGTGTTTCCTCAGCCACTCTTAGGAAGATGCCCTCCTGTTTCCTAATTATCATTTACAACTAGGAAAAATGTCATAAACTTAACACACGCCACAATTTCACCCAGCCCGGTTTAGTACCGAGAATAAAATAGACTGCCCTATGCTAAAAACATAGATGTATTTAGATTTGCTCCCAGCATTCTCTTCTCAGGATTCTAGGTATCAATTTCTCTTCATCTTTCCAAGGCCATGCTGCTTTTTGCTGCTGTTCTGGTTTCTTTCCAATTTATTAATAACCTTGTCATAGCATGGTGTCCAGAACTTAACAGTAATCCAGCTGCAGCCTCACAACTGCTGAACACGTGTTGCAGCAATGTCATTTCTGTGGTGCAGTTTCTTCTAATTGAAGCTCTCATGGTAGGAGATTCACATTCAGTTTATAAACATCTCAAATCATGTAACTAAACTTGGTACTTGGCTATTACCTTCGGTTTTGAGAGATTCTTAGAACCACAGGAGAGAGAAGCAGAAAGCTCAGTGGCAATCACTGCTCACCTCCAGTGTTTTCTTGCTATTTTCCTTATTTTTCTCTTTTTTTTTTTTTTTTTTTTTTCCATTGAGACCTCATTGCATTTAACATTTTACTTCTGGCTTTCATTCTTTTGTGGAGTGCTACAAAAAGTACTTTGTAAGCATATGCTTGTTCAAACATATTTTTCTTTTCACTTTATCCTTCCCCAGAAAAAAACCTCTCCAGGTTTTCAATAAATAGCGCTCTGGAAGAAGGAATACCAATGTGTCCTTCTAGCTTGTTATGGAATATAGTAAGTTTAGAATTGTTCCTTACAGAATTTTATTCACCCTTAATGTTTTGGTAAAAATGCTATTAGCAGTGATTTCCCCTTTTTGGCTATTAAACTTCAGCAATGGTTAATTGCTCTAGAGCCTGCTGCAAGGAGCTGTGGATAGCAGGAAAGCTTAAAAAGTTGAAGTCACTTAGAAAGTTCACAATAGATAGTTGACATATTTTTGCTTGCTGTCAGCTAGTGCTCTCATAAGACCATAGACAGCATGAGTGAATGTAGGAGGAAACAATACATCTGCAGACACTGGCAGACAGCATTGCTTGCCAAATTTGGCCACAGTTCCTTTAGATAAATAATTTCTCAGTGACGTGCTGTGTTGAAATTATATAAACAGCAAAAATTACTAAGACCTGGGCCCCAGGGTCTTGTGGGTTTCAAGATTTTCTGCAATCAATATTCTGACATCTGCAAATATTTTTCTCTAACAGCTGATGCCAGGAACAGAGCAGCATTACCATCACTTTCTATGTATTCAAGTCTTTGCAGCCCCAGCCCCAGTCAGGACCTTTGCACTATTATAATCTCCAGCTCATATGAGAAGGCTTATACAAAAGTTATCAGAGCAGCAATCTTTTCTCAGAATGACTTGTAACCTCTTATAGCAACAACACAATTAGAGTTTTAAGAAATGTACATGGAGAAACACTGTATTAAGTTCCAGTCTCCAGAATTATCAAGGGGTTTAGAGTAACTTCTGCTGAACATAACTTACTTTGCATATTGAATATACAGGTTAGAGGTTATTAAGGTTGTTTCTCCTACTTAGGACTGGACAATAGCTGGCTTCTAGCTCTCTGGTAAGACTTCCTTGATAATTAAGACACTTCCACTGTGACAGTCACAGACACTAGAGGTATCTGGAAAGTGTTTTCTATCACTGAGGAATTCATGCAGGAAACAAATGTTCATAATTCTTCCTTAACAGAAACATCCCACAGGAAAACCTTACCTGACTAATTTTATAGAAGCATCTCTAGACAACCTGCCGAAGTTATAAAAACAATTCCTTTATTTAACAGCTATTCCTTTAAAAAAATCAGGTTCCATAACAAAAATCAAACCTATGCGTGTCACATGAAACGTTCTTAAGGCAGTAGCTGTTGAATATTGACAGTTACCCAAGGCACTGAGGAAACATGGGCTATGCAGAATGACTAGTTGTGTTTATTACTATTACCTAACTAGGAAAGACCAGACAAAAACAAAAACGTACTTTTAAAACAGTTACACTTTTCTTCTGATGATATAACCTCCAGCACCTGGCCTCTCCACTAGCAAAACTCCCAAAGTAATACTGTTCTCTGAAAATAGTCTGAACAAAATTAACACGCTCTGTTCCATTTTCAGTCCCCCATGTACTAATAGGAACAGAGCAGAGATATGCAAGTACAGAAAAAAGTCTCCCAAGCACTTTTTTATTTCAGTCATACCTTAAGGCAAATTTGTAAATTTTAAGGGAATATATCGAGAATTAAGCATAGAGCTTGTGAAACTAATTTTATGTTTTTTTGTAGTTTTTTATCAAAGTTAACTTTCTCAGAGAACAGGTACATACAGCAATAACCCCTCAAATGTGTCTTAGGGTAAGACCACGTTAGTGATGTTTATGTAACTTTTACATCTGCAAGTATTTCTTAAAGTAAACTTACATTTGCAGTCCAACTGTACAAGACAAAATTTCAGTAGTTCTGTGCACAGTGTGATGGTATTTGAGCGAGTATAGATATTGATGGCAGCAAAGTAAAACTACCTCAGTGCTTCATTTCCACATAAAATGTATGAAAGCAATAATATGGTATCTTCTCAGAAAATGCCTTTAAAAAAAGGATGCAGCAAAGCCTCTTTTGCAGTTATTCTTGTTGCAGGGTTTAAGTCTAGTAGCTTATCAAGTAGGTCATATGCTTCATCGGGAACCTGATCCCATCCTTTCATGTCTGTTGCCTTTATTTCCAAAGCACCATCACCTTCCTGAAAGCTCTCTAAGTGTTGTTTTCCAAGTGTCTCAGGAGCACACGGTTTCTCTACAGCAGCTGGCAAAGCTGAGTCATTTCCAGACTTGCTGGGCACTTCACCCTGGGATCTCTTACAGCTGCTGTTTGTTCCTCTCAGCTTCTCACAGAGGGTTCTTAAGTTTTGTGCTGGGACAACTTGGGTACACAGAACTGATTTACCTGGAAAAAAATTTTTACAGTAACTGACATTTTATTATACTTTCCATGCAACTGTAACATCTAAGTTTGTTTGAAGTGTAACCAACATTAAAAAAAAAAAAGTCGACCTGTCAAAACCCCAAATCTAACCCTCCCACTCCTCCAAACCAGCCATGTTATAAACAACAGTCCCAGCAAGTCAGAAGGACAATAATCTCAGTTCTGCTCAGAACAAAGAAGCTGTTTGGGTTTGTCTGTGAAGTTATGTAGTGACTGCCACACACCATCTTTTTGCATTTCACTGTCGCTTTAACAGAACTGAAGAAAATTAGATACCCTGATTTTCACATCTCTGTCTGGCTAATGAAAAACAACACTGTCAATTACGCTTCCAGGTAGCAAGTGCTGCACATTTGGCTTGTAAACAATCAGGATGGTTATTTTAGTTTTGTGTGTGTGTTGTATTGGTGGTGGCTTTGTTTTTTTAAACCAGCCATCTGTCGGTTTTTGGTTGTTTGGTTTTTGGTTTGTTTTCTTTTTTTACTAGTCCTTCTTGGGGGGGAAAGCAAGGTTTACATCATATAAATATTAAGTCACGTTGACTTAAGCCTCCAGGACAAATTTTGCAGGAATAGAAACACTGCCTCAAGAATTCTAACCAAATGCCAGTAGAAAACATTCAGTTGACATATTTCACCTCAAATGGCCCTGACTTAATGAAAGGCAATAGACAGGTTGGGAAACCTATGGCATTAAGTACCCCATATACAAATTATAAAAGACAGAAAAATTCAAAACTTTCTTAAAACTCTCTCTATATATAGATTAGTACTTGTAGTGTTTTACATGCAAATAGTGTGATTTACATCCAAAATTATTCCCAAACCTAAAAATACATTTATACGTATAAAGAAAAAAAAATATGACAGATTGTAAGTCACTGCATTAGATGGCAGATCAAGCATACATTTTCCCCTTTCCCCCATAATTAAGGTTTGCATACCAAAAGTCTTAGCAGCCTGAATGGTTTCTCTGGATCCACGAACTGTCATGATTTGTGCCAAAGCAGTTAAATCATCACTTGCTTTGTAAAATGGATACCGTCCACTGAGCAGAGAAAGGAATACAATTCCTGCAGACCACATGTCAATTGCTGCAATTGAGAGCAAACTTAGTAATAACTAAACTCGCAATTTCATCACAAACAAAATCACAACTTTCTTTAAAAAGAAATTATGACCTGAAAAGTTTCTATCAGAAAGTTATGATCTGAATTTCTTTTGTCACAGAGATAACACTTCAGCATACAGTGGAAATTACTATGATTAGGTTGAAGAATAATTTCCTGCTTTGATGCAGAGGGAGTGTTTAAGCTTTTCCATAGAATTTTTCATATGAGTAATTCCACTAGCTTGCTAAAGTTAAAATGTACCAAAACAATGTTTGAGGTTGTTTTATCCAGGGAGATGAGAAGGGGTGAAAAACTGTCAACTTTTGAGATTTATTTATGTTTGCTTCATATGAAGAAAACCTTATAGAAGGATTATAAATAAAAAATAATTCATAAATGAATGTCAATCCAATTTTTTCTGGGATTGAGTCTTTCATAGTTAGGCGGTAATAAAAATTTATCTTACTATGAACTTTGTTCCTCTCTAATATGAAATCACTTGACAAGATAGCCAGTTTAAGAACTGTAATACTTAGAAGTTATTCATCACTTTCATTGTGTTATGAAGAGTACAGAGTGTACTCTGGGGATGGATGCCAAAGCATGATGGAAACTTTAATACTGAAAGTTATGAGAATACCTGCCTGCCATAATTTTTTGGCTCACTAAGGTGCACATTTTGAGAGATGGCAAGGAAAGTGAAGAAGAGATTGAAGAATTCATGAACTCCAAAGAGAAAAATTAACAGTTGTGAAATAAAGCCATAGTTATTCTACTTTGCTTCAAAAAAAGTAAGTAGTAAAATAGACAGTAATTAATTTGAACATTTTTGTTAGAAACACTATTAGGACAGGACTTTGGAAATTAAAAAAAAAAAAGTATTAAGTTAACTTCACTTGCAGAACCAGATTTCAAGTTTTTTTTTTTTAAATAAAAATCTAAGTTAATCATTTGGCACAATTTACAGTGGAAAAACATTGTATCTTCTTCATAGTTCCTGTAAAAAAAGTTTTAGTATTACTGTATCACTGCTGAAAAGATGATTCTATTTGAGGTGTTGTGCATCAGCCTGAGTAAGTGGTTGGGAGAGGTCATCAAGGTCAAGACCTCTGAAGACATCTAATTACTTAATTCTTGCTGAAATTAATAGACGTTACATATCTGAATGGATAGTAAATCCTAGCCCTAAAATTCTGGTAGAGCTGGGATCACCAGCAGACTGCAAGATCCTGTGCAATAATATCAAAATCATGATTCTTCTCTTATGCCTTCACGAGCAACAAACCATGTTGAAGTGTAACTGGACCTGCCTAATGTCAGCCTGGGAACTGAGGTTGTATTCCATGCACTGTGAACCCGGGTCAGGTGCATTACGGTGGTTTTGGCCAGAGTCAGCTGAATCCAGCTGGTAACTTGGTCTCAGCACAGAGAACCAGAACTAATAGTAAGACTGGCAGGAATACAAGGAGATGGCTACAGCAGTCCCAGATGGAAGTGGACAAGAAGATTTGTTAGTTCAAATACAACATAATCTCATAAATATTAGTATTAGTCTACCCAGTTCTAATTAAGGCCTTTGTTGGCATACTACAAGAGCTCAGTATCACTGACTCAGTACTTTTAGGGCTGTCTGTGCCACACCCAAGGGCTTCCAGATTTACCCAGATTTTCTGTAATCCTGCTCTCCATTACTCTAGAGAACAGAAAACTGTCTGAAAGCATATTTAACACTAGCGTGTGTCCAAGATTTCCTAGCTATGTCTTCTTGCTGCCTAAATTCTGTCTAGACAGATTCAGAGATTGTCTAAACTTGTCCTGGATTTCTGGATGTCTTCTAGCCCGTAAAGCTGGCTGTTACAGCCCAGGCACAGTAACTCCAAACAGGCTGCCATACCTCTTGAAACCCTAGTCACACCCACAGCACAGATGTTGTTTCAAATAACATTAAGCTACCTAGGGATAAGCTGATCAAACGTATTGTTAAGTCTATTCTGAGTGTGTATACACACTTCAAGTACTTAAAATTGACAATTTTCTAAAAAGGTATTCAGCAAAACAGTGGCTACAAAACTGTTGAAGACATTTGCATTCATCTGTCTTCTTCATAAGTCAAAACTCCTGGTCATACACCAAATGTTTAACAGGTAATTTTTTTTTTTAATCATCCTCCATTCTCCAGGTAGGTACAACCCCTCCCATCATACTTGTATCAGCTAATGCATTAATCATCTCTCTGCTCTGGTAGTTACCCAGGCTACTGAAACTTTATTAACTTGATAGTTTTTAACCTTGACAAATTAAAAATTTAGTAAGAAATAGTTATGACATTTACAGACCAGCTATTTAAAGCATTAACAAAAAGGGAAAAATCCGATTAAAAGTATTAACCCATACTTTCAAAAACACATTTGCAATTGTAACATTAACTATGCCTGCTATGACAGCAAACTGTATGTGAGAATCTGTCTAGAAAACTCCAAAGTATGTTTTGGTCTGTTCTGCGGTACCTGTGGTCTGAGTGGGACACTTTGTTAATACTTCTGGTGCTCTGAATCCAGGTGTTCCTGCCCTGGGAGCAACTTGCTGACACCTTGTAATAAGAAAAAATATGCTTAGAATATAAAGGTTTGATAAGTAAATTCTAATAACACTAAACATTATTTTAAAAATATGTGTAAGATATGTCAACAGCCTAACCCTGCCTTATTCAAGTTTTACAGAAATTTGAAGCATCTTCTAATTATCTAGCATGAAATTATTATGTTGCATAAGAGAATAGCTTTATTATATTATTATAGTTTTATTATATGATCTAACATAAGTTAAGACTGCAGAAATACTTATTGCATACTTCACTTAAATGACCTTTTTTAGTTTCATTCAACAGCAGCATCATTTTTGCTAAAGGCTTGTTTTCACAGGAAATTAAAGTTGAGACTAATTAACCGAAGACAAAAAAATGCATTAGATTCTTGAATGTGGATGCTCTGGCTTTGCATTAGTCCACAGCAAACTAAGGTTTGCTATTTCTGAATGCTATTTCTGAATGTTGCCAAGAATTGACTTTTTGTTAGATTAACTAACAAAAAAAACAAAACCAAAAAAACCCACAAAACAACTTCCCATAGATTTCTTGTATGGCTTAAAGTCCCTTCCTTCTATGGGCCGCTTCTCTTTTGAGTCTGGTAAATTCCTCATGTTTCATTCTTCTAAAATGAAGTTGATATCACCATATTTTGGCAATCTGGGAAGAGAGGGACCCTACAGTGTCATGACTATTGCCTGTAAGCAGAATTTTCTGTGTTAATCTGTGTTCCTGATTGTGTGAATAAAAGGTAATAGCAGATCATAACCAAAACTAACTTCACAGGGATGGAGTTGAACTGAGTTATTAAGATTCTCTAACCTATTATTAAAACTTATACATTATTTTTTAAATGAACAAATGCAAACCAGTCATGTTTCCTTTTATTCTGCATTTCATGATTTCCAGAATCTAAACCATTGGCATGATTTAGGTCTATTAGATAACTCCTACTGACAGATGCATGTATTGTCTTCTCTTAAATGTTGTAATTAACTCCAGCCATTTTCTACAACACACATGGGTGGATAATTAAATATAACAACAAAAAAAATCATTAACAGTGAATCTTTCTCGCCACAGACAGCAGTGAACCAATTATTGCATGAACTACTCTTGTTTAAAAAGAACATACTCAGTGTTTCAAGGGTTGCACAGATCAAATGCTATCTTTCAACTACTAAATCAGCTGCCTAGTAAATCTGAGTTTCTGACCTTGCTTGACAGCATAGCAGACAATTTTACAACATTATCAAAGCAAATTACCTTGAAAGGCAAACACTGCAAACTCTATCCGTTGCGTAACAGTCACAGGTCAGGTTTGAGGGACAGCTACTGGCAGCTCTCCTGGCTGCCCCACTGCTCAGCATTTTGGTAGAAGTGGTCTTCTTCTTTGTTACTAACTTCCTAGATGAAACATCTATCATCTTCGATGGCTTTATAAGCTACAATGTAGATATTTTACAAAAGGTGACATATTTAAGAAGCTTCCCTTTACATAGGTAGGCCATTTTCTAAAATATTAAGACTGAAAGGGTACTCATCAGCAAGAAGCTGCAATTTTAGAACAGAAGAGAGTAAAGCTTTCTAACAACATCACAACATCTATAAAACACTGGAGCTTTCCAAATACCCTGATTTCTTACCTTTTCCCTTCAGAAAACATTTTTCAGTGTTCACTAAAAACAATATACGTTAGATATTCTGAAACTGCAAGACAAGTATTTTTCAAGTTAATATAATGTTTCAAGAATTCTTTTGGTTCAATATGAGAATAAAAACAATATATATGAAATGCCACAGCAACACAGGCATTAAGATGTTCACCGATAGCCAAACCTTCTAATTTAGTTGGGGTTTCCTCCTTGTCATATTAAATACTAATTACAAAAAGTACAGAAAAATATTTTTTACAAGGTTTTGTCCAGCTTCAACTGCAAAATAAATTAAAAGACAAGGTAAGTCTGTCGTAGTTGCACAGATACATGTGAGATCTGCATACAAATGAGATCAGCTATGGAGAAAGCTACATTACTAGTTCTTTAAAAATTTCAAAAGGGACTGAAACAGAAATGAAAAATTCTTTGAGCCTTTCAGCAAAGACACACTTAATAATCTGCTCAAAAACTTTTAGTTCCACAGCATCCACAGACTTGTCCAGCCTTACAGAACAACCAGTTCTATAATTTTTCAAGTATGTAATGGATTGCTCTTACTGATGAGTCATACTTCTTACTTTTGTACTTGCATTCTCTTGGTATGTAGAACTACAGACATTGAAATTCCTCTCTCCAAAAACAGATCGCTGGACAGAATGGTGCGCAGAATCCTCCTGCAATACCCACAAAAAGGACAATAAGGATCCCATCTAACACACAGTCAACTGGATACTGACAGTTTGAAAAAAAAAAAAGTGTGAAGTGACATAAAATTAGAACAGCTGCACGGTAAGTCATTTTCAGGCATCAGTTTACTGTGGATGAAGAAAACATGGTCTAGACAGAACAGCAAACATGCCTACAAAACAGATCACACCTCAGAAGTGCCCCAAGACAAGCTGAACGTCATCTGTACTGCATTTGATATGCAACCAAGTAACTAAACATAGATGAATAATTATCGGCTTGGGGAGGAGAACCACAATAGATGTCACTTAAGAAAAAGCCTTAAGGCTGTCTAAATAGTAACCCATACTAGGGTTTTGTATAACCTTTGGTATTGTATTATATCTAACAGATAATGAATGATGCCAATAGGGTTACGTAAAACAAGCCACTTTGATATGAAAACTGTGATTCTGTGCATCCCATTAGGACCCTGCCAGATACGCATGCACTTTTGTTCAGGTATTACATCTCCCCCTGTTGGATAAAGTAATACATTAAACATACAATATTAATGAAAAAGACTGAGAACCTTTCCTCCTCTTCCTCGTTTAATCTGTATTTTTGAAAGTGAGCTGGACCTTTTATCAGCTGCTTTTGAGGCTGACTGTTGTGCTATCTGTTTAGGTGCTGTGACACTGACAGAAACCCCATTTCCCGAGGCTATGGTGGGATTGTTTTGCAAACAACTTCCCTGCTGGTCTTCAGAGTGGGTAGTTTTGAGAAGTTCAATTTTCGTATCAGGGGTTCCTTGTGCCAAGCCAAAATCTACCAAGGCATACCTGAAAGACACAAATTTAGAATCAGGAATCACAAAGTATCCATCAATAAGTTCAATTTATTATTCATTACTTGTTTACTTTCTTTCACATTTTACTCAATCTGTTGCTTATCTGTAGTATTGCCAGCATCACAGTCCTATTCTCCTCCTTCTCCTCTTGCCTATCCCCTCAATGTTTTTACCCTATACCCATCTTACTTCATTGTTTCTTGTCCCAAAATCTTCTCAACCGCAGACTTTCTCCATTGATGTTAAAAAAATATTCCCAGTAACTCTTTTCCGGGGTTCTTCTAGTCCTACAGCTCCAAACCTTCAGTGAACAAGTATAAGTGACTTGACACTTGCAGGATTCCCACGGGTAGAGGCACAAATGTAGCAGTGAAAACAGACATGACTAACAATGCTGAGAGTTTTGCCAGACTTCAAGCAATACTACTGGAATTTATTTCAGTCTTCTAAGAGGTACATTAGTTCACACTTCAAACCTGTCTTTAAAAGAATTACTTTTTGTTACAACTAGTACAAAGCCAATCCAGCTGCCTCTGGGTCTCAGGCAAACTCAGCTCCATGGCTTCCATACCCAAAGTGGAGACTAAGGCTCAAACCAATGCCAGAAGAGCAAAACAACAGTAGGAATTCATTTTGACAGATTAAAAAAAAATGTTTTAAAAAATCAGTATTTCTCAAATTTTTAAGCCTGTGGTTTGGCAAAATATAATCATATCTCCCCTACAAACTTTCACTACATAGAATCATCATAGAATCATGACCTTTAAGATCATCAAGTCCAACTGTAAACCTAACACTGCCAAGTCCCACTAAACCATGTCCCTAAGTACTTAGGGACATCTGCACATCTTTTAAACACCCCCAAAGACGGTGACTCCACTGCTTCCCTGGGCAGCCTGTTCCAAAACTTAACAAACCTTTTGGTAAAGAAAGGTTTCCTAATATCCCATCTAAACCTCCCCTGGCACAACTTGAAGCCATTTTTTCTTGCCCTATCCGTTGTTACTTGGGAGAAGAGACTGACCCCTACCTCACTACCTTGGTCCTTTCAGGTAGTTGTAGAGAGCAATAAGGTCTCCCCTCAGCCTCCTTTTCTCCAGGCCGAACAAGCCCAGTTCCCTCAGCTGCTCCTCATAAAGACTTGTGCTCTAGAGCCCTCACCAATTTAAGCACTTCACGAAAAAGCACTACC
The DNA here is from genome assembly GCA_026546715.1 of Gallinago undulata. Taxonomy (NCBI): domain Eukaryota; kingdom Metazoa; phylum Chordata; class Aves; order Charadriiformes; family Scolopacidae; genus Gallinago; species Gallinago undulata. The sequence continues at coordinate 16,209,544 of JAOTQQ010000004.1, forward strand.
TCACTTTTTACAGTCTTTAAATACTGTAGCTTGCAGGCAAAAATCCCAACCCTACTAGTTATAAGCATTAATTCAATGTAAGGTGAAAACAACCCAAATCCAGCTATCTTTTCCATATCAGTTTTACTCTATCCATGAGTAAAAATTTAGAAATGTCAGCCTACATGCCACAAGTGACTAGTAGCTTTCTTTTTATTCTTCTCATTGTTATTCAGAAATGTAGTACTTTTACTCAACAGTAAAATCTTCATTTTTTCGGGTACTTGTCACTCTATGAGGCAGACATTACATTAAGTATGAAATAAATTCCTTCCCAACTCAAATCCCCAAACACAGAAAGAGAAGTTTTACAAATTAAAAAAAAATATTTTTTAGCTTTATTACTTAAGCACATGTTATACAGCTGAAGGAAAAAAAAAAACCCAAAAGCCCAATTGACTCTGTTCTGCCAAGGTACACGTCCCCACATGAGATTACAATATGGTCATCTGGACTTACTCTTTTAGCCGCCTGTTGTAGAGGAAGTTACTGGGCTTGACGTCACGGTGAACGATGCCGAAGTGATGAATGCGCCTCAAAGCTTTAAACAGATTAAACATGTATTCCCTCACTTCTTCAAAGGAAAGAGAATTCAAAATGTCCTGAAAGATTATTTGGATACAGTAATTATGCAACTGCTTTTAATTAAGAAGCTTTACTACACATAAAGAGACTGGGACTCACCAAGAAGGATTCATGTTCCAGATACGGCATAACAATAACCACATGATCATTCTTCCTAAAGCAATATTTAACTCCCATAACGTTATCTTGTCCCCTAGAAGAAAAGTATTGTCACTGAATAAAGAACAGAAGATGGATGTTTACTTTCCTTTATTTCTTAAAAATTTCAGTCAGGCTTTCTTTTATAATCTAATTTATAATTTGACAGCAATCTTACCAGCAGTCAGCAGTTATTCAGTTGCCTCTCACTGTTAGGTTCTATTTGGGTTCTGCAATTTGCAATGAGGGCTCCACATGTTTCTAGTTACCAATGTAATTAGATGTCAGACCTAACCTTCATGATACCAACTACTTTAAGAAGGTGCTATTCAGCTCACTGGCAACAAGTATTCATTCCTAAAACCACACTTTCTGATGAAGAAATTATTTTTTCCATGCATTTCAGAACTGGAATTTTTGTTATCTCAGAGATACATCATAGATCATAGAACTTCTCAGATGGAAAATACAGCACCATCCACAAGCTGAGACAAGCAGTAAAGGACACCCCTTACAGGTAAGACACTCCATTTCTTTTTTGATCTTGATAAAAAGAATATACGTTTCTGTGGTTGAAAAAAAAAAACAAACAAGTGAAGTGCTAAAACTTAAAATAAATAAATGCAGAACAGTGAGATAATGTTGAGCAGTTCAGTCATGACAGTCGTCATTTTTTTGTTTATGTACCCTGCTACTGTGAGGCACTGAAGTTCAGCAGCAATTCTCAGAGGGTGACTGGTTGGAATCAAGTGTTTCAAAGCCATTTTTTCCTCATATCCTGTTTGTAGTTGTGCTGTGGCCAAGTAAACAGAACTAAAAGTACCTGCAAAGAAGGGAGAAAACCACAGTCTTTAGCATTTTTAATTAGGTCAATTCAGAATTTTAGAGAACTGATTTAACTGTTCACAATCCTACAGTATACTTGATACTACACCAAAAGTAGATTCTAGAAGAGAAAAATGCAGTTCCTTTTTTCTACTACTGAATTCAGTGATCTTGTATACAAGTTTTTTATGTCAGTAAAAATGCAAATGTAACACTGTCTAACTTGCCTGGGACACAGAGCTCTTTGAATGTAAATTTCCTGTCTTTGATTTGCTTTCTTGTTTAGGTAGCTCACTTTCATCTGACATCTAACTCTTCTCTCCCTTATGATGTAAGTGGGCTAATCTGGAAAGCACTACCTTTACTATTCAAAGCACTTCTGAAATTGCTACATTTTCCCTAATTCTGTTACCTTATCTCTAAAGCAAGACTTCTCACATGATGTGTAACTTTACTATTTGTTTGTCCAGAGCACTACCACATTGACAGAACGTGACAGACTCATTTGAGAAAGGGAGTATTCAGGCTACAATAAACTTACCCACCCATTTAATTTTAAGGATATCCTAATATGCCTCTTAGGAGGTTATTTTTTCCCAATGATCTGAGATATCTGAACATTCTTCAATGTGAATTAACAGTACAAGTTACTTTTGATTACATTTTAAATACTGTGTTTGCATCATGCTAGTTCAACGGTCTGTAAGTGCATACATACACCAAAATACCCACAAAAACTCTAAATACTTCTTGTAATCATAAAAAAAATAAAATCTAGAATCTCATACATTCAGTAGAATTGATTATAGCAATAAGGGTTACCATGTTGACCTAAGACATTATTTTTGTTGGCGAGAACTGCTAACATGAAAATTACTCCAGAATGGAATCCTAAGTTAAAGCTTGTTTTCTCATAGTACTGCAAGTGGTATTTTTTACAAGCATTGTTTGCTCCCAAGAGCAAAATCAGAGCACTTATTCATAACAAGAGATTTTGTTTAATTTTATCTTTTTTATGATAGGCAGAACTCCTTTTTATTTGTTGCTTCTGAAATTTTATATTGCTATGGTAAACTAAGCTGGGTTTTTTGGAGGGAAGAGGTTTGAGACAAAAAACTTTTAGCCACCTCTCCTGCCATCACAGGTATTCCAACACAAAACAGTTGTAAAATAGTTCATCCTCTTATCAAGGTCTTTGTTTAAAACTGTGGAGTGTCACAAAGCATTTCAGAGATCAAATGTAGGGTAAAGTTCCAGAAAGTGCTGAGATCCCACACTCAGAAGCGCCTAGGAATCCACTTATAGTCTAATGTTTATTGAAGGTATCTGCAATAGTACTGTTAAAGGTGTACACAAGCGTTCTAAAATCACAGAATCACAGAATTGTGGTGGTTGGAAGGGACCTCAGAGATCGAGTCCAACCACAAAAAAAAAAAAAAAAA
>JAOTQQ010000004.1:16212672-16301167 GCA_026546715.1 Gallinago undulata
AGCCAGTTTTTAACCCAGCGGAGAGTATACCCATCTAAGCCATGAGCACCGAGTTTCTCCAGAAGAATCCTGTGGGATCTTATACTGTATGTCTTTTTCAAAGGTTTTTTTTTAAAAAAGCAACTATAATCTTTCCTCCAGTCCTGCCCACAAGGTTTCAGTGGAAACAAAGCCAATTTAAGGAACAGCAGTTAAATATGTCAAAACACAGCTGCATATAAATAGATTTCTTATGCAAAAGAGAAGAAGAATGGAGTGTTAAGGCTTATTTACTTGAATATACCTCAAAAATTTTTCATTGTCGGAACTGGAATGCTGGGGTTTTATTGAAAGGCTTTAATATACCAGATTTTCAAGTAGAATATCTTGAAAATGTCCCTAATTAACACACCTATATGCTCAGCAACATATTAGAACTCCTACAAAGACCAAGAAGTAAATCAAAGAGGCATTTGGCTTAAATTGTATATATTGGGATTTTAGATTTATACCTTTTAAATTAGAAATACAAGAAAAAATCCAACTTTAGGCAAGGTAAAATAAAACATTTACCTTCTCCAATTTTTTCCTTGATTTTGAACACATTTACAAGCTGTGGCACTGCTTCATAAAGTTTTTCAATATCTTTTTTTACTCCTGCTGTGGGGAAAAAACAGGGGGAAATAAGTTATGAATTTTATTGCTTGACTCAGTATCTGATCTATACTTGTGATCACAAATCACACTTCAGTTCATAGGACTCTGAATTCACATAAATTCACATAAAGAGAGGAAAAAACGGCAGACAGGTATCTATCCCTGCTGACAAGACCATCTGCCCATTTGATATTTATTATTCTTCATCACACTCCCTTAGAAGCTGCAACATTTAAAAAAAAACAACTTTTTTTTTTTAACTTTAACTTCTTTGCCACCTAGCAGTTCCTGAGAGGCAAAAGCCTTTTGGCTAGAAAGACATCAGATAAATATTGATAAATATTTATATGAGATTTTCTGCATTAATTTCATAAAGGACAAAACTACATAGTTGTTTCTGTAACCACAAGGGTACATCCGTTGGATACAAATGCAAAATGTAGGAAAATAATTTTTTTTAAGATTTTTTTTAAGATCCATAATGTACTCTTTCACACTGTTACTTAAAATAGTGAACACCAAAAAATATGTTTGTTCTGCATTTAAGTTGGTGCACTTTGTGCTGCAATCACTAGATGGCATAACAAGGATGTTGTACTGTATTATTTCAAAAAATTATGCAGTGTTCCATTCAGTTTACAAATCTTTGTAGTTTAAGTGCTCTCTTTGCCCTGACTAAGAATTCACTTCTTTGAAGTTATGAAGTAGGTAGAGGCTGTGACTAATTTCCACTTCCCCTTGTAAATCAGGGGTGAAAAATATTTTATTATATAGAAGTAAGCACAAACTGGTATTTGGAAAGTCAAACAAACGGAAGAAAAAAAAAAGTGTATATATTTTTCATCCTAAAAATAAATAATTTAAATTTAACATAAATATATAAATTGTATTGTATACATAAAAATGTACTGTGTTTTACCAGGACAGTAAGTCATATGCAGTGAGAATCATTTTCAAAGTAGAACTGATATGCTAGAAACAAAGTATAGACTAGCATGCATCCCCAACCTTCTCAGTTAGCTCACTTTATAGAGCAACACAATCTTAAGCCTGCCTAAAGAACCCTTTCTTCCTGGTAAAAGCCCAATAAATTAGTTGGTAATTAAAGTTGTATTTAACTTTTGATTGTATTATTTTTAATTTTCAACATTTGTAAAAAACAACCTACTTTTAAGTACTGAAGCCTGCTGCCTCTCTTACTATTTGTTTGCCTGTTTTTTTCCTTTTAGCTGTTCCCTCTGCTTTTCCAAGTTATTTTCTTTTAAGTCATTTCAGGAATGAAAAAAACTGTCTGTGCTACACACCAAAACCACTAACATTCATTTAAGATACTGTTTTGATCAACAAATACAAGTAAAGGGTTAATCAGTTCTGCTAGGAATCCTATTTAAAAATTTTTAAAATATCCTAAGATAAAAATGACCGACTTGTACTAACAGTCAAGATGTACAGAACCCTGTATCTAATAATCCTCGAAGGAAAAGGCTAAGGAAAACTGGTCAACTGTACAGTTATCCTGTTTATTCCCCAGTATTACAGAGTCATGTTAAGCTAAACACCTTGAAAGGTAGGAAATTGAAAATTTGAGGAATCACTTCATTTTCCTATCAATCTAGTAAAAATTTATATTGAAAATAACACTACAAATTCAGGAAGTTGCCACATAACATTTTTTTGTTGTTAACATTCATATTGCCCACACACTCATTTATCTATTATTGTTGTAATTCTTGTTGTTTTTTCACTAAAAGAGAAGTGTGGATAAAAAGCTTTATCATTTAAAAAGTGGCATTTCCAGTTAGTTAGCATAGTAATTTCAACTTTTTATACAAATGCTCATCTATTACATAACAAATGCAAGACATAAAAGAAATCTTTCTGAAATCTTCAGAAAATACAGGAGGGGGAAAGGCTGGTATTTGTACGGTATTCCATTCTCCCCAGGAATACTCAGAGATGTTAAGAGATGAAAACACATAACAAAACTACAAAGAACTTAACACCGAAATGTTATTTCATTGCTCAAAGACACAGGCCTTTCCCCTCAGGAGGATAATCCTCTTACTGGGTTCTGAAACATCCTGCACAAACTTCATCCCAAGAGGTCAGTAGCCACAGGACAGAGCTAGAAAATTATTTTCAACAGTGATACAATTAAAAAAGGCTCTGTCAGAACAACATTGCTTAGAACTACTTTGCTATCCAACCTGCTCTGAATAAAGCAACTTACAGTTTTGTTCCAACACTTGCATTTTATTCTGACTTTTGATGACAGTTGCTTAAATGTCAGTTTTTACTAAAAAAAAAATACACTGCTAGTAACTTCCAACATAAAAGTTGCATTGGAATTTGTCCAGTAAAGTTGCTTGGTTAGGAAAAAAGGACTTGACTCTGGCAAAACCCAAGACTCCTAAGAAGGGCTCAAAAGGCACATCTTTTAAGTCTTCAGAAACCAGATTTCTACTTTCTTTACCTTAGCAGGTTTGGGGTTGTTTTGTGCCACTGGTCTAACAGTCCTAAGGTTGATGCTAACAATCACAAAAAGCTGTCTCAATAACTGCTATAAAAGTCTGCCAAATACTCCATTTTGTTTTGACACTGAATTCAGGTTCCCACCTGGACAAAGTTCGATGCTGTCGGAGCACTAACAGCTGGGTGACACAGGCTGCAGATCCTCGACCCAAGCAGCGCCTAACCAAGGCACTGACAGCATTTAGTAACTCGGCGCTGCTGTGAAAGACCTTGAAAAGTGCTAGAAACAGCCAGCGACTGCCCTTGTTGAGACCCAGCATATAAACATCATCTGTTCTCTTCTGGGTGCCTGAATCCCCAGTTGGGTACAGAGAACACACAGTCATTGTACCATCAGTGTATAATAATGTAATAACCAACATTTTCTGTCAGCAGATTTTAAAGTAATTTCTCTAATTTCTAGAATGAAAAGCATTTGCAAAGCGGGACAATTAAACATTATCCAGCATCACTCTATGTAATTCTGGACATGGATGTGCATGGGACTGACAGAGGACAATTTATTTGTAGGAAAATGAACAGCCAGTCTATATAAGCTGGCTCAGCATCCACAGCTACTGAGCAAGCATTGCACAGAAAGTCCAGATTGAAGTGTATTCACAAAGAGAACACAAAAATGAGCAACAAAAACACTATCAGAAGACATGTTCGTAAGTTCAGCTTCTCTGCTAAGAGCAAGAACAGTGTTTCTATGCACATAGACACACCCAAAGAAATCTAAGGAAAAGGCTGGTGATTATAGGTTAAAAGGAAAAATACTAATCTTTTGTACTTGTCTGGTCAGAGAATTTTATTTTCAAGGACTGCCTATTTGGAATTCCAGTATCCTCTTATAATACATATCCTGTAATAAATCAATAAATAGTAGAGTTAGCTAATTGTAACGAACTGCTGCTGCTGAAGTTTTGTAACACATGGAATGCAGGAATACACTTAAAATCAAAGACAACCTCAAATGTTTTAATTTCATTAATTCTTTATACAATAGGACTGTATACAGAGAGGCTTATAATTGATGCTGAAACTTCCTGAAGTGATGAAGCACATCAGCAACAAAATATAATATTAACAATCCCTATTTTAGCATATACCTGAAAGCTTGCTGTTCTGCTCATGCTTCCCGTGGAAATCTTCAGCCTGATGAGGGTGCTGTTCGTCACAGCGAGACTTCAACACTGTCTCCATCACAAAGCCAACCTGAAGAAAAAATCCACGACTTTGAGGACCACTTCTGGACACCTGGGGGAGCAAGCATATCTGGTAAGACACTTCCTGGCCCTGCATTCAGATCCCAAGATGAGATTCAGGGAGTTTGAGGCGTTCCTCTGTGCTACCTAAAACAAAGCTACACCCATCACCCCCATGAAAAACTAAACCAGTAAACCCACTCCAATAGAAGGAAGAAGGGGGAAGGGAAGGAAGATTGCAGGATAAGCCTAGACACAAGTGATTTTCTTTCATCTCTTGTGTTTTCTTATTCACATTAAAGCATTATCTCTTCCCTGAAGTCTGCTTTGAAAGGCAAGGAACTGATGCACACAGGAATAGCTGCAATGCATACTGCAGCACCCAGACAAAGGCAGAAAACCTGAAAGAAATTATAGGGAAAAAAAAATCTTCTCAATATGAGAGATTTCTCTCTCTCTTTCACAGCAGATCAAAAAAAAAAGTCATAATTATTTGTTGCCCTCCCTCCATAACAAGAAATAATAGCACGTGCTTATTTTGAAATGCTTCTTTCCAAATCTTGAAAACACTGTGTAATTTTAGTACATTGTTCCAATATTGTACAATAAAAAAACCCTGATAATCCTGTTTCATAGAATCACAGAATAGTTCAGGTTGGAAGGGACCTTTAAAGGTCACCTAGCCCAACCCCCCTGCACAAAGCAGGGACATCGTCAACTACATCAGGTTGCTCAGAGCCCCCTCCAACCTGACCTTGAATGTTTCCAGGGATGGGGCATCTACGACCTCTCTGGGTAACCCGTGCCAGTGCTTCACCACCCTCATTGTAAAAAATTTCTTCCTCATATCTAGTCTAAATCTTCTCTCTTTTGGTTTAAAGCCATTACCCATTGTCTTATCACAACAGGCCCTGATAAAGTTTGTCCTCATCTCTCTTGTAGGCCCTCTTTAATGTACTGGAAGGCCACAATAAGGTCTCCTCAGAGCCTTCTTTTCCCCAGGCTGAACAACCCCAACTATCTCAGTCTGTCTTCATAGGAGAAGTGCTCCCGCTCTCTGATCATCTTCATGGTCCTCCTCTGGACCTGCTCCAACAGGTCCATGTCTTTCCTGTGCTGAGACTCCAGAGCTGGACTCAGTACTCCAGGTGTTGTCTTCATCAGAGCAAAGTGGCAGAATCATCTCCCTCGACCTGCTGGCCAAACTTCTGTTGATACAGCCCAGGATAAGGTTGCCCTTCTGGGCTGTGAGCACACATTTGCTGGCTCATGTCCAGCTTTACATCCACCCGTAAGTCCTTGTGACAGGGCTGATCTCAATCCCTTCATCCTCCAGCCTGTATTGATTCTGGGGGTTGCCCTGACCCAGGTGCAGGACACTGCACCTGGCCTTGTTGAACCTAATGAAATTTACGCAGGCCCACTTCTTGAGTTTGTCCAGGTTGTTCTGGATGGCAGCTCTACCCCTCAGGCGTGCCAACCCCACCACTCAGCTTAGTGTTGTCTACAAACTTGCTGAGGGTGCACTTGATCCCACTGTTTCTGTCATTGATGAAGATATTGAACAGTTCTGGTCCCAATATGGACCCCTAAGGGATGCTACTTGTCACCAACCTCCATCTGGACACTGAGCTGTCACTCTACTATCCTCTGGATGCAATCATCCAACCAGTCCATGAGGAAAACCATATTTCACAAGGAAAAGAAAGGCAGAGAGCCTCTGGGCAGGATAACCAGTGACAAGTGAGCCTGGAAGCACCACGTCTTACAGTTGCCCACCACTGGTTCCATTCTTCCTTGCTTGTAAGTTTGTCAAACCTTCAAAGTTCTGGCTAAACTTTTCCACCAGGGGGAAACCTATTCTGAAAAACTTCAGATGAAAAGATTCATCTGTTTCAGTTGTGGAGCTAGAAATATATTTTGTCCCCAAAGAATTCAGGCTACCTTTAGTCTGTCATCCTCATGCGCAAGAACAGGGACAGGCAATGGCCTTTTTTTTTTGAGGGAGCTTTGCTGGAGAGTGTGACTTGGAAACTAATGGAATGAGAACAGAGGTATTACTGGTCTCTCACAGGCAGGCACTCCCTCCGCTAGTGCTGAGTAGGCAGATAAGCCTGTTCCAGACCTGAAATGGCACAGTCTCGTTAGCAGAATAAGGAGTGCAAATTAACACAGGCAACCCCGCCGCTCACTGTGGCCTGCTTGCTCTGATACAGGCCCATGCTGGCCTCAGCTCTAGGCTCTTCCCGTTCAAGGCTGGCCACGAGCACCCTGTTTAGACAACGAAAACGAACACTTCAGTCTGCCTGCAAACCAGCAAGGGAGCCAGCTCACGGCCTGCTGGCCCCGAGGAGGGTGAAAGGGGCTCGGAAACTCAAGTTGTCATTTCCATTCATTTATGTTAAACGCACAAGCAGAACCAAATACTCAACTATATTAAAAAATTATTTACTGATTTGGGAGTGGGCTTAACGGTTATAAAATGGAACATGAAACAAAGTTTGATTCAGTCAGATATTTAAAAACACTTAGGCAGTGACAGACTCAAGCAGCCCACGTAGCCCCAGGGCCTTCGGAGCCAGGTGTCTGAGCCCCGCACACAGAGACCGGCGATGCAGCCGCCTGGATCCCGCCCCGCTGCCGCCAGAGCCCCTTCCGACGGGAGGGGGGGGCCGGCCCAGGCTGCTCAGCAGGGCCGGAACCAAAAGCGGGTTCTGGTATCTCCACTTTGTCGCCTAAGAGAAGCACATTCTGCGGCGGGAGGGAGTCCTGCGCTAACCCGGCGGTTACTGCGCAACGGGTCCCTCCGATACAGGACCCGCGACGGGAGTCCCGCACGGCAGTTCCCGGGTGGGCTGGCGGCGCCGGGCACAGGCAGCGCACCCGGAGCTGTCACGGCAGCCCGCCGTTACCGGACACCCCCCCACCCCCCTCCGGGTAGGACGGTTCCGGGTCAAACGCGCGTCCCCGGCCGCCCCGGGGACGCGCAGGGATGGCGCGGGTAAGGGCCGAGCCGGCGGCCCGCCACAAGGAGAGGGGGATGCAGAGCGGGGCCTCCCCGGGAACGATCAGGCCGCGCCGCGTCAGGAGCCCCCCGTCCAGGCGGAGGGGCCGGGCGGTACCGGTGTCACCGGGGCCACAGCACGTCCGCCGGGCGGGGGCTGGGGGAGGAGAGGGGACGCGCGGAGGGACTCCCGCAGGAACTCACGCGCGCTGCCGCCAGGCGCCGGGGTTTTGCCTGCTGCCGCCTTTGGCCGCCCGCCCCTCCGCCACCAATCCCGGCTCTCGGCGGAAGCCACCGCCCCGGCCAATGCCACGGCCTGTGGGAGAAAGGCGCGCTGTTATTGGCCAGCCGGCGGGGAGAGGCCCGCCCAGAGCGCGCGCGGGCTGGGCTACGGACCCGGGGCTGGCCCCGTCCCGTCCCGTCCCGCCCCGCCCCTGGTGGCCGCCACCGGCTGGCAGGGACTCGTTACGACCGTCGAGTGGCGGGGAACGAGGGACCGGCGTTATGCAGGCGTAGAGCACGTTCCTGGTGCGGGCGGCGGGACGGCGGTGCCTCAGTGTGAGGAGGGCTCTGGGGCTGCGCGGCCCGTAACGCCGGGTGGTGTGTTCTGCTGCTCCGGGGCCTGGAGCTGCCGCAGGTACTCCTGCTCTGTACAACCATATTCAGCCCTTAACATTTTTTCCTACCGGTGATTATCGCAAAATACTTACAGTCCTTGGATAAGCTCTTGTTCTCCTAAGTTCTGCTATCCATTCAGTTAAGTAGTCGAGAGTCCACAAAACTGCTCCCCATTTGCACCAGAAGTAACAGGAACACGACCTGGCTTGCTGCTTCGCCTTAGTGCCTCATTGTGTAACAGAAGGCATTGCGCAGAACGCAAAATCAAAAATAAACACTCATCTTGATTCCAGCCTGCACTGTGGCCAACAGTGAGCAGGACTGGGAAAAGAGACCAGTTACTGGAATTACCTTTTGCTGTTGTTTAAAGTGGTGGGATTTTACTGAAGCCAAGACAGTTGCACATTTGTAAATAAAATTTCACACTTTTTGTCTTTTGTCCATTGTGGTCGTTATTTCTCTTTTTTTTTTTTTTTAAATTAAAAAAATGCTCTTGCTAAAGACTAGCTCTCCTGTATTTGATAATGCATAAATCTCTTGGTCACTGAAATATGAACTATAATACTGTTATTTATTGAAGACTTTGTGCAGAGCTACCTAACTACAGCCTAAATAACAAACAGGCCTGGGGTTGCCAGAATGCCCAAGGCAACATTGTCACTTGGCTGTTACCTTGTAATAAGCTGCACTCAGGTTAACAAAAACGTTAAAGGCGGAAACAGGTTCCACCGCTTTTGCTGACTTGACTTGTCTCCTATTACACAGTTTCAAAGGAGGGTGCAGAAATGAGTTGTTGAGCTGCTTTGGTGGTTTTGGGGGGAGTTGCTTTGAGGTGTGTAGAGGTTTTTCCAACAGTTGTTCCAGTTTGCACTTTCTGTCAAGACCTCAAATAAGCCTGTGCAGCAGCTTTAGATTTTGCTAAGTACCCTAACTCTCAATAATTTCAGTTAAGGGTCACAGCATTTAAAAGCAGATTATAGCAAACATGAATTAAATAAGGGATAATGACAAAATAATGCAGGCCATATTCTGTTCTTTCTTTTATCCCTGTAACCTTACAGAAGTTGGAAGGGCAGCATAAACATTCATGAGTGCAGGCCTGTAGTTGTGCTAATGACAGGCACCGTCGTTCTAAATCAGTGTCTTGGGACAATCTTACCTACAGTCATTTTTTAATGCTGCAATGAACCATGAATTACTTTTTCAAATCAATACTTGCAAAATAGCTGGCATTTGTTTACAGGTTGCATATTTGGCTCTGCTGCCTGCTGGCCAGGTCAGGGTTTCAGCCGACCTCCAAGGCCTCCCTGTCTTAGAGCAGTCATCCTGTGGAACACCCTCATCATCACCATTTCTATACAATTCCCATCACTGGTATTTCTCTGTCAGTCACACCCATACTACCCTTCTTCCCGTCACTCGGTTGCATTCATACACAAGTGAAAAATCCATTTCTCTGATCTAGACTCTGTCCAGCTGTGGTTTCTTTCCCTGCAATATCTCAATTGATCTTGGTTCCAACCAAAACTTTCTTTTAGACCCAGGTCATTTATCTACCTTGGTCACTTGTTCCTCCCTATTTCCTCCTTTCCTGTTGGTCCAAATATGTCATACTCTCTCACACTGTCTTTCCAGTGATTCTGATTCTCCTTCATGTCAAATTTACATTTATTTGTTCTCACAAGCACTACTACACTTGTAATATCTGATATTGTCTTTTTATTGTCCTACTCTTTTTAGTCTGTCAGAAACGCCAGCCTTGATGCTCACCTTCATTTATCTCGTACCTCTCTTCTTGCTTCTCCTCTGTTTAAGAAGGAAGTTCAGTCAAATTAGCTATGACTGTCCTCACTCATATGAATATCATTTCAAAAGTCACCTCTTCAACAATGTCTTTCTTCATGTGCTCCTTCACAGGACAGTGATGGATTACGTGTACCGTTTCCACTGTGTTTCCTCAGTACTTGCTTAAGTATCTGTGCGAGTCAATGCAGGCAGGTGGCAGGAACAACCAGGAGACCGCAAATAAAGGAACAGAACAAGTTTATTCCCAATACCTCACAACTTGGAGAGTCTCCAACGCGGCACCCGAGTGGAGACATGCAAGCAGGAGATGCAGGGACCGCAAAGCCAGCAAGAGTCCTTGTTAGCCAGAGTCCTTAGCAGCCAGAGTGTGCAGGATCAGGAGCAAAGGGGGGCCTACCTCCCTGCTTAGCTGGTATTTCAAGAGTTCCAGCATGCATAGTCCTCCCCCTTGTGCTTTGATCTTCTCCAACAACAGGGCAGGAACCTCAAGCGGCAAGATAAGGTGTCCCTGAGTCCATCACAGGTGTATGTTATCTCGGTGCAGATGTTCTGCTCACGGGCCCAAGACCAAACAGTAACTAGTGTGATAGATGTGTTTTCCAGCGCCCCAGGCGCAAGTCACTTGAGCGTATTTACAATCCCCCTCACCAATCTTCTGTTACTTTGTCACAGGATCTCTAGCTGAACGGGGAATAGGTAAAGGCACAGGTTCTGCTTTGCTTCTGCACAGCTTCTGTGCCTTCGCTACAACATGAGACTCTCCTTCTTTTGGCTTGGGTAAGCAGAAATACCTTCTTCACTGTTGGGGCACAGAAGGTTCCTCCTGCTCATTCAGCACTTGGCTTCCAGTTCTAACAATGCACCAAGGCAGGAACATCTCAGTAGGAAACTGAATATGACAAACAAAGCAGCATGTCTAATGCTCTGCAAACCAAACCACTGCACTGTCTTCTCTGGTGGCTTTATCTCTAGGTTGTATCTGAAGGATGAGAAGCCACACGACAAGCCAGGCCCATACACAATGTTCCTTACAGCTGACGAGCAATTGCCAAAGCCCACCTCGGGGAGCTGGCCAAGAAAAGTTCCAGACATCGTTCTGTCATTGCATCCCCTGCTGCCAGAACATGAAGCTGAATCAAACTGTTTGTATCTGCTGACAGAACTAAAAGAATCCATGCTGACACGACAGCATATCTATTCACCTCTTCCTAGGTCACTTACACTAGTAGAAATGTCCTTGTGTTTGTCCTGTCCTCCAGCCTTGTTGAAAAAGATAAGCAAGATCCAGGAAGATGATGAACGTATCTGGCACAGACAGAGCTAGGGGATCCTTAAATGCCCCTGCTGCCAAGAACATCAGCTCATAAATAAGAAACTTAGAATCAGAAATCAGAAACTACTTAGAAATGAGCAAATAAAGGTGCTTGTTGCCCTGGTGTTGGTAAATAAATTTATACCTTTACACATACACACAAAACTTTAATGATAGTATAGACTACTATGATGTATTACAGTATAGACTATTAATAAATGTATAATTTGGTATTCATTAGCCTAAATGCCACATGCTTTCCAACTTCTAATTTCTCTTTTTGCTAGGCAGTATGATTCTATGGCAAAATTTTCTCTCTTTAGCACCAGGTTGAGACAAATCTCTTCATGCTCTTGTGCCCTTCAGGAATACTGTCAAATTCAATCATTCAGGATTCACGAGTCTTGCACTAACATGAAGAGATTGATTTGAAAACCATGGGACTAAAGTCCTTTTTTCAGTTTTTCATTTTCCATTTCCATACCTTAACCGTTTTACAGGAAAGCTGAGATTGCCAGCTTTGCTCTCACATGCAAATGAGCACTTCCCAATGCTACACAGCCCTGGAATAATGCACTCGGATGTGGCAGTGACCGTCTCTGCCAGTATTTCCTGATCGGTTATATCTGAAAGGTCGAGAATTATTGTGGTATCAGAAAATATACCAGAAAAAAGCAGCCTCTGCAGCCTATTTAAAGTGAGATAAAAATAGGTGTAAAAAAGACCTCGGGCAAAGATGCAGAGGAATTTTTGACCTTTTCTAAACTGGATCTCATTCAAACAAAGTATATTTTTATATAATCAATAGAAGACTTACACCTAAGAATAAGGAACGTAAGCTGTCCTGCACAATGGAGAAGTTTGAAAGGGACTGATGAGTCTGCTGGTGAGATTGCTGGAGCAAAAAAGAGTTCACGCAAATCTTGGCTTATAGACAGAGTGCAGATGTTAATGGTGACAATTTTTTACCCATATGTGCAAATTGCTGAGGGTGATTAAGGCATGGCATGGCCAGTTCTGATGCTCACACTGCAAGATGGATACTGAAAAAATGAAGTGAGTATAGAGAGCAGCTACAGAATGGTCTGAAGTCAGAGAAAATGCCATGTAATTGAAGAACTAAAAATCTTAACCTACCCCTGGATCAAAAAGATTGAAAGGTGAGTTGTTAACAGTGTATACACTTATGCACAGGAAAAAATATTGAATATAAGGGCCATTTGAACGTACCAAAGAGTGAAATAAGAAGGAATAATGCACAGTAGCAGTAACCAAGCGAATTAAAATAGTGTAGAACCACTGACAGTAAATAATCCTGGGAACAAACAGTGAAAGGCAGTGGTTGATTCCTCAGCTTTTGATGCCTTCAGATTGAGACTCGATGCCTTCCTGGAAAATGCAGGCCAGCCAAACACAGGCTATGTTGTGTTTGAGCACAGAAGGCTCAGTTCAGGGCTAAATACAGTTGCCTGTAATTCACAGGAGATCAGACCGTAGCCTCCCATAGTCCCTCTTTTCTAGGTTTCATAAATAAATTTCTATACTTTACAAAATATCCAAAACCTCTCTAAAGAATTATTTCCCTCCTGCCACCCAAGGTTTAGCTTTCCTTTCTACGTATGCCCTTTCCATATTTGACTGTCCCGTCCCATTTGCCCAGAACTGTGCATGAGAAAAACCTCACTGACAGGGAATGGGGAGACATCGGCCCCCACTTCTTCTCCCAGCTGCTGAGACTGCTCAGCATCTCAGAGGAGCTTCTCAAGTAGTGGCCCTGCCCATGCTGCTATTTGCCCCTTAGGAGAATGCACTTCACCCAGCTCAGCGCTCTCTACCCAAATCCACACCGTGCACGCTCTCCTGGTGCAGCAGAGGAGGGCTCAGCTTCTCAAGCGTGGCTCAGCACATGGACACAAAGCAAGACAGACGGTCTGAGGTTGTGCTTCAGAGACTTTTTCAGCCTTTGGACAAAATTAAAATAAACAACCCCAAAGCAACCTTTCCTCAGCAGCAACAATCTGTTTGAAGTCATTCAAATGTTCTTATATTTTTGGATTGCTTAGAGCCCGACAGGAACACTGGGCCTGGCCAAGCTGGGACCCGTGTCACCAAGGGGAAAACTGGCACCTTACGGGTGATAGCTGAGTGCTCTCCCATTCCCCGTGCTGTATATTGTCCTTACCTGCACCGTCTCTTTGAATGCAGACTTAAAATTGCCTTTGTTGTTCTCTCTATTTTACCAACATACAAGTTTTTTTCTCATGGTTAAATAAAAGAGTCTGTTCTCCTAATAGATATGCAGATAACACCGTGCTTTTGCTCTATCACCTGACATAAGGCTGAATCTGGTAACCTCACTTACTGAATAATTGTGTTGTCTTTGGGAATACTCACACATGTAAAATGAGCAGGACTTGGCCCTTTGGTCATATTTTTGTAATAAAAGACAAAATGAGATTTTTAGGAAACTGCAACTTATGACCATAATATTTATGAGGCTGTCAGGACTGCACTGTAAAAATTCATATTATTTAATTCCTCACTCTGACACTAAAGCATCATTTCATTTATATGCAAATAAGCATATACTCCACTGCTGTTTCTTCACTGAAGAGGCTGTTTGAATTATTCACAGTTTATTAATAAAGCTTCATAAACAAGTATTTTTTCTACCCAATTGGTAGTGGCCAGGGGAGAAAATCTATTTATCAGGCTTTGTTATTATGAGCTTCATAACAAAATATGAAGATTTATGGAGTACATAATTAGATGTTATGTGATTGTAATGGAAACACTGGGTTATCCAGATGAAATACTCTTTTCTTTATGCATTTCTCCTCAGTAGAGGCACTTTCCGGAAAATGGGCTAAACCCATCCCCATTGCTAAGTTCCAAGAACTGCCTGTGAGAGGAACATAGCCAATTTAATCTCCTTTTTTGATCATACACACTGAAATAATTTTGAGTAATGAAAAGATGCCCAAGGAAGGCTATAAGGAATGCCAGGGAGAAGCACAGGGGGAAAATGCTGTGCCTGCTTGGGGCAGAGGAGCTGGTCTGCAGACCTGGGACTGACTGTGCGTTCGGCAGTGCAACCACAGCCTGAGACAGCCGGGGCTGCAGCCTGACGCTGGGTTTAGGCGGAGCAGGGACGCCCCGAAGCTCTGCCTAGCCAAAGCATCAGCTTCTTCATGTGTGCAGCTGGGGGGCTTTAGGGATTCAGGTGCTTTCTTCAGCTGAATCAGAGCAAGCCATAGAGACCAAAGTGGCTAAAAGAAGTTTCCGTAAATTGCTTTGCCCAAGTTAGGTCTATACGTTGCAGTTAAAATAGGCGCTTTTTGAAATACTGGCACTGAATTCTCCCTGTGGAGTTCAAGTATGAGACATATAGAGCAACACAGTCACGAGATGTCCAGGGCTACTGCACAATAGCACCTGGGTGCCTACAGATAACTCAAAAACATTAAAATGTTAATAAATGTTAAAATAAATGAAAATGGAAGGGGAAAAGGCTGGATGTGAAATACCCACTGGGTGCTAGAGATCAGCCCCCAGGGTTTTACCGTATGCTGTAATCCAAGCAGAGGTTTATCCTCACCCACTACCTACCTTTGAAATTCCCCACGGCAAAACTACTGTAAATAAGAAGTAGTTGAGTATACCTAGGCTGCCTGGGCTCATGTAGGATGTTCTGTGGGAAAAGCTGCTGGCTTGTATTTGACATTGCCACTTGGACATGGACTGATTCTAGTGTTTCTCTGGAAGCACAACATGGAGCACACCTTGTGGAAGTTCTCAAAATCTCAAAATAATCAAGACTAAGAAATTAGCCTGTAATTGTATACATGTCTGCTCTTGAACCAACTTTTTGCACGTGAAATAAGGAGCTGTGAGCCTCTATAGTGAACTCCATCCAACCGAGCACTTAAATGTGTACATAACTTTAAATGCACGTGTGTGTAACATTCTTGAAGGCCCTGGGCTGGGTTGTGTGCTGCTGACAGCAGCGTGTGCTCAGTAGACAGGCCAGGCCTGATGGTCCAGATTTTCTCAACTTTGCATAGTCATTATGGAAAAAGATGCACACCTAAGCTGGTCAGAGCAAGATTTATTCATGTGCATTAATTCTGTAATAATTTACACAGGATCAGGTTTCTAGAATTACAAAACTCCTCAAAAGCCTTACTTTTTACACTAGCTTCTACAACCACGGATTTTATTTTCATGTATTTTGAGAACATTAAGTACTGAAAGCACTATAGCTCACTGCGTTAATTTTTGAAGAAGAATCAATATTGCAGCGCTGTAGCTTTCGTTTCTGGTGTTCAATTTATTTTTTAAAAAAAGTCATTACAGCAAACTTTTTTTCTAGAGACTCTAATCTTCTGCACATCAAATACAAGTAAAACTTTTAGACAACAGTGGAATGCTGTTATTCCTTTAACAGTATGTATTTGCTGCCTATTCACAATATTATTCACAATTATTCACAATCATAAACTATAAATATCTGCTTTACCGGGATGTCTGTGGCAGCATTTTAGCCAAGAATAACAAATTTTTAAGTGTACACACATTTGATATGCCAAAAAATTCTCTTTGAAAATAGACTTAAATTCTAACCCCTAGAACACTCTATGAAGTTTTATTCACAAAAAAAGTGTAGTAAGAGGAGTAGAAAAAAATCTTTGAAGTGCTTGCTAATTTTGGTATGTTTGATCCCCCATGGTTGAAAATTTGAAACAAAATCATCTTGCATATCATGTAGAAAGTAAAATTCTCGCCTATTTGCAATATTCTAGTAAGGCTAGAATTAAAAGTACAGATGAGTGCAGAAAATGTGCCTGTAGTATTCTTCAATTGCATAGTTACACCTACTGAATTCAGTAAATACTGAATCCGAAGACATGAGTTGTGACCTGCACATTACATTGTTTTGTGGGCCTGAGTGGAAGGGATAAGTTACCGGTCAAAGAATTCATAAGTCGTTCATTCCTCTCCACTGCTGGTAGAGGACAGATGCTAATTTTCACAACTGAAATGAATGGGAATTCTACTCCTAGCTCTGCAAAGGGAGGAAAACCAGGGATGTTAATATGGTAGAGTTTTCCCCCCCTTTTCTTTTGGAAGCAGTTATGTACATTCAGACTTGCCAGGGCCCTGGGGGCACTCATGGGCCTGATCAGCCCTGATCAGCCCCACCTGGGACCTCTCCCCACCCTGCCCAGTGCCCTGTTTCAGCCCAGGCTGGGGCCATCCTTCTGTGCTGTGGTGATGCTCTACTGGTGCTGACCCTTATCTTCCCAACAGCCCTGCCTGGTCGTGGGCTCAACCCATGGGTTGATGTCCTGGCCCAGCCGTGGGCTTTCTTTGTGCCCAGGGAGGTGCCAGAGGCTGCCCCTGGCTTCCCTCTGCCCTGTCCAGCTCCCTGCCTGGTGAGGTCCTGCTTGCCTTGGGATCCCTCCCAGCACTAAGAGAGCTGCTAGCCTTTGTGTCCTGACAAGAACGTTAATATAGATGGATTTTTATTGAGGAAGATATACAGCACTCATCATCTGGGTTCTCTGTTATTTCTTTCTTCCATTACAGAGATGTTCTCCATGAACACCTTCCAGAGATGGGTAAGTCTTGACCTGTGTGGTCTGAGCCTGGTGGCTCTCTTTGTGTGTAACTGTATGTGCTCCTGGCTCAAACTCCCAGGTCCTTTGGCTAAAGGCAGCAAATACAGAAATTTACATCAGGAAGCATAATGTCCTAGTCTAGGCAACTAAGTAACCCGATTTTTAGGCTCTCCCAGCCCAGCAGTAAATCATAACAATTACTCAATCTGGGTTGTGATATACTGCTAGCTTGCTTCTATTGCCACTTTAGTTTTTCCTTGGGGCAACAATACTAAAATCTGAGAAAAGCAATTAATTTCTTGCAATCTACTCATACTGAAAGTAGTTATATCTCTAAGTTGGCTGTCTCTACTACTACTGCAATGCCTACCAGCTACTGTAGGGACAATAGTTATTGAACTTGGATATATAACCTTTATTTCTTTTTCTTTCTTTTTTTTTTTTTTCCTTTCACTAAGAGGTGAGGATAACATGCCTTGAAAAGGCATTATTTAAAGTGTGTACTGGTGGACTGCAAAGGTTGTTCTGTATTAAATTCCAATGATGAATTATCTCATGAGTAGTTTGCTGTGACTTGACTGATTCATTTATTTCTAAAGAAAATTGTCTGACTTCTTCCTTCTTTCTTTACTCTCAGCTATAGGTAATGAAATGAAAACTAGCTTCATTGTTGTGATAGGAAAAACTACAACAGGCTGACTTTCCTAATTATGTTAAAAAATGGTAACTTCTGTGAGCTGGTAGAGGAAAATGTTGATGTTTACTGTGGCTTCTGTCCCTTGTGACAGGTTTAGCTTGATGTTGGGATACAGCAGAAGGCCCTTCTCAGGCTCTAGCACAGGGAGGACAGTGATGTGATGGTGTGGGAGGGCTGTTTGATTTTTTTTTTTTTTTTTTTTTTTCTCCTGCCGGTGTGGAAAAGTGTGCTGTGTTTCTACTCTGACCTCTGGCAAGTAAGTGGGAGCCATGCTCCCCTCGTTAGCGAGTTACGTGTTTGGGTGCATGAGGCAAGCCCTCCCCAGAGAGATGAGGAACGGTACCGAGTAGCGTGTATGGCTGCCTAATGGAATAGGCAGGACAGTCATTTAAAAATGAAACATGAACTTTTTTTGAACCCTCAAATGCTGTAATCCTCAAATTTTTCTCTAAGCATAGAAACTCATCTAGAGAACTTGATTATGTCACATTGACTTGCCTCTATCCAATTACCTGCTTTCTGCTGTAGTATGTTTTTGCAGGGTGGCATGTGGTCCATTAGTTTTTCCAAAAGTCTTCCCACACACCACCATTTTTGGAGTTTGTGGATGTCTTTCATATCCTCTGTGAGGAAATATTTTGGCGCTGTAGTTCGGTGTGGGCACGCTCCAAGCAGAGAGTTTGGCTGTGCCTGAGCTTTCCAGGGCAGAATTTTGATGACTACATTCTATTTTTACTCTTCACTCGGCGGTATGCAAACCAGAGGACCATATGGCACAGCTAGAGAAATGTGCGAGCTGATTATGCAACTGCTTCCTGTTATAGCAACAAAAATAAGGAAATGATGAGTTAAATGGATGAAAAATAAGGTCCACTGTTCAAGAAAGCAGCAAGCCCCAAACACTTACCTGTGTAAACTGAAATGTTGTTGTCCAACAGGCATTTCTATAATATCTAATATTAAGAAGACACCTGAAAATTAATTTACTGCACAAGTAACACAGGGTGGTACTCCAGTTCTTTTGCCTGCCTGGAAATGGACTTGCTATGAGCATCCCTGAAAGGCAAATGAGGGAGGCAATGGTGACTGTTCAGGCTTTGTCCATAGGAGGTGTCAGCTCCCTGGTGGCTACCACGATTGCCACAAACATGAGGTGCCGAGGTGCTACTGGTTTTGGTACAAATGTGATAGCCAACTCATATTTGTGCAAGCCCACAGCACTCTTCAGATGTTGCTCACTGTCACAGTAATCTTTTATTCTCTCGCCACTCTGTTAACTGGAATTTGTAGCAAAATAAAAGGAGTCGCTCAGAAACAGGTATTATCATAAGAAGTTTGAAAACAAATGGGAAAGCAGTAGGACTGGATGGAGGTGAGGTTTCTTTCAGATAGCAGAAGCAGCTTAGGAATGATTTTATAAACAATGTTGGCAAAACTGTAACAAAGGACAGAGTGAGGAATGGCGCTAATCAGCGGGGGGGAAAAATCTCAGAGGAATGCTCTGGCTTTAATTTGGAGTTGCTGGGGAAAGCTGAGAAGTCTTCATGTTTGTCGTAGTTACAAGGATCTTTAAGCTGTTGTGGAAGCATACAACTTAGCAGGGTGTCTTCCTTTGGAGATTTATGTGCAAGGGAAAAGAAAGAAGGCAACTGTAATGCCCCCTCCCCTATGAACAATGCCTTTCATGCCAGAAGAAAGGCTGAGGTGTTGCTCCATCACAATCCCTGCTATATTCAATATTCTTGTAGCCACAGGCTTTGTGTCCTAACCATTCCCTCTCGACTCTGAAAACCCAATTTTCTCTTGTTTTTATCCAAAAATACACTCTTTGGACACAGTTAGGGGTATTCTGTGTCGTAGATGGCCTGTTTATCCCAGGGCACTCCTGCATAGCATTGACCAATGGGACCTTATTCTCCACTGCCTTTATCTGCGTTTGCATATTTATAATGCAAACAAAGCTGTGTGTAACACGGTCTTATTTGATAGCATTCGGTACCCACACAGCTCTGATGAAAGTTACTTCCTAAGGAGAGGCGGAATGGAAAGTCAAGCCTTTAGATGAAAAGGCAGTCTGGAGAAAGTCCACAGAGGAAAACAAGGAAAGACCCTGAAATCAATGAAGAGCTGGTTGGGATATCTGAAGATGAAAATGGTCATATTTTTATATTAAAAGTTGCCTTAAGTGGATTAATTTTAATGTTTCTGATGGGTGTTTATATTGAGAATCATTAAGGCCAAAATATAAGCATTTCAAATTAGGAAAGCAAATAGCTTCAATGATAGCTTTAAATAACCAGATTCTTTTTAACAATATATGTCAGTGAAGGTGAAATTACAGTACAAAAGTAGAAGGCTAAAGCGATGAGAGCAGTAACATGCGGCCACAGGAGGTACAGGGAGAGGAAGAAAGCCGGGGTCGAGGATGAAGTCAGCATCGTGGACCACAGAGACAATGATTAGGTCAGAACAGAGCAAAACAAAAGAAGATCATGAGCAGTGCATGTATAATGTATGTGATAGGCAGGGCCAAACTCTGCCCCAGCTTACATCAGTACAACTTCATTGGCTGAATCCTCTTAATACAATGTCACTTCCAATATTATCTAACAACATACATGCAGGCTTTTATTTAACTCATTGCACAGGGCTAAATTTTCCTCTCTTATGCTGTTTCTAGGCAATTGTAACTTCACTGTTCCATTGTTTGTTACTACTATGGTCCTTTGGATACTGCTGAATTTCTTCTCCTCTGTATCTTCTATGAGCAAATATTTACTTGTTTCACATCTGCATTCTGCTTTAGCAAGATTAAATTCTTCAAATTAAAATATCATTTTAAGAAAGCATGGTACTGTACATTATTGCTCAAACAGTATACTATTTTATGCACACTTTGAAACTATGAATTGCCTGTACATTCTATGTATTGATGCTCATTTTAAAATATTACAGGGTTTTTATAGTGTTAGTATTCACATTTTCCGTATTTTGGCACCAGTGGTGTAAAAAGGAGCGATGAAGAGAAGGAGCTCCCAGAATCAATAAGCTGGAAAACTGACTTTGCTTGAAACATCTTACTTACATTTTTAAACCTGTAGCACTTAAATCTTCAAAGTTGTGACTGCTGTGAGAACAGGTTGGGTTTTTTTAATCGAACACCTCATTTTGCATACAAGTAAAACTATGCCCACTTAACAGCTATTATAGTTTATGCGTGTGTATGTGCACACAAGGCTTGACTACTCTAAAAGTGGGAGAAACTATAGATACTTGGTTTTAAACTCCAGCACTTTTATTCTTGTTTGACGGAAAACCCCTACAGCGGATTTTACAAACAGCCAAAGAAAGCCAGACAGCCTTTCTGACTGCACCCCTCCCGTGATGAGGTGTCCAGTGTGGTTTCAGTCTTTGCCCCCACTCACGACCCACAGGAAACTTTGCCTCTAAAATAAAACATTTAAAAATTGTAGATCTCAAAAGCTGCCAGCTCCCCACCCCAAAACTCCAGGCCTTAGCTACTCTTATTTATGTATATTTTACCTTAGTTTAGCATTATAGACCAGACTGTATTTACTCCTTGTTTACATCGGTGTAACAGGGAGAATTAACCCCTCGGTTCCCCAATTAACAAAGAGCAGCAGTGGTACCGTCTGGTGTTTCCCATGTGCCTGTCACACTGGCAGCTCTGAAGAGCCACCAACACAGGAAGAAAGATCTGCAGTTCATAAGAAAACTGCTCAATGCCCCCACGCAGGAGAAGAAAGCAATACACACAGAGAACTGTGCCGCAGCATCCCTGGCTCCCAGGGGCATGAGGGAAGGGGTTCGGAGCCCCCAGCAGACAGCAGCACTGGGGCCCCCAGACCAAAGCAGTCAGTGAAAGAGAGAAATATTTCACTGAAAGGAAAGTAATACATATATCACTTAAGGCACCTAGCTTGAAATATTAAAAAGGAGGACAGAACTATGGAAGGGGGGTGTTCTTTTAGAAAATTGCCTGTGGACTGTATTTTAATGTTCTGAAGCTGTTCCCTCCAGCTATTTTATACAGTACCCAGTTTTCTTGAGTTTCAGAAGTACTAATGATTCAATGGATGCAGAATCACAGAATGCTCCTGAACTCAACTTATGCTCCCCTCTGCTGCCTTGAAGTCCTATTTCCAGCCAGTGTTTTAGAACTGTAGAGCCTTGAAAAGGAGCAAAAATCCCTCTGCAGCGTTAACTGTTGCCTTCTTTGAAAGGAATTCACTTTAAAGCAGAGAAATTGGATGTATAGGATTAACATATTTTGTCCACTTTTCCACAGAAATGGTAGATTATTAACCTAGAAGCTTGGTTTAATGCAACAATTACAGTAATAAAATCAGCATCTTTTGTGTTTAGTATCAGGTTATTTTGTCTCTTTTTCCAATATATCTGTAGAAATTTCTTGTAGGTTTTGATGTTTAAAATAGAGATTACCTGAAACTCATGAATATCCAATAGAAATTTGGTAAGTAGCAAGCCCCTCTCCCCAATTTTATATGAGGATAGTGCTTTTTTAATCCTTTCCAAACATATGACAAGCAGTTCTTGGTATAATGTTAAAATATAACATTTAAAAAAAAATAATGCAAATTTCAACTAAATATGATTTCATATATGTTCCATACTGTCTAGCTGCATAAACCATTGTGATAAAGATGGCTTGTTTTTATGACAGCAGCAAATAACATTGCCAAGATTTCCACTATTAAAATAAAACTGGTAAAAATGTAGATAATGCAAAAATATAGCTGAAACTAAAAAAGAAATTCTGCACCTGCAAAATCAAATATTAATGTCTGTTTCTACCAGACTGTTCTGAATCAAGTAGTAATTATTGAAACATTGTTGAAGCAAAGCCATGTTCTTCTGAAATTTCACCATAATCAGAGTATTCCACTTGGGGATACTACCTTTGCCCAAGGTTTTGATGGAAAGTCTCAAGCAATTCAGTATTTTAAGAGAGAAACAGTCTGAGGTATTAGAATTTTAGAATTAGAGGAAGAAAACTCTGTTTTTTAACTAGCTCTAGGTGGAAGTGCACATCCTATTCCTTCATTCCACTATTTTAATTCCTGTGTCATGTTGATGGTACTTATCTGTACTCTGTCAGCAATGACAGCTGTCCTCTCGGTCTGGAGAATAGACCTGCTTCTGTCCTGTTCCACCACATCATATAAGATGGTCTTCAACAGAAAGATGGCAGTTTTAACAAATTAAAGCACAGTGTTACTGTGATAAATTTCTCAAGCATCACCTTGAATCAGTACTAAACTGTCCAAGTGTAAAGACAAAGCAAACCAAACTGCTTAGTGCTAGCATCGCATATCTTAAACTCTTATACTTCTCCTGCTGTGATGGTAATGCCTGTGGGCCCTTTTCTAGAAATCAACAAAGTAATCACTAGTTATAATAGCTAAAAATAAAGCTATGCATTGCCACCACAGTTGTGAGGTGGCAGTTACTGGGAAATTAGTCTGAGTCTTTGAAATTCCTTGAATTTCAATGGCACGTTGTACAACTGTTTAATTGGCAGGAAAGGAATAAATTTTAAGACGCTAATTTTGTGTTGGACATGCAGCAGTGGTGGTCTCAGAGGGGGAGTTTTGCTGCTCTCTTGTTCCCTAAGATAATTGCTGTAGATTAATTTTTGCTCTTAGAGCTGTACGTGCTAGTACAGATGTGTGCTTATATTTCTAGGTTTCCAGTGTATATTGGTGTGTATTTAGTGCTGGAGGAATGTTTAATGTTCTCGGTGTCAGATAGGAGGGACCAGGTGACACCCAAACTCTATTTTCAGCCCTTGAAATGTGCACAGCACACACCCCATGAGCTAATGGCAAAGCAGAAAGTCTCTGTGAAAGACCATTGTGAATTCCCACAGTCTTTGTGAAAGTGGTGACAAGAAGCAGTAGTAATGACCGGATCTTAAAATCTTGGAATGTATTTGGGGAACTAAGGATTTAGTTTTGAAACACAAAACACTTGTGAGTAAATGGGACCCATCTTTCTTTGGGAAGTGACCAGTGCAGGTGCCATCAAACCCACTGAGACAGGACCCAGATGCCCCTTCCAGGAGTCTCAGCTGCTCTCGGGGGCCTTCCCTGCACTTCTTCCTTTTGCTGAATAAACCTCCTGCACCGAGCTGACGTCCAGTGTCGTACTGCATGGTTGTCATACTGCATGGTACCCACACACTGAGATGTGGGGGTACATCTCAGCTCCATCACGGTGACTGCCTTGTGTCTCTCTGCTCTCCTTTGGCATCTGGACAGCAGTGGTTAGACTGGCGAGGCCGAGCTCTCCGCTGCAGCCTCCTGACTGGCAACGCAATAAATGTGTGCTCCAGGACTGCATGAACACTGGGCTTGTGTCTTAATGGTTTGGTGAATTTCTCTTGCTCACACACCTTTTTTTTTTTTTTTTTTTTTTAAATTACTATTATTTCTACTGAATACTGTGACTTTATCTAAGTTGATTCTAAAGTTCTGTAGATCTATATTCTGAACCTCATGCGCTGGTGATTAAGATTCTTCCCCATACGTATGTAGTAGCTGGGAGGAATAGCCTGGCACTGTGATTTATTTATTTTTTTAGTTGTTTGGTTTTTTTTAGAGGAGGTTTATCCTAATGCTTTGTTTTCCCTGGTACTCCTGCTGTTGCCACTTCTATTGCCCAAGGAAATGTTTCTGCCTTAAATCCCTTCCGCTTCCAAAGTCTATGCACAAACCATGGATGTAGGCCAAAGGTCAGACTTTAGAGCCAACCAAAAAAAAAACAGTGGAGAGAAAAGGAAAAGTTACAGGTCTTAAAAAGGGGGTGACTTGATGAAATTGAATGGCTTTTCACATGCAGGAGCTCACGTTGGAGA
Organism: Gallinago undulata; assembly: GCA_026546715.1. Classification (NCBI taxonomy): domain Eukaryota; kingdom Metazoa; phylum Chordata; class Aves; order Charadriiformes; family Scolopacidae; genus Gallinago; species Gallinago undulata. The sequence continues at coordinate 16,236,984 of JAOTQQ010000004.1, forward strand.
TTCTTACAGACTCCTGATCTTACAACTGTGGTTCAGCAGAGGCTAAAGCCAAGAGAAAAACAAGAGCTAAAACAAGGTGACAGGAGACAGATAACATTCTCTGATGTTCCAGCAGTATTTTAATTAGCTAAAAATACATGCAAAAAAGAAATCTACCAGCGACTTCTCAAGAAACAAAACAATGCTTCCTTGTCACAAAGAAATGATTTATTTTTTTTCCACACTGGGTATTTGGTAGTCAGCTTATGAAGTCCAAATGCTAAAGTCATTTGCATAGATGTTGCAATTCTAGCTTGCTTTATGGAAAACATGGTGCTTAAATGAGTATGAAGCAATGAATGCCAGCAAACACTTGAAACCCATGCTTTCTAACATTTAGCAATGCTGTAGCAAAAGCCTAGGTTAGGGTGATTTTTACAAATTTTTTGTAAGTTACTATGATTTGCAAAAACATTCTGTTAAGGCACAAATTTTTAGCCTTTAGTTTCTTTCATGTTAAATTAAACAGCTTTAAAAGTTACATAAAACCCACCCCTGCAATTCAGCTTTATTAGAATGTGAACAAATTACATTTTCCCCTTCTAGATATTGATTGGACTTTTTGGCTTTCCTTGCAAATGTGATCCAAACATCACTGACGTCACTAGAAATAATTTGCTTGCATATAGTGGGTATTTGGTTGTGTTCCTTTGCATGAATTAAATATTTGGACAAGAGCACACATGACTGTATTCTCTTGTAGCCTAGGGGAATGCAGGGATTTGGCTGGGGGGGCAGGTCTCCCAACTCTCATGTGATTTTTCCCGAGCCATACAATCATGTTGTCACATATGCATTCTTTCTACATAAGGTTTAACTAAGCCATATAATTTCAAATGGTTTTACCATGAAAAAGCTGAGACAGGCCTGGCCCACAAAACTCAATAATTGACTAATTGGAGTTTTCACTCAGAAGGTGGGAGATGTGGATTGAAATCACTTCATAAAAAGGGAAAGGATTTTGACTGAGTGCTGTAACTATAATGCTGTTTGGAAAAACAAGAAAGGAGAACCCTACCATACTTTGTACCAACTTGCTAGATTCTGTAAATTCCCAAGTCTTTCTCCGAATTACATAGGAAGCCAAGGCTTTCAGTCTTCCACAGGACATTCCAGTAGAAAACACATGCACCACATTACCTCAGAAGATACACAAAACTCTCCTGAGCATTATGGTACCCGGAGTCCTTCTGCAGATACAGCCTCAGTACACTGACCGTTCCATCTTTTTATGTATGTAAGTATACATGTCCTCTTCTGAATATCTTACAAAAAAATAACTAATAAGTCTATATGATCTGACTTTATACATGAAAGCGCTGATCAGTGAATAGCTGGACTAAATATGCAAATTACAAAGTTTTCTTCATGGCTTTATATGAGAAGATGTTTTGAAAACTTTATCAACGTCAAAGTGTCAGCCTGCATTTCTCTGTGAAATCTTGAAACTGCTCTTTCATCTATGTTGTAAACACATCAACAAGTATGTAGAATGTCTTGACTTTGAAATGCTGTCACCTACTTTCTGTATCGTTGTCAGTAGTCAGCTTGTTATAAAAGTATTTCATATCTAACTCTGTTTCTTTTGGTAGTGTGTCAACTTACTGCATTTTTCAGCTGTGTTCCTCGCTGCCTCTTCCATTTTTATCAAAAATTCTGTGTGACAGAAGTTTTTCTCTTTCTTTGCAACATGTTGGTATCTCAGGTTCTCCACAGTCACCAAAGCAGTTGTGCTACTTTGAGCTGAGTCCGTGTAAACCATCTTTAGCGTTTTGTGCCAACGTGCAGTGGGATTTTGAACTCAAATATTTTTGTGATCTTGAGAAGTCCCCAAGCTTCAGTCATTGCCTTCTGAGTTTGGAAGTTTCCTAGAACATGTTCAATCTGATACAATGCCTACTCCTGACACGCTCCAAACTGTGGAGTCCACAGTTTGCTTGGAACAAACCCATCTGGTGACAGATAGTTTCTTAAATATGAGGCTTTCTATTCAGCTGCTTCTCATGTAACTTTCTGTTTTGTTTCAGGTTTTGTTTTCAGAAGGTAACATGTCAGGAATGGGTACAATTGCCTCAGGTGCCCTAACTGAAAGCTAAATACCTGTACAAGTTACTACATTGCAGAATTTAAGACACTCTCAAGTTTTCAATTATACTTGTTTCACAAGGATTTTCAGTCCAAAAATGCAACACTGCTGAAGTTTAGAGGTACAAATTTGCTTAAATTGGAAAAATATTCTGTTCAAATGTCTTCAAGACTTGTGCAATAAAATTGCATAAATCTGTACATGGAGGTCGGTGAACCCAAGAACTATGATTAAGTACTCAACATAACACATACTTTAATCATAGAATAATTTAGGATGGAAAAGACCTTTAAGATCATAAGTCCATCCATAAACTTAACACTGCTAAGCCCACCACTAAGCCATGTCCCTACCACATCTACTCATCTTTTAAATACTTCCAGGGATGATGACTCCACCACTTCCCTAGGCAGCCTGTTCCGATGTTCAACAACCATTCTTGCAAAGAAATTTTTCCTAATATCCAATCTAAACCTCCCCTGGCACAACTTGACACTATTTCATTTTGTCCTGTTATTAGATACTTGTATCATTTTTGTGTGTTCTAAAATGTCAACATCTGCTCCATCTACAGCAGTAGAGTTTTCCTCATACCTTTCAAAAGCCCACATCATGTTAAGTTCCTAAATCAATACGCTCTGAGTGCTGTAAAACACAAACATTTCCCTGCTGTCTGATATGGAGTCAGGAGGATTTGCTTATGTTCCTTCCATCATATGGAAGGATATGCAACACTTCTGCACTTGTTCTTCCTATTGTGCAATAGTATCCTAAAGCTCTCCTCAGGACTAGGCCAAACTTTGTTATTTCTGTACGAGAGACAGAGTTTTGCATTTAACCTTTTTAGTATGCAGTTAGAAAGTACTATTATCCAGTATAAAAGTATTAATATAGGGCTTGAGGCAATGTTCTTTATAATCATAAAAGTTAAAATAGACACATATGAGAGAAAATACGGACTTGGGGAAACATATGCTTTCTACCTTAGTGCAAGGAGAATTAACTTTGTTTCTGAAGAAAGGTCACTGCACGAACTTTTTTCCCCATTCTATCAGTATAGATCACATCCCTGATAACTAACATATCATAAAGAAATATTTTCTAGTTACGCTTTGTTTCAAAACCAGGTTGACATGAACCAGAGATCAAACAAAATCTGTATACACGGACCTACTTTGAAAAAGCTAAGGATCTGTAGGGTGTTCAGATCATATAGTCTGCGGAAATTTAATTGGCATATTGTTGCTGTTTAACTTAAAATGCACAGCATAGCTACAGTACAGAAGATTATTAGAAATAACTGAGTAAGCAGGCTGTCATCCTAGTAAAGACAGTTTAAAATTACCAGAATTATCTCTAGAATACATACGTGTCTTAGCCCTGACTACATTGAGCCATTAATCATACTGGCTGGACCCCGTTCACTTTACATGTGGATCACACTGCTGCTTTAAACATGGCTTATGTGGCTGAGTCACTTCATTCTACCTTAATCAACGTAAGTTTATAGTAATTACGATGGGACTAAGGAAGGAAGAAAGGAAGTGGGGAAGATGGGCTTTCCTAGAAACCTTTGGATGAGCATTTAAAAGAGAACAGTAGCTAGAATATTTGTTTCTTTTTTTTCCTAAAGAAAATGGAATGGACACAAACCCAAAAAAATAAATTTCCTCGAGGAACAATGATACATATAGATGTTAAATGGCCATAGCATCATGCAAAGAATCAAGGTCTCTCACTTCTCATCTGCTCCTTAAACCATTGTCTGCCAAAATGAAAACATCTCAACAGATATAACCTCTCTTCGTGAATAAAAATACTATGTGTAAAGCAAAATATATTCTAAAAATTCTTCAGATGCATATTTTCAAAACACTCAAATTTTCTTCTGTGTCTTCAATGTGGACAAATACCTCGGTCGTACTAAGATTTCTGTATAAGCAGTTTTTCCAAGGTGAGAACCATCTCTTTTCCTGAGAATTGCATATCCTGACTTATTCTATGGACCTTTTCTTTCCATAGCTATACTTTCTTGTCGGTTTAATAAGCAGCAATAAGTTAACAAGCACTTGCAATTCTAACTCAAAGTCAACTAGTCTGCAAGTATTACTGAGGAATATTTGGAGAACTGAGGATTTGGAGGATGAGCACTTTGGACATGTATTTACTCAGTGGTTCAGAGTGATACATGAAGGCTACTATGAGTAATTTATTTTTTTTAAATGCCAGAACTGTACACAAAATGAAGTTCATAAACTGTGCATATTACTTAAAAACATGGACAGTAAAAGACTTTCTTTTCTCCAGGGAACTAGTTTGATAAAATGATAAATAGGCTCACATTGAGACAACAAAACATTATCACTGAAGTCTCCTGTTCCTGCACAAAGCTCACTGCAGATCTGGGACTATTCATAATACTAATTTTATTAGAACTGTTTATATTTTTTACAAAAGAGAAAATGATTCTAGGAAAAAGCTATAGATTTTATAATACACATCTTATCAAAAGAAAAAAAAACTACAAAGTTATTACTTCTTCAGAAGTTATTACTTCTGAATCATTTTTTTGTAATTACAGCATTATAGTTTCCAATCCAAAGCAGGAAATTATGCTGACAGGAAATCTTGTGAAAGTGCATGAACCAACACAGGATCTGGAATCCAGATGTTTGCTATTGTATAGTAGTAATTACCACCGAGTCAAAATTTAGAGCAAAAAGCTAATAAAATAAGAGCGTTTTATTCTAGTTGTAGAGAATCTAGAGAGATCTAGTCTGTTGAGATCTCACTTTAGTAGAATATCTCTAGCTTAAAAAACATCCCTTTCCTTCCTACCTTTAAAAAAGTACATTGTTGGAACAAGATGAAGATAACCAAGTTATTATTATTTATATAACTTTCAGGATTATTTGTCATTTATACAAAAGCAGACTCCATGGATACTGTGTCAATGAGACATTCTTTATGTTTTGCTTTTAAGGGAAGGAGCAATGACTTGCCTCCTGGGAGGTACACTCCAAAAGAGCAAATATCACCACAGTATTAATCTCATTTTCTTTCGTTCTGCATATGTCTCATTTTATCAACTGAGTCTACAACTTAAATGTATAAAAACTAAAAAGTATCAGCTATATGAAGTGTAAAATCTATCCTCATTATATTCTCTCCTTTGTCTATGTGCAAAATTGCTAATGTTTCTAAATAGTATATAACATAAAATAATGTGTTTGTACATGATGAGATTTGTTCAGGGTGGAGTTGTGAATGTGGAATCTTCTCATTTTGTGAATTTGAAGTAAGGTGCTATTACTATATATAACGAACATAGTCCTTGGTGGTTAGTCTATGCTTGAGGGGTTCAGCAGGAGGAGTTAATCTCTTAAAAGAAAAAAATGTATGGGTAAGAAATTGAAAAAGAAAATAAAAGTTAAAAAGTACAGAAAATAACACTTTCCCCACCTCACCATGGCGGGGGGGGGGGGGGAGGAGAAGGAAGTGTTAAAAAGATTTTACTTTAGCCATATAAAAATCAAAGTTCGAGAGCTAAACTTCTCGGGGAAGCCTAATTTGGGGGCACAGGGAGAGCAGGCTGCCTGCTGCAGCCCCGGGGAGCAGAGCCCTGTCTCGGGTCTGGGAGGTCCCCTCCGGCGGACATGCAGAGCCAGGGCCCGGCGGGAGCCGCGTTTAGCTCTCCTAAGGCCCAATCTTGCAAACGCTTATGCACATGAGTAACTTCAGCTGCCGCGAATCAAGTTATTCTCCCAGTTCAAGCTGTTGCAAGGGTGGTGCAGCATCAGGCCCACATTTGTAAATGCCAGCCAACAGGGTAAAACGGAGGGAACTCCCCGATTCTTTTCCTCATCTAAGCAACTTGGGGGTTGCTGTATTTTTATTTCCCGATATTGACTGGAAAAGCTATAGCTGCAAATATATAGATCTGTTTTAAATTCTTGAATCTTTATCTTGAATCTTGAATTCCTTTAATAAATGAATGATTGCAACCACCTCAAGCATATGGTAAAAATCATACAGTTCAGGGGTCGCCTGTGATTTTAAGACCTTCTAATACTTCACAGTGATTCCTGTTACGAGGCAGGGAACTTTTTAGAGACCGATGGTTTTGCCATGTCTCTGAAATTGTGGATAAAGCCAAACAATGGAAACAGAGAGAAGACACAGGTGACTGCCAGCCTGCTTGTGTCTTGATACTTTTCTGCTTTTAATTTGTTTGTAGCTGATTTGTTCCATTTGTAAGTTCTGGAGAAAACTGAGTCTTCTAACATTTAGTAAGTGTGAGTATTATTCTGTTATCATATGGATCACTGACCAATGTCTGGTGTTTGTGATTTTCTAGTTGCGTTGCTCCAGAACATGCAGGTTTATGACTTAGTATGTGATCTCCATGAGCTGGAAAGACTCAAAACATATGGCAGATCAGATGTTAGGCTTGGGGAAAATCAAAAATTAAACTGTCTCAGAGCAGTTGAGAGACTGCTTTGCTATATATTTTATGTGATTTGTGTGTGTGTTGAGGGAGATGTCACCTAGGGAAGGGAATCGAAGGAAAAATAGCTTTAAAAAACGAACTGTTTGTATTATGGCTTTAAACTTTAAAGTCTGGTCAGCTAAAAGCAGATGTTGTGAACTAAGATGGAAACTTGCCTGAGGCCAGAATCAAAGAAGGCATTCTCTAATAGTAAGAAGTAAAAAATGGTTTCAGAATTTATTATAAGCCCAAAACGAATGCTTATTGTATCCTTAAAGCACAAACACTTCCCCATTTTTATTCAAATTACTGAATAACGCTGGTAGCTTCAGAATTTAATTTCAGACAATGGGTTCATTAGCAATCCTGCTTGTATTCTAAGCTCTTTATCATAAAATCTTTTGTTATTCTATGCTGGCCAAGATCCTGTCATGTTGGAAGTAGGAATGGAGTGCTTCTTACCTTTGGCTGTCTGCCCAGTCATTAGATGGGGAGGTGGATTAAAGCATCTAAACATTTGGTATAAATTTTGGAATATTGTAATATGACACAGTTCTGATGCGAGTGTTTTTACGGTAAGAATAATAAAGGAAAGACCTCACATATACAGAATTGTAAAAATGAGCGTAACCTTTACTGCATGCTTTTAATTGACCTGGGCTTGCACAGTCTGAAAAAACACACTTACATTATGTAAACATACAATGTCTGAGAATTTGAAATGCAAAGTTAAAAATTAATCAATATTTTCAAGAAAGAAAACCAAAAAAAGTTGGTTACATAAAAATTACTTATGTTAAAATCAATCAATATTTGAGAAAATCTTCTCCTTTTCATCTATTTATGTATGAAGAAATACATATTTACAGTAGCTGCCTCTACAGTATTTGTTGAATGGCATGAAGCTTAGAATCTAGTCTGAGACAGTTCTGCAGTTTATTTTAAATTTACTAGTTCAAAAGCTATGCTCTAATGGCAAGTTCAGAATTATAAATTGCAGTATTTCTGTAGAAAAAAGTAGCAAACTACTTCTGGGCTTTAGGAATACTTTACTTGATACTGTTTCAATTAATTAATTCTTTGTTTGAGGCAGCCTTGTTGCTCTAGTTCTGCAGCAAGGAAAAAAAAATAAGATTTTCAGAAATCCAGTGGAAAATATTTTAGGGATCAGTATTTTCAGTACGTTTATTCCTTCTTGTAGGAACCTTTCAATAACAGTGTCATATGGCACAGCAATTAGACACCTTTTCTAATTTATAGAAGGGTAAAAGCCAGTAAGGACTTTTCCACTTGAGAGGGTAATTCCTGATAAATCCATGTTTGGATAATCTCTAAATCTGGCACCAGTGGGGTCCCTCCACATTCATTTTTAACTGTTTTAACGAGAATTTAGCCCCTTCCTTCGTTTTCGGAATTTGTGAGTGCAGGCGGTTTGCCGGGTGTTTGCCCGGCCCGCGCCTCGCCTCAGAGGACAAGCGGCCGTCGCAAAGCGGGCCCGCCGCCCTCCATTTCGTGCCAGCGGGAGCCCGCAGACCCCGCCGCGGTGAAAGCGAGCGGGAGCCGTCCGGCTCCCGCAACCTCTGGCGGGCGGGCCTGCTCAGGGGTGCTGCTTGGAAAGAACTGGGTGGCAAACGCCGGTCGGCCGAGTGGGCTGAAGGGCACTGACCGCAGGGCCGCCTCGGCCGCTCCGCAGCCGCCATTTTGGGCGGTGGTAGCGGGCGGCGCTGCTGGTGAGGTGGGAGCGACTCCTGTCAGGTTTTTCGTTCTTAGCCGAGGGAGAAGGGCGGGAAAAGGAGACTGACTGTGAGAGGGGGGATGTGCCCTGTCACTTCACGCAACCCGAACGGAGCGGTTGTAGTTTGTTTGGGTCGGTACCCCCCTGAAGGTTGTGGCCTTCACTTTAGTCCTCTGGAGAGAGCAACGAGCTGAAATACAGAGGTCTGAGGAAAGGATTGGGTTTTAGGAGGGAGATGAAGAGCAAAGGGGCTGAAAACCAGAGCAAAACCTCTTGAGGTTATGTTAGTCGTAAGTCTGTAGTAAGCTGTTTCTTAAAAGATACAAGAGGTCTTTATTTACAGGGGTTAGCACACATTTCTTTGTAAGTATGAATCAACGATCCACACTGCTCCTGCAAACACCTTCTCATTTCTCTCATTCTGCTGTCTTGAATATGCATTTTCCCTGTGCTATCAAACAGAATTGAGAGTACCAGAAGACCTTTCATTTCTTTTAGTATTAGAGATGTGTTCCGCCTTTTTTCTTTTTTTTTTTTCTTTTTTTTTCCCTTGGCTGTGGATTTTGAGGGGGGTGTCCCAGCTGACAGCCAGCAAGCACGTAGAAGAATGCAGAACTGCATGGAGTGTTGTGCCATGACATCTCCCATCATTTTTATTTATGTCATTAAGCAATTGGAATTAATAGAGCCAGTCAAAGAATAAATGATGTACAGAGTGCGGGCCTGAAGGGCCTGTGAGATTAAATACTGTAACAAAAGACTGCTCAAGGCTAGGAATCACAAATCCAAATTGTTTTAATGGCAGTTGCATAATCAGAGATAGAAGATTCCCCAAGTGAAGTATGAAAACCATTTTATACTGGTGTGCAATGTTTGCAGTTCCTTGGAGGTGATGGAGTGGTGATTATTCAGTTGGATAAGCACTTAAGCCATATAATTACTACTTGAATGGCTTCAGCTTGATAGTACTCCTGACAGATGCTTTCTGTTGATACCTAAGCATGAGAACTCCTGCTTTAGATTACTGACATTAAAAGCATGTGAAAGCATGGTGGCAAAATTAACCAGCTTTGTTAGTTTTATTAGCGTGACATCTAAATTCTAGGTTTCTTAGTGTGAAGTAAAAAGTGGCAAAACCTATTGGTGGGGAAGTGGCAGAAATTGGCAGAAGTGGTGTTGCAGACTTACTCTGAAAAGGAGTGTAAAAGGGGCATTGACAGATTTCTTGTTTGAAGTTCTAAAACCTATCTTCTTCACTGTGTTCACAGACAGTTTTGATTACATGCTCTATATTCTGCTGGTATTGTGAAACATTGTCTGTTTTAAATTTGAAACATTTCTGTGGAATATTTGAAGTTTTACAGCTTCTGTGGAAGAAAAATATTTTTAAATTTTTTGATTCACAGCTGACAGTATACAGTAATTAAGTAAACCTGAATCCTATTTACAAAGAACTCTAAAATATTTTTTTCAAGTGTTACTAATGAATGATGGAGTACAAAAGAGGTGTTGCCTTTGATTTATCTCTGTAGGTAAAGAAGATAGCTTTACTTTGTTATTTTATCACCAGATTTGTCCTTTATTGAGTTTAATAAACTCTGTTGGAGTTTTTTTGGTATTTTGTTTTGGGGAATCTAATATTTTTGAGTCATAAAATCCTTTCTCTGATATTCTTTTAGTGAGGTCTTTTTAAAATATTCCCTAAGCAAAATTAAGAGCTGTGAAACTTCTCAACACAAACACATAAAGAAAACATGTTTAATGCCTAGAGTTGGTGCTAAGTTAAAAGCATTTAAATTAACTGGAGTATTTTTAAAACTGGTGTATATGATAAATATCTTAGAAATAATCTCTGGTGTTCATGTTTCACAACAACCTGTTAATGTTAAGGAGTTGGGCACATACTCCAATTATCCAGGTAAGCAATTTGCATATAAATTGCAAAAAAAAAATCTTAATTTGTTTGTAAATTAAAATAGTTGTTGAGATTTTTTAGATAATGGAATCATTTTATTTTGTAAAAATTGACAGAATCTGATCATAAAACAGATTGTATTTTTTCCATTGGAACAGAAACAATCTGACAAACACATAGGCTGCAGTTGTATAAAAGAATCTTAGCACTATTCTTAGAAATTAAATAATTTAACAGAAGCTTTATCTGGATCTTCATTGTTACCCACTTTTTTGTTCCTGATGTGTCATGGTATTGTAAAGGTAGTTTAAAGCTGTCCTGCAGGATTTTTTGGTTGTAAGTAATAGGAACCTTATTTTATCTGGAGAGAAATTCCCTTTTTGAAGAAGAATTAAGGATGCAGGCAAGAGCTCTAAAAGAGAAAATATCTCAAAATTAAGTATTGGCACTTATTCTATTGTTTATACAGGTTAAATTCTAGTAATTTCAGTGTCAGTGTTCCTTGTGCTGCGTTTTGCAGATTAAGAAACTTCACATTTGATCTGAAAATGTTCAACTCTGCAGACATAGTCTTTTCATTGGATAATTTATTTTATGAAAGACCAGATACAAGACAAAGGTAAATATTGTTAAATGTATAAATGTTTTCCAAGTTTTTCCATATTCTGGATAATTTTACAGCAGAATTTTTGTGTTTTTTTTTGTGGTTTTTTTTTTTTGTTTGTTTTTTGTTTTTTTTTTGGTAACTGCCTTTTCTGTCTATCAGTAGAAACATGTGGCTAGAAATTTCCAGGTTCATAACCCATACTTTGAAATGTTTTTCCAAGGACACTGAAGTTTGAATGATGTGGATCTATGTTAGTGCTATAAGAAATAGAGGTTATAAGTTTTGCCTCTTAAATTTTCTGTGATTAAAAATCAAAATAATTACAGAGTAACTTTTATCAGGAGAAACAGTAGGTTATTTACTTGGTTATTTTTGAGGTGGAAGTTGTGGCCGGTGCTTAAAGAATGCTTTTACCTTACATTTGTGTGTTAAAAATAGGTATCTAGAAAATGAAGACCCTAAGTTTTGGTGTATTGCACCTGCTCCTGCTATTGCTGAAATTCCAGCTGCAGAGGAGTTACAGAGGGAACTAGAGAAAAACACAACCGACACTCGTATGGGTAAAATACCATAGAATGGAATCATAGAATAATTTAGATTGGAAAAGACTCTTATGATCTCCAAGTCCAACTGTAAACCTAACGCTGCCGAGTCCCAATAAACCGTAATATTGGACATTCATTTTTAATGGCTTAACAAATACTGCTCTTTTAATGCTGTAAAATATGAAATATTCTATGTATGCAAATATAGACAAATAATGTATTTTAATTGAGAGTGATGGTCTTACATATGTTTGGAGTATTATCAGCCCTTTTTGGGCATATACAGGCTACAAGTTTAGCGTGCAGAAGCGGGCAAGGTAAGAAGCGTGATCAAATTTTAAGCTACTCCACATTGGTCTGTGAAGCATCATAACAGAGTGCATAGCAGCTGTGAAAGCATAATGCGAAACATGTGGTCCCAATAACCTGTTTCCAGCCAAGGAACAGAGAGTTTGTGCGAACCTAACTTTTATCTTCCCTTTCGGGGCTCTTTTCAAATTGCTGTTTAGGAGGCCAAATTTGAATCTGGCCATTGCTTGCTACTAAATGGAATATGCCTTCCATTTAGACGTTCAGGATCACATTAAGGGCATCTGTTTTAAAGAATATGGTTGCTTTATCCCTCTCAAATAGATTTCTGCATTTTTTAGCTGCTGTGCTAATGTATGGTATTCTCTATTTATGAATTGTATTTTTAAGATAGAAGGGTTTTTTCCTACTTTATGCAAGAGCAATTCCATTAAGAACTACTAATTCAAATAAGATTTCTGGTGTTTGTAGAATTAGAACTGTTTGGGTTATATCACAAATAAGCCATTGCGATTTTAAATTTCTAGATAGGTAACACTGAAATTAATAGGCTGGGGAATAGAGCTGTTCTGTAATCCTGTTGCATTCAATTGCTTATTTTTGCTTTTGCTTTCCTTTTGCTGACAGCAATGCTCATATGGTCAGCCAGATCAGGAAACTGATCCTACTGAGAACTAACCCTGCAAAATGTGGTAATTGACCAAGATGAGTATGAAACCAGGCTGTTACTGACATCATTATGAATTTTGGCTATTGAGATTGCAGGGTTTCTCTCACAGCTGTTTGTAGTAGTAACTTCAAGCTTGGTCATTGTGTCATTTTTTTAAAAGATGGTCTTTATTCTGGGACAGAGTGAAGAGTTTCTGTCTTACAAACTACTTTGTAGTTCTGAGGAATAGTTTTGCTCTACTGCTTTGTATAGGAGCATAGAAAGTTGACCCTATTTATGTAACTTTTTAATTGACAACAGATGCATTGCATTCATCAGCATGAGTCATAAAATATACACCAAAGTTCTTGCGATGAGATAGAAATATCAGTTCATCAGTTCATAGAATTTGGCCTATTCTGTATGGAAGATATTTCAATTACTATGAATAGGAACATGAACATTAATAGAAATAGTAATTTATTGGTTTTGGAGGAGAGAGAAAGCACCAGAAGTTTATACAACAATGTAAGAGAAACACTGAGGAAGCAAATGATAGATTACCAGCACCTGTTCATTTTGGCATGGCCTCTGAAAAAGAAGTACTCCAGTTAAGTGTAGGAGAAAGAGGGAAAATTAGGTTTTGGCATGAAAATCTGAAAATGGTTTCATTTTTTTCTCTCTTCTGACCAAGCTAAATCTAAAACAGGAGCAGGGGTTTCTCAGCAACCTGGTGCAAATTTTTCACAAAATAAGCTATTAGGTAATTTTCCAGAAAATGGTGATGATGAGAGTGTCCATTCAACATTAAGAAAAAGGTATGTGTCTGATAATTTACCAACTGTCAGAATCATATTGTTATTGTGGATACATTTTTTGAACAAAAAAGTTTTGGATCCTTCAATTTAAGATACTTTAACAGGGCTCCAGACACTAATTCTTCTAAGGGAAAAGGATGTTTCCTTTTGGCAACATTTTAGTACTGTAATTATATGCGTCCTGAGCTCAGCCTCTTTCATTAGAAAGGTAAAGATGAAGTTTGTTGCTTTAATTTTAAATAAATTGTTTGATAATAAAACTTTTTTCAAAATACCATTTTGAGTTCTTTACTCATGTGGTAATGAGCAAGAGGACTAAGATCACTTGCTTTTCAGAGCAGAAGATGGCCAGCCAGGAATACCTTGAGTAGTTCTCAGGATGATTTTGGTGCTGCCTGGATAGAGGGGCTTTACAGATAAACTGCTCTTCTGTTTCCTGCTCTTCTCATTTATTCCTCAAAACCTTTATGTATCTTATTGCTTTTAATTATGCAGACATTGACAGTTAATCTGCTATTGGGAATCAGAGCCCACCTGGACAGGCAGTTTATTCTTTCAGGTTCTTTCTCAAATGGAAGTAAAATTAAAATATATCTTGAAAGGAGTCTACTTAAGGTAGAAGAGTGTCAGATCAAATAGTCAGATGCAAACTTTTGTTATGATTGTGTCTTACTAGTTCTGCTTCTAATACAAACATACATATTTTTCAAAAATTAGAGAAGCTCTGTAATATTGCAACGAACTAATGAAAATCCTGGGTCTTTTGCAGCTTATTTAAAACATCTGGTTATATCTATAAAAATACAGATTTTAAAGAGAGTTTTGTAGATGTGAAAGAAATTGATACTTACTTAAATAGAAGTGAAAACATGAAAGAAGTGAGAGAAGAAGGTTTATGGAGAAATGATCATCATGCTCCAATAACTAAAGACTCAGATTTTACTCTGCGTAGGGTAAATGATGGGGACATTGCATCTAAAACTGGAATTAAAATGAAACCATTTTCTAATGCTTCCGAGATTCTGGATATAACAGGTAATTATTGTTACTCTATTTCAAGAAGAATAGTCCACTGTCTGTCTTTGGTGTATAATAATAATGGATATGCTTGATCTGAGGTAGAGTGAAGAAGTTTCCCACTAGCTCAAGGTGAGATAATTGGCTAAATTAGATACAAGATACTGCAATTCTATAAAACTTAATTGTGGTGGTGTTTAATATGATTCAGGTAAACAATTTATGAAGAAGATTCACATTTTCAAAAGTGTCAAGTTGTGTAAACTTTTTTGAAAATGTCACTTCAAATCAATCACCTAAACAATTTGAAAAAGAGCAGCTTCATCCCTTCATGTAGTAAATAGTTTCATCTTCATTTGAAACCAGACAGAAACTGAAAATTCAATGTTTATTTGAAATGCTGCTCATATTTGTATCTTTGTAGAAAGAAATTTTAAATAGGAGGAATCTGGAAAATGGAGGAAAGTGGTGAGGATTTTGATGAACTTATAAAATACTTGGTTTAGAATATTTTTTTAATAGTTTTCAGATATGCATGGTTTATTTCTAGATTTTAAGCTTTTTGGGACGGACTCATTGTATCTGTGGAATGTACCTTGTGTGCAGAATAGAAAAATAGTTCTAGCAGAAAATTGTAGAGCAGAGCTGTGGCTTAAGATATGATTTGGAGGGTTGTCAGGTATGGAAAATGTGACTTCTGTCTGATTGCCTTCTGAGCAATGGTGACTAGATTTGTGGATGACGGGAGAGCAGTAGATGTCATTTGCTTTGATTTCAGCAAGGCTTTTCATAGAGTTGTAGAATGGTTGAGAAACACTGTCTTCCACAACATTTCTGTATCCTTAGGACATTAGGAATGGATGAACAATTGCAAAGGTAAAAATATTGTTGGGTGGTCAGGCTCAGAAGGTGATAGTTAATGGGTCACACTGCCCACGTGCCTACTGCAGGCATCTGTACTGGAAAAGGGGACTGCCAGGGACCTCATGAAATTCAGTAGGGACAAATACGAAGTCCTGCCTGAGGGAAGGAGAAGAATCCCTGGGGTTCCCTTGGGATGTGCTGGCTGGGGGCAGCTCCGTGGAGAAGAGCCTGAGGTCTTGTGAAGGGCATGCTGAACATGAGGGAGCAGTGTGTCCCAGCAGTAATGAAAGCAGACAGCATCCTGGGCTTTGTTAATAGGAACATAGCGAGGAAGTTGAGGGAAGTGATTATCCCGTTGGCACTTGAGACCATGGCTAGATACTCCATCAAGTGTTGAGCCTCTGCTACAGGCAAAACATCCTTAAACTAGAGTGAGTTCAGCCAAGGGCCACCAAGATGGTCCTTTCAGATGAGCTTGTGACCTCCCTGTCCTATCCTGTCAGTTTCTTCTTTATTTCCTAGACCTTGCTATAGCCTTGTAGCTCCTCACAGAACACATAGCTTGGGGTCAGGAAGATATTTTTTGTGGTTATTGGTTGAAAACAAATCTGGTTTTATAAATTTACTACTTCTATTTCTTTAGGAACTACAGGAAGAAAATTGGAAATGTTGAGGGCTGTCACAGAAATACGTATCCTTGTATTTGCAGTATCTGATTTACTGATTTTATTACAATGCTTTTACATTTACAAAATTATAGTGTTTAATTTGTAGCCATAGGAACTCATGTGTTACACTGAAATAGTTTTGATTTGTAATGTAATGCTGGGAATCAAATGATGAATAGATTTTTACCCTGTGGATTTCCAAAACTAGAATAAAAATTGGATGACTTATAGATTGTTCATTGCTAAGCACATTTATTTCAAACATTCAATTTTTATCCTTAAAACTGTTTAACATGTAAAATGTTTAATTTGTACAATGTATAGTTCAGGCTAGATTTTATATGCAAAGACACATATACACGTATATCGCCATACGCTTTAGATAAAGGAAAAGTTAATAAATATTTAGGCTTACTAGGAAAACTGGATCTTACTTTTTGTCCCATTTTATCAGGAGTAAAATATATAAGGAATATGTGAAGTTTATTATGTTCTAGTGTCCATACAGTGTATTTCCATTCTTTAAGCAGGTTTTACAATAATTTTCCTTCTTCTTGCCCCTGCCTTGAACCCATACCATAATTTACCATCTCATCTCTATCAGTAAAACTTTTTTGCTTTTTTCACACTGTTTTCAATATTTTGTTTCTAGTAACCTGTCAAATGGTAGGTTAAATATCAGGAAGAAAAAAATGTCTGAATTCAGGCAATTTAAGTTCACGTGACTTGCTTTAAGATGTGTTGTAATTTCCAAAATGAGTGAGGACTGAGTTGTTCTGATGTTGCCAATTATACATAGTCAATGTTCTGCATTTTGAAAATAGATCACATATTCAGAGAGGTTAAATTTTAGAGAAGTATTTTTTAAAAAAATCCTTATTTTCATTAGTATTGCTTGCTTATCTTCACCCGTTTTTCAAATGTTTGTATTTAAATACTTTTATTTCTTGTTTCACTCCTTTTTCTTTTCCTCTTTATTTAGTCTTTTAATGTAACATCAGTCCAAGGCCTCACCAGTTCGTTGTTCCTGTTGCTGTTGGTGTGACGTCTGACTGTGTGCCTCCTCAGCCTGATGGGAGGGTTACAGTTAGTATGCTTGTGTGGCTCTAATGCAAGTCCAGACAAGGATCAGCTTACTCATTTGGGTTTGAAATGTAACAATACTCTCTTTCCTCTTACTCATATTTTAGATAATAATATCTGAAGAATACACAATATTAGCAATAGAAAATATCTTTAAAACCTCTGTGAGTACTAGGAGATTGTAGGTGAATTTCTTTGATACTATTATGACAGGACATAGAATATTATGCTAATTAATTTGTGTTATATTACAAATATAATGTGACCGTTGACACTTTAGATACGCTAACAGAAGTATTTTGCTTGCTCTTGTATCTGGTTTGCAGTGTAGAATAAAGCTTTTGTCCCTTGCAGTTTCACATTCCATAACTGTATGCCATTCCATGAAATCTGTGCCAGGGAGGAGGCTCTTGATTATTGGTGTAATGCTGAGACCTCTCAAACAGGTAGTGGTTTGTAGGTGAAGTGTAATATGTGGCACACCAAAAGTCTAAATAAAGCTACTAAATAATTTAATAAATTTTTGGTATTTTTTGCAAGCCTGTATCACTGAAAGATTGTTGTATATGCTTTACATTTAAATTACAAGAAAGAGATGCATTTAGAGTTCTAAAATGAATTTTATAATTGTTACTCAATGGTTTTCAATTCCTTAACGCTTGTCAAGCGACCCACTTTAGAAGTATTTTTAAGGAGTTCCCATATTTTAACTATGCACAGTCTAAAGCTTTGGATGATGTAAGTATGAAACATTAGCTGCAACTGCAAGTTGTACTTTGTAGATAAATGTAAATGTTACTTTGATATTCAGAACTCAAAAGCAGTTAAAAAACTACAATATATCTAGAACCTCTTCCTGAAATAGTTGGGCAGGGTTGTGCTTACCTGAGAGAAGAGACCAGAAGAACTTTTTTAAATGTTCACAAATATGTTTGTATGAAGATGTGAATTAAATGTTTATTTATGTATACAGATTAGTAGTATTTTTAAAAGTATTTTAATAGGAAGATTAAGAAAAGCAGAACTTCAGAGAAAGTTGTCCTTTTGGAGGGGTGACATTTGTACATACCCAATTTACTAGCTATGCTCTTTCTTTAAAACCCAAAATTTATTTTGAAAGCAACCAATTTGAGAAAGATCGTATTATTGGTATTGCAGGGACGTGATGCAGGTTCCATCAGAGACATCCTCAACAGAACATTTGAAATTACATGGGGAGCTGTATTTTTTCTTTTTTTCTTTTGCATTTTTAGTTTTACGCATAGATTCGAAGTATTTTTCCTTCCAAATTTGTATTTATTTTCTGCTGAGAATTACATTAGCCTGTAAAATAACCTTGTGACTTTTTGTTCCTAGAATAATGGAAAACCACAGCTGTAAGCAAGATTTACTTTCATGAAAGTTGCAAAAGCAATAGCTTCTTAAAAGAAAAACTTTTTTTTTTCTTTTAATGGCTCATGTATTGGTATTCCAAAATATGAACTTGTCTGTAAGATTTGCTTATTCATGTACAGGACATGACATGTTGTTCAAAAATTAAGAGAAATCGACATTAAAAAGATAATTGTCTTGTGGGCAGGTTTTTTTATTGGTTAAGCTTTTAAAATTCAACTTCGTAGCAGCTCCCTGGTTACAAGAAATGAGTTTTAAGTATCCAACTTGGTAGGATTTCTCTGGCTGATTCACAGTGAATGTTACAAAGCATTATTTAACAAAAATCAGGGAAAATTTTATATTCATACAGCATTCATACTTTATCGATATTTGTGAGCATTGGAAAACTGGAAATGGTAGATAAAGAGCACAGCTGATTCCTGACTGTTCAGCATTACTGTCAGTGTCAGTCATTGACACAGTTATTTATAAATTGGCAATGATTCTGTATTAATGTCATCTAAGACTAGATGCTGTTTTTTTTGTTTTGTTGCAGAATGGTACACTTTGTTACATAATAAACTTATATGAACAGCGTCTCATTTATGGTTCTGTGGCAGATGTGTAAAAGACGATATTCTTTCTTTTGCTGCAACTTAAAGTTCACAGCTAATA
This sequence comes from Gallinago undulata, assembly GCA_026546715.1. NCBI lineage: Eukaryota > Metazoa > Chordata > Aves > Charadriiformes > Scolopacidae > Gallinago > Gallinago undulata. Next base: position 16,255,857 of record JAOTQQ010000004.1, read on the forward strand.
CAATATTTTTTAGAGGACTACATGTTTCAATATAATAATAATTTCCTTGTGTAATTTTTCCCTAGACAATGCTTTTGGAATGTATGAATAGGTACAATGGATAGCTGTGCCGTATTTATTACTTTGCAATTCTTTCCTAGCTTCTTTATACAGATAGGAATTTTGTGATTTGTGCTCCAACTGGCTCTGGAAAAACTGTAATGTTCGAGCTAGCTATTACCAAATTACTCATGGAAGCCCCACTGCCTTGGTTAAATATTAAAGTTGTTTACAGTAAGTAATATGCAGCTTTACACATTTTGGTGACAGGAGTAGAAAATGTCATTCTGTAAATGTGAAGATCTGGAGTGAGTGCTTTCATGATATTGAAATTAAATACATTAAGAAACTGTGACCTATCTCATTTTTTTAAAAAGTTGTTCCCTTTAGGTTTTGGTTATTTGTGATAAATAAATTTACAAATTTACATAATTACAAATTTCCATTGTAACTATTATTAGTATTTAACCATAATGTGTAATGATTCTGTATACAAATAAAAATTAATAAATCTTGTCAAGAGTTTGTCCTCTAAGAAGTCAAAATAAAAGCTACTGTCGATTTTGAGTTTACTGTGTATTGTAAACAGATCTTTTATAAACAGGCATGTTTATAAAAAAACTGATTCTTTAAATCTCTTCATCTTAGGGATCAGTTGTCAAGTGATACACAGAATTGGTGCATATTCCAGCAGCTCTAACTAGCCTAGAATGTATTCGCTGCAAGGTCTATTTTATTACTGTTGGATTCAGATCATGTGTAGATGACTACTTCTTTCATTTGAATCACTGCATTTTCCATATTGCCCATCCACTATAGATTTCCATGTGTTGCTAGTATCAGTCCTTGTAGATAATTACTTCTGTTTTCTAGAAATCAATCTCCATCTGCAAAAGTTAAATTTTCTATCGTCAGGAAAGAAAAAAATGGGAAGAAATACATTGGTCTGATTCATGAAGACCAGCATGAGAACTGTAACCTGCTGTGTCAGCTTCTACCTACTGTCTTAGCTGCTCAGTATGACTCTGACTACACTTAGTACATTTAGTTTAGATAGATTTTTATTTCTTCTGGTATTCTATTTCTTGATCTTGGACGGTTTCTCATTTATAACCCCTTTTCTCTTTGAATACAGAATGTTCAAATCATTCTGAACTGGAAAAAGTTTGGTATTTGTTTGATCTTTCATTGGAAAAGAGATATTTCCTGTGGTTTCTTCCTTCTAAATGATTGTTTCAATATGGGATTGAAGAAAAAAATCAGGATTAAGTGAGGGCATAAATAACCTTAATTAAAGGGTTCTAATAGCTGATAGGAATAACTGGGGCCCAAAGCTTGACATTGATCTCTGCTCATGGAATAGGATAATAATACCAGTTAGAAATTTTATGGTTCTGGGAGCAAAGCTGAAAATTAGGGAAACTAAATTCAAGAAGACATCTTAAAAATGTATGCATTTAGCATCTTTAGCAATACAGTTGAAAATTTGGTTTTCCTGATATAAATCTGATTATTTTGTATTCTTTTTAGTGGCTCCAATAAAAGCTCTATGCAGTCAGCGTTTTGATGATTGGAAAGAAAAGTTTGGACCTATAGGACTCAGCTGTAAGGAACTGACAGGAGATACATTGATGGATGATTTATTTGAAATACATCATGCTGACGTTATTATCACTACTCCTGTAGGTCTCGATCCCAATTCTTACAAAAACCTACAACAGGCAGAAACTAGTAGTCTGCTAGTTGTGGGCTACTGGGACTGCTCTTTTGTTTTGTTTTGTTTTGTAACAAGTGGTAACTTTATGATACTTATCCTTGCCTGCACATTGTTGTGCGTACTATTAGTTCATATAAACAACAATTAATAATAATGTGCCAGGTGAAACATACATGACATTAGCATGAGTTAATTTAACTGGTTTTATTTAGAGATTTATTAAAGTTTAGGAATGTCTGCTTGTAGTCTGCTTTTGGTATGTGTTGGCCTTTAAAACATCTTCCACCTTCTATTGCTGTTTTATTGTGTTGTTTTTTCTCTTAGGAAAAATGGGATAGCATGACTAGAAGGTGGAGAGACAACTCTATAGTCCAGCTTGTACGACTTTTTCTCATTGATGAGGTAGGAAAATTAATGCAGTATATGCAGTTTTTGTTCTTGAAGTAAAAGGAAACTTAGAAAATATAACACTTATTTAACACATGTATAGATTATAACTGGAGAAATATTTAGCAGATCTTTTTAAATTTCCTAATAGGTGCATGTTATAAAGGATGAAAGCCGTGGTGCAACATTAGAAGTTGTAGTCAGTCGAATGAAGACTGTTCAGTCTTCTCTTTGGCGTCTTTCAGAGAATCATGACACTCTTCCTCCCTTGAGATTTGTAGCTGTTTCTGCAACAATCCCAAATGCTGAAGATGTAAGAGTTACATTTGAACTATATTTTAACTAATGTAGTTGTATTTTAAAAAAAATTTACCTGGAGTCATAAATTCAGATTAATAACAAAGTTGTCATGTTGATGCTGTCAGGTGAAGACAGCTGTGAGGTTGATGTTAATGTAATAAATGACCTACAGTGATATGGAACTATCAGCCAACAACGGACATACTTTTTTTTAGATTTCTGTTTGTGATTTTTGTCTCATAAGTACAAACCACAACAGACTTGTTATTTCAGTCTGAACTATATTTGTCCTGTAGAAAGCAGAACTTCACTTGTGATTTTAATGAGAAAAGCAATGTCAAATGTGTTAATAGTTTACATGTGACAAAGGCTAATTATTATATGATGCAGTTAGAGCAGAGAATTATTAAAATCAGAAATTTACAATTTCTATTCTATTTATTCTTTTTTAAAGATTGCAGAATGGCTTTCCGATAATAAGATGCCAGCTGTATGTCTAAAAATAGAGGAGGATCAAAGACCAGTGAAGCTACGCAAAATCGTTCTTGGTTTTCCTTGCAGTGACAATCAGACAGAATTCAAATTTGATTTAACTCTTAACTACAAAATAGCTGGTATTATACAAACGTACTCGGAACAGAAACCAGCACTTGTGGTACAACAGCTTTTTTTTTAATCACATTTGAAAGTGTTTCTTTCTTAAAAGTGTTGATTAAAAGAAGTCTTATCTCATTTATAGTTTTGTGCCACAAGAAAAGGAGTACAGCAGGCTGCTTCTGTTCTTGCAAAAGATGCTAAATTTCTACTGAGTATTGAACAGAAACAAAGGTATTTTTATATTTGAGTTGTTAATATTGGTTTTAGTAAACCTGTGACATCTGTGAAGAAAGCTGTTAAGATAATACAGTTTCTAGCAGAGGAGTGTCTGAAACAAAATCAACATCGCAGTTGATGTTCTTTTGGTAAATCGACACTGTTCCTGAGAAGTTTTATTTGCTTCTCAGATTTTTAGGGTAATTTTCATAAACATTTTTTAAAAACTGGTTTCTAAATTTGCAAATGTTAATTCCTGTGGACCTATAAGGCCTTGAAGTGCAAAGATTAAGCATGGATTAAGATTAAATTGTATTGGATGTGATCTTACTAGTGTTTTAAGTTTTAAGAAGTCTTTGCATTGTCAGATATGTTTGATAAATACAGCCCTGACCCATACTAATTATTATTTACTTCAGGGTTGCCTAGTCATGGCAGCTGCAGAAGCTACTTCCTGATTTTGTACTTGAAACATGTTCTTCTTTGCCTTATGTGAAGAACACATCCATATTGTAGGTTGTGACTTGGAAAGACGATTGGGCTGGAAAGGCTGCAACAGCTGAAGAAGAGAGTCAGTTTGTTCCCTTTGCAAAGATGGGAAAGGTGGTGGTTGAAAACATCCAAAGAATGTATATTTTAAAAGTTATTTTAGGACTATGTCTTCTTGATAGTTTAACATGTATTTCAAAACTAAGGACATCCATAAAAAGCACAAATGCAGTAGAACTATGGGAACATATGTAAAAAATGTATGTGTCAATCTTACAGTCTTTAGGGATAAAATAAGCTTTATTTTTGTATTTTAAAAACATACTTTCATCTTTATATATTCCACTTGCATTATTGAATCTGTTTTGTGGTTTTGAAGTATTCATTTTTATCTTTTTGTGTGTTGCATAGATTACAGAAGTCTGCAAATTCATTGAAAGATTCCAAACTGAGAGGTAAATATAACCTGCTACTTTTCTGCTCTGTGAATGAATACTTGCTTGAGTAAACTTAGTCAAGTGATGGATATAATTATTTCCTTATCAGATCTTTTAATGTATGGTGTGGCTTATCACCATGCGGGTATGGAGGTATCTGACAGAAAAATAATTGAAGGAGCTTTTGCTGTAGGAGACTTACCAGTACTTTGTAAGTAAATTTAACTTCAAAAGTCAAAATGCTGTTAATGTGTCCTGAGAAGACTGCAGTTTGGAAGTGGCAATATTTTATGATTCTGTAGTTTGTTTAACCTTTGGAATTACTTTGTGAACTCCAGATAAAGATGTCTGTATTTCACTTTTACCTCATTAGGTATACATATGCACTGTTGCTGAGGACCATAGAATTTTTCTTAGCATACATGGAAGTTATCCTATAGACATCCGTCTGTATAGGTGTGGCCGTGTCCATTTTGTCTCATACCACTGAGCCATCTTGTTGAGATGGAACTGTCTGCTAGCATGTTTTTTCTCGGAGTTCACATGGTGTTTTCTTTGTGTCCTTTGCAGCGGTGGCTTCCCTGAGGGTGATCTTTTATATTTATGTTTCTTAGATGGACAGGATACTATTTTCAAAGTCCCATGCAAGGTGTTGTGATTGATGGTGAGGTTCCTAAGGAATATTCCATCTGCTGATAGCTGAAATGAGAAGGTATCTCTTTGAGACATGATGGTCTCATCTCATCCAGGCTGTTTTTCTTTAAAAACAAAACAAAACAAAACAAAACCCCAAAAACAAGCCTAAAAAAAAAGATTCAGACCCTATAGGGAATTGTCTGTCTGGTTCATGTACAACACTGAAAGATTCATGGATTTTTTTTCTTTCCTGTACAAAGGGCATGACTCACTATGAAAATTTAAGGTAGATACCTTGACTGTGATCTGCCAAGCTGGTTAGAGTTGGAATGTCCACAGTGTTAAAATGTCTCTGCATCCCTGCAATCTACTGTACTTTGACTGCCATTTCTGTAATCACAGGAGACTGTGGTCCTCTTTGCAAAAATAACTTTGAAACCCTGTGCCACAGCTGAGCCCGAGGTGAATGCATGTTTCAGTGAACTATCACTGAAAGAATGCAAAGTTGCTTATTGATACATAAATCCTTTGGAATTCATAGTTTGTATCAGTATTTCAGAATTGTCTGAGATACTAGAAATATGTTTCTACAACTGAGGGGAAGCTGAAAGAGTATGGGGTATATTCCACTTTATATGTCTGTGACCATGATGCCAGGTAGGGTTTTAACACACCTTTTGCAGATACTATGAAGCAGAAAAACTCTTTGGTCCTGAAATAGAGTGTACATATACTCATATACATGTATATATGTAAACATACATGCACTGAAGTTCTGATTGCACTACTAAGTAACCTTTCTTGGCAATTTTTTTATGGTTAGGTCATTTTGCTTTGACAAATTTCCCATTTTGCATACCATAACAATACGAAAAATAATAATATTATCACAAGATGGTGTGGTTATACCTTCAGTTTAGATTGGAGTCTTCTTTCCTGATGCATTTATAATTTCTAATTTTAGTTCTCCATTGAAAAAATGAATTGGAAAATTAATACTTTGTTTTCCTAGTGGATGAGTTATACCAATTGGCCTGTATAACTGGCTTTCCATGCTCATTTCTGGCCACGCCATGTATTCGTTAGAGAAAGAGTATTAGAAAACATGAGTATGAGAGAATTTGCCACAAACTTGACTGGTGTTTTCTGTGTGAGAGTGTGTATTGGTAAAGTATTGTGATAGTATTGGTGGTGATTCTGGTTTGGTACCATCGATATAAACAATGCTAATGACTGATGACTTAAAATTAGATCTTAAAGATACTGATCGCTAAAAAGCGAGATGAAGTCATAGCTGTATCCAAATATCTATCCATGAAGAAATATGAATACTGTTTCTTCAGTGTATGTGTGTGTTACATTGAAGAGGGATTGGATTCTGGATTGTGTCCAAACTTTAAGGAAAGTTTAAATAAAAATAACTGGGATGTAATTTGTTAGAGTACTTGGTAATAAATGAATGCTTATGATCAGATAAACAAACATGGTTATGCAAATACATGTCTGTAACCTATGTGTAATTCTTTGTGGTGCAGAACGCCCACTGACTTCACTAGAAAATAAGAGCTCTTAGAAATCAAGAGTCACTTATTTGCTTCTTGTTGAGTGTCTGCCAGACATTTCAATGGTGTTCATCTTGCAATCAATATACTTTAATCTGATGTAGTTACTACTAGCACCTTAGCTATGGGAGTCAATCTACCTGCACATCTGGTGGTTATCAAATCCACGATGCATTATGTTGGAGGAGTTTTCCAAGAGTACAGTGAAACTGATATTCTGCAAATGATTGGGAGAGCAGGAAGACCTCAAGTAAGTAAATGCTATATTATATTGATTTTATCTATAGGTAGATCAGTAGAAACTGTTCTTGGCAAAGAAACTACAATGCCAACAATTTTTCAGCAGCACTCAGTTTTTAAAGGGTTCTTATTAATAGTTAAATTACTCCTGGGTAACTTCTTAATAGAGGAACAAAACCAAACAGGTTTCTATTATCCTTTAAAAAGTACTGCTTCACCTAGTTGTGGAAAAAGATCTAAAGATTACGTTTGGGTTACCTAACGATTGGGGATTAGAGAAAAAGTAGGAAGTTGACACATGGCTTATAAATTGCATGATAAAAATTCTGGAATATTGAATAGTATAGACAACAATGTGCTTTTAGTCTCCTAACATCAATACAAGGAAACATCTAATTAAGTCAGAAGTGGAGTAGAGGGGGAAGGTCAGAAACACTGCCTTCAAAAAGCTATAATTCATTTTGCTTCCACAAGAGGTTGCTGATGCCAAGAATGCTACATTTTAGAAAGCCTTTAGACATTGCTTTGGTTGTAAAAAAGGAAAGGGAGAGGGGAATTTAAAAATTGTTATTTTAATTATACCTCTTTAAAGTCTCAGAATCATTATGTTAAATCTTACACTTTTAAGTCTTTTAGTTTTTAGAAATTTTAGAAATACAGATAAAGCCTAATATGGTAGATAGCCTAATGTGGTATGTTGTGTACATGAGAGTATTTTATCTGGACCTAAGATCTAAACTTGTATGAAATTTCTGATATACCTAACTTTCTTAACTTATTGTTTTATTGGTTTGCTGGTTGTTTTTTTTTTTGCTAGAGACTGTAATTCAGTAAGATTTTTAAAGTTGTGACTCAGAATCCCTAGCCACTTTAACATACAGAGTCAAGACCTGAAATATTTACCAAGATCTGCCTTTCTGTATTACATACACTAATCTGAACTAAAAAATACAAAAGTCAGGAGGCTTCTTGTACAAAAACTAGTACAATTTAACAAATTAGTCTAATAGTATTTTTCCATTAAAAAACAATCTAGAGTGAGGTGGCTTGAAAGTAGATGATAAAGATTACTAAAAAATGACTATAAAAGACTTGACTGTTCATTTAAGCCTTTCTAATGTTTGTAGATTACTAATGAGAATTTGTGTCAGTAAATGATTTTCTGTGGTTGTGGTTAGAAATCCTTTCCTTAACTGTGGACCTTGTAAGGGGGTCATTAACAGTTCACATTCGTGATGTTTCTGACATGTCTCTTAAATGTACATTAGCACATACAGGCTGGTGTGCTGACCTGCTTGCCAGCAATGGCTGGAATCCCAAGCCCTGATGGCTACCCAAGTGAGTTAGAACTTGCCTTTAAATTATATAAGTTGGAGAGGCCTTGGTGTTCAACAGCTATTTCAACAGGGATTTTAAGAAAAATATTTTAATCATTTCAGCAGATATGTGATGCATATTCAACTGGAATTTTTTTTTTTTTTGCTAAGAGCTATAGAGCAGGTTTTGGATTTATTTTTCAGTTTGACACTACAGCTACAGCAGTTATTATGACTCGTTGGAGTACAAGGGAGAAGTATATACAGATGTTAAATGGTGCTGATATAATAGAGAGCAGGTAACGTGTAATTTTTATAAGACTGTATAGATGGTAGCAATGTTTCATAGTTTATACAGAATGTGTTTTTTCAGGTGGGTTTTGGGGTCTTATTTTGGTCTGTTTAGAAGAAATTTAAGAAAATTTTAAGAAAAATCAAATCAAGCTGTTCTGCAGTTGACAGCCTCTGTTTTATCAGCTAAAAGCATCTTTAGAACAGCTTGAACTTAAAAAAATAAAAATAGGTGTAGATTCCTGCTGGAAAACTAAAGAAACTGAAATAGTACATATTGCAAAGGCAAAAAGCAAGAATTGAACCCGGGTTGTGTCTCTGAATATTTAGATGATAGAGTCTAGAAAATACGAGACTACAGAATTCACTTGCTGTGAACAGGATATCAAGAGAATTATGTAGAAAAGTTAAGACACTAAAGGATAAGACAGGAAATTTTGCTTATGTAATTTTGTTATGGTTTAATTTTTCAAATATCAGCACTGTGCTGTAACTTTTAAATATGTATCGATTTGTTTTCTAAAGAATCATGAAACTTCACAGTTTATAGAGGTTTTTTATTTTTGCTTACTGGACATTAAGCCATAATAAACAAAGTACATTTTTTATTATTTACATGTTCTTTACCCTTTTCTATTAATTTCACTGATTAAAGTGAACAGTTGAAAATTAAAAAAAAAACTACAAAAAAACAAACCAACAACAAAAAAAATGCCAGAAAATTGTTGTGTTTTGGGGGGAGGGTTTTGCTTTGTTTTGTTTTTCCAAAAAACATAGTTTTAGCCCCTCTTGTACTACTAATTGGTAAATGTACTTAATTTTTCCTGTTTGTTTTTTTTTTCTTTGCTAGCTTACACAGGCATCTTGTCGAGCACTTAAATGCAGAAATAGTGCTACACACTGTCACAGATGTCTCTGTAGCTTTGGAATGGATACGATCAACATTCTTGTACATTAGAGCCTTAAAAAATCCAACTCATTATGGTTTGTTGCGGTTTTTTTAGTTGATTTAAATTATGACACTAGGATGTCTTAGATCCATTATTTGTTTCTTTTTCTTACAGTCTTATTATTTCATAAGGAGTTGAAAAAAAGATGTGTATTATAGCCTGTAATATTTTTGGGAACAACAGTTTCAGTTGCTTTAATATAAGTCATAGGAATTTCAGCATGGTATAACATCTAAAAACTATGAAGAAGGCATTTATAGCTTCATAGTGATCTATTTCTTCTGATCTTAATACACTGGACCATGTATTAGTGTAGTATAAAGTCATAATGTACTATTCAGCACTAAATATGTGATCTGCTGCTAAGAAAAAGAAAATTGTCTAATACTGCATAGGTTCTCCAAAACAAAATTTCAATAATCCTAATACTGGTGTCTTCAGTTTTTCTTGTCCAGAACAACCTCTTGGTCCCCAGTCTCGACCATATTGCTTTTTTTTTTCTCCTGGTCGCTTGCTCTACACCTGATTAGGAAGTCTTGGGGCACTTGCTACAGAGAATTTTTATTTAAGAATTTATAGGTGGGACAGGAACATAGCACATCTAGTAGATGAATGGGTGTTACAAATTAGATGGCTGCTTATATTCTGAAATAGGAAAACTCTACATGGGAAGTTGCTCACTGGCATTTCTTCAACATTTAGGACTCTGATATTTCATACAGGGGAATATGTCCAGCTTTTACCTTTGCACATCTGTTCTAATAGCCACGTATTGATACTTAGATACTTAAACTATGTAAGGCTTTTGACTTGTTCCCACTATAATAAATATTTACAATTTTTTCACTTTCGGGTACTTCTCTGGCTCCCAGAAATCAGTAAAGCGGTTTTGATGGGTAATGATACTCAGGAGGAAGTATATCATTGCATTAGGTTAAAAAGCCTTATGTCTTTTCACAAAGGTTTTTCACCTGGATTGGATAAAATTGGAATTGAAGCAAAATTACAAGGTAAGTGGCTTTTAAGCTTTTTTCAGTAAAATGTTATGTTTTAGGGCAGGTTCATCCATGTTGTATCTCCATTGATTTCAGTATATCCATTCACAGAACAAATGCCATTTGTGATGTTATGCTATTGATTTCATTTAATTATTAATACTTTTGAAACACTATCTGGTGGAAAAGTTTTTATTGTATAGAGGAAAAAAATTAAATGCCTGTACCTACCTCCTCTCCATATACATACTCAGAAATATGGAGCAGAGCATTTTAATTTTGATTGCTTGTCATTCTCCTTATTTTTCCTTTGATTGATCTCATTTGCTTTCATTAATTTCTGTTACTATATGTTCAAAAAACCCCTTTTCAGAAATTGTCATCTTACCTTCATCATAAATTTAGCCTCGAAAACAAAAGATGTAAAATGTAAACATCTTCACCTTGTTCAGAAACAGTTTAAAATTGCATGATTATAGCCTGTTAGGAAGCAATAATAAAGAGCAGGTGAAGAGAGAGAAAACACTATTTTTTTATGATGGGTATTTTTACACTGGTCATTCAAAAATGCATAAATAATGTGAAAAAGGAATTTTAGAGAACTCCAGAGCATGGAAAATCTTTTCTAGTGGTGGACACAGTGTGTTGGAGGGTAGGAACAAATCTTAAATTCCGTATTTTTATACAGGTAAGTCACAGTATTCATATAGGTTTGCTATTCAGATGTCTGGACTGGTACCATCTGACCATGACATTTTTCACTGAAGATGTACATTCTAATGTGTTATGTGCTTGATACCTGAAATTTTACTCTTGTGGATTAAATTACTCATTTTCCTTAGGAGCATCAGGGGAAGACTTGCAGTCTTTCAAAGATTTCTGTGCATTAAGCATTCAGTGCAGTATCCGTCATATCTCAGCTGTATGGATTTAGTAGATCCTTTTAAGAATTATTTTGCTATTTTAATTCCAAATTTAGTTTTAAAATTTTTACATGAATAGCAAATGCATAATAGCAAAGAACAAAGGGAATGCAAATACATAATGAAGAAACTGCACTTTATATTCAAGTCAACCGTAATGTGAGAATGAGGCACCCACCTTTACAGATAAACAAAAAAAAAATAGCACCATGTTCTTCCTGCAATACTATAAAAATTGCTGGAAGACTACTTTCAAGAGGCTTTTTTTGCCAGTTTCATTATAAAACATATAGTGGACTAAAATTTGGAATCAGTGCCTCTAATGGGAAATAGCATTTTATTTATTTATTTATTTAAATCTAGGTTTTCTAGTACATTCAAAATAAGTATATTAATAAAAGACCAATTGCTAAGGTTGTAAATGGAGTTCAGCAAATCTACAAATGGAGTTTTCTCTCTTCAGTGATAGTCCTCACGTCCATCATAATTCTTTATGTTTGTTTACTAGACCATTTGGAACTTAAATATCTGGAGGGTGGCCCAGTTCATGGAAACATATACTGATATATGCCTTGAAATTGTAGAGCCAGTACTTGGACTCCTCTTACATATTTATTAAATTTTATGGAATTGTGTAGAAAAATGTGTGATTGATGTTGGGCTTGGTGGAACTATGCTGAGGCTGTTTCTTGTGTAAGGGTTTCAAGGACACATCTGCAGGATACACTTGGTGTATATGCTGCTGCTTGAAGTCTCCAAAAATGAGAGACATTGACTGTGACTTGCAGATAGGAAAAAAAAAAAGGAGTACTTATGAGTAAGAAAAAGTTACCTAGTTCATAGGCTTTTTTAGTTGTTTTCTACCTCTTCCTGTCTTTTATATCAGGACATCTCTATTTTTGGAATATAGATTGAAAGGAATGGAGGGAATGAAGCATGTTACTACCTAAATAAGACTTTATGGGAAAAGGCATGGTTTGAAATCACTTCTTTGAAATCAGATAGTGCTAAGGTAGAAGGCTTTTTAGATGTGGATTATATATCCTTGAAGCTCTCTGATCTTAAAAACAAACTTTTCCTAAAGTTCTTACAGCAACTAGCTCCTTTTCCCTGCATGCATGAAATATTTTGTAGTAATGTATATAGCTGTTGATATTTTAATACATTTCATGTTCAATATGAATGATTTCTGGTTGATGGAAGCTACGACTTTGGATGCCTTCCCAACTTATTTTTATGTTCTGAACATTGTATTAGTATTTGCCTTTAAATTACCTTGGTTTTGAAAAAAAGAGAACCAAAACTCTTAGGCATCTGCATGAGGATGGCCAGACTAAATAGGTTTAGTTAAGTAAATACAAATGCACCTGATACAGTGTGAAAGTTTCTCATGAAGGATTCTTAAATACCTGTGGATATTTGAAATTTCAACCATTTAAGTGTTAACACTAATGGAAATCTTTTGTATAAGTACTGTGGGCTCTCTGGTCTGTCATTCAGAATTGAATATGACAGCCTACATTCCATGCATCTACTTTCTTTTACTTTGCTATTTTTGCTTTACTGAAAAAGAGTTGGGTTGGTTGTGTCATCTATGACACAAATGTCTCTAAGTGAGCTTTCCCCAGGCAGAAGTTAGCCACTGGCTTTAGTAAAAGCAGGATCATATTCTAAAACGTTTACTTGAGTTCAGTGGAATTGCTTTGGTATACATTCAGTGCAATTTTATGATGATGATTCTGGTTTATACATAAATATTTTTTTCTGCATATTCTAAAAATACATATATTTTCAAATTGTTGACAGAACTGTGTTTGAAGAACTTAAATGATTTATCATCTTTTGATTTGATCAGGATGGATGAAGCAAATAATTTCAAACCAACAGGTAGCACTTTTTAAAAATAAACTTATTTTCAGGAGGAATGTTGAGATATTAGTGAACGACAAAGGGTCACAACTATTTTTGTGACCCATTAATAGCAGTACACAAATGTAGTAGAGAGTGGAATCTGAGAGATTGTTTGCCTAGAGTATATAAGCAAGATTCTTTAACAAATCATGGAAGTTCATTCTGTTAACGTTGATTCATGAATAGATTTTCTCTTACTGTTGCTGGAAATTGTGTATACAGATTAGGAAAAAAATTTAGAATATTATCACAGGATAATTGTTTGTGACAGTGCTCAATATGTGCTCTTCTCTACAATTCTCTGCTAGAGCTGGCTGGCTTCTCAGCAGCCACAGTTCACAGTCTGATATATTAGTGTAAATTCATCTCCATTGGAGAAAACTGAACTGGTGTGTGTTTCTTTCTGCCACTCTATGATGGGATCAGTAATATCTGTCAGAGAGCTTTGGGCAATAACATACTGAGTCAGTGGTGGTAAATTTTGTAGAGCCATGTAATAAGAAAAGTAATCAAATTTGTGACTTTAAAAATACACTAAAAATATTTGATATATTTATTTTTTAAGGTATATTCTTCTTTTACAGAGACTGGAAGATTAATGGCATGGTATTATATTGCATTTGATACAGTGAAACAATTTTTCACAATTAAGGGAACAGAGACTATAAATGAATTGGTAATTTAACTTTTTAAAGATAATTTACATATGTTCAATTGATTTTAAACAGAATCAAAGATAAATAACAGAAGTTTTTATTTCTTTTAATGAGCTCAGACTATGTTTATATAAAGTTTTAGAGAATGCATCTAAATAAATCCAAATGGAGTATTTTTGACACTTTGTCCTCAGATCTTTCAATTCCCAACTCAATCTGCCTTCATTAACCTTATTCATGAAGATGCAAAGTTGCTGAAGCTGTTCTGTTTATGTATTAAACACTGTTTTGGGGTTTAGTAATTATTTTTTATTGCAAAAACTAGCTGCATGCTGAACAGGTTTTACTTTCTAACGAATGTTACTGACTTCTGTTTTAAGTAATTTTCATGTCAGATAACGGGTTGTTATGGCTACTGTTAAGTCACAAAAGACGTTTTATTTTCAAGCAACTACTATGGTAGAACAGATTGGCCACGAAAAAATGGAATGTCTGTTCTTCTATGGCTGTCTTTGTTACCAAAGTATGAAGAAAGTAAGGTGAAATACAATGCAATACATATCTGTTATGTATGTAATAAAGTGTTAGCAGTGTGGTTGATTTTTGGATAATTTCAAGTGGAATAGTAATTTAAAATCTTAAAGAAAGGTCTTTCTCTTTGGTTATATATAATAGCATTGATAGGAAGATAAAAGTTGGTCAGGATCAGAAAGAACTGATTGAACGTCTTTTCATGGTCATAGTATTGAGAGAATAAAATTTTTTTAGCAGTGTTTATTAAAAAAAGTTGGAAGAAGTGATTAAAAAAATGACAAGAACAGTAAAAAAGTAAAATTGTTACAGATTACAATGATCTCCAGCTGTTCAGAATTTCTGGATGTCAAGTTAAGAACAAATGAAAAGAAAATACTGAACACTTTGAATAAAGACAAGGACAAAATAACTATCAGGTATGAAAAATAAATACATTGGAAAGGGAAAGTATCTTTTGAGCAATAAATAAAATGAATAGCAGAAAACATGTGTATTTTTGTGCATAGGTTTCCAATGGAGGGGAAAATAAAAACAAGAGAAATGAAAATAAACTGGTAAATATTATATTGTGTTGTTACTTTGTATTGGAAAGTTGTCATTTTTGGCTGCTGTCCCTGCTTGAATTTGTGTCATTTTACAGAGGCCCAGGTCTTGCATTTCATTGTTTCTATTCTGAATTTTCTTTTGTTTTCCAGTAGAAACTTTCATGTTATTATACTTTGCTTACAATATGGCTATTTTGTATATACCGTAAAATATTTTTCTTTCCAGTCTTATTCAGGCTCAGCTAGGATGCATTCCTATTCAAGACTTTACTTTGACACAAGATACTGGCAGAATATTTAGAAATGGCTTAAGAGTTACTAGATGTATGGTAAAATTTAATCCTTTTCTGATACATAAAATAATCAGCTACATTTTATTTGGTTAATACAACTCAATCTTATTTTTGCAGGGTTATCTGACTTTCTGGCATCATGTAAGAACAACTTTTCTGCTTTATTAAACTCTTTGATTTTAGCGAAGTGTTTCAGGTGCAAACTTTGGGAAAATTCACTTCATGTGTCTAAACAACTGGAAAAAATTGGTAGGTACTAGTCAGAAATAATAAGTGAATCTGATACAGAATCAAAACTCATAATTAGCCTACAGATTTCTGGGATGTCTTCTTACATAATTAAATGAGTTTCCTAATTACTCATTTGCCACAATTGAGTACCACAGTTGTCAGAATAGTCTGTTGTGATAAAAGTAATCCATGTGGTAATTTTCTTCAGGTTTTCAAAGTATTCACAGTTGTTCTTTTGTTGTTCATCTCAGTATCTTGCGCATATTCCACATTTGTGTGATTGCATATCTCTGACTAGGCTGTGCCTTCCTTTCCAAACAGCTGTAATCCTACGGCTCTGATGACTCGCATGCATGAAAGCCATTTAATTTGCAGTGATGTGCATAGGAATCATGAAACAGAAATAAATTTACTGTGCATGAGGTTCTCACACACATGAAGCTCACAAGTTTCTAATAATCTTCATCCTGTCACTGTGTCCTGTTACTGGATGAACTAACTGCAAGTACAGACGTCATAATTTTTTGAAAGAGTTCCAAAATTTTGGAGTCCTATATTACAAAAATGTAGTTATACTTGTTTGAGGTTATAGTATAGCTGCCTGCTTTGATATCTGGTTTTATTGTACCTTCACGCTTTCAAAATTCACTGTAGTGTTGTCTGTGTTTCTTCTTTAAAGATACATGTACGCTGTACTGAAAAGTCTAGTACAGAGATCTGCAAATCAGAGAATAGCTAAGCCAGAAAGATCCCTGTGGTGCAGTACATTATAGCTTTGCCAGCTCTGGTGCAGAAGCAGTATTGCTTCATTCGTGTGGAATCAAAGCAAGGGACAGGGCTCGTTAGCTTGCACGCAGCACAGTACCCTGTGGTGGGAACCCATTTCCCTTACTTGGGGATCTGTGCTGATGTGCACGTGGTCATCTGAGGAGTCTGCCTCGTGTTCAGCATTTCTAGGGATTAGGATAAGTGGAATAAACATGGCACTTGCAATGTAGACAAATGCTTTCCTCTATACTATATTGAATAGAATAGTCAATTCTGGTATTTTAGTAATAGAAGTGCTATATATACATGTCTGTCCTGTTTTCCTTTTGTTTGGTTTGTTGTTTTTGTTTAAAATATTTTCCTATGCTGTCATTGCTCTTGCAGCATGTTACAAAGAATTATTAACTTTCAAAGTGTTCCGTTTTTTCTGCTCACAGGCTTCTTTTGAAGTGTCTGATGACAATTTGCTCTCTCTTCCTGAATCAAATATGGAATTGATGCCTATATTAATGATGTCTGATTCTTGACCTCTGTCATGCTGTGGCAGCTAAACCTATTCATTGTCTTTGTCAAGTGAATTGTTTGAGCTCACAGAAATTTATTGATACCATGTAACATATTCAGAAATCCCAAATTTTTAAACTCTAATATCAGAATGTATAAAGTGATCTAAAATCTGTTTTACTCTTAAAAATGTAACTAAGAGATGTCAGTATTGAAATAGTGAACGTATTCATGTTTGATTTGTATTTTCTTTTTCTCTTTAATGGATAAGTGAAATTAAATAATACTAAGATATTTATTAACTAAAAAGAAATTTAGTGATTTGCTGAGCAAAAAGCTGGGATAAACATACTATAAAATGATTTCTGCTTTGGTTTTACCTTCGATAATGCAGATGTTGAGAATAATTTGATACTAGTGATAGTCATTTAACAGCATAAAACTTAAATTTTTCACAGGTGTATCACTGTCAAACGCTATGGTAAATGCTGGGCTGACATCATTCAAAAAAATAGAAGACACAAACCCAAGGGAGCTTGAATTGGTAATGTATTGTTTTGTATGCAGACAAATATGATAAGGAAAATATCAAGTATTAATACTATTAACAGTAGAAGTGGTATGGTTAATATATATCTGCTATTTGATTGTCAGCAAAATTGAGTGTTTTAAGTGGTTTATTCATTTATATGCACAATATGCACATTTATATACTATTGAATTTTAAGAAAAATGTGGCTACTGCTATTTTACCTTGAAACTGGGTATGATGTTTTCTTCTACCAAATTTAATGTGGATGATTTAACGTGATTCAGCAGGTTTTGGAAAGCAGCTGCTTACATACAGAGAATATTATCATTAACGTGGCTTGAAACAAAGGACAATATACATTTCCCTTTTAGGACTGTTACAAAAAATATAAAAGAGAATATTTGTTTACATTTTCTCTTAATATATGTTAATGATGAAAATTCTGAATTTCCATTATGGCTATTTTTAGTTAAAGGTAGTTAGAGAATAAAATTCTTCGGAATCATCCATAAAGCACTTCTTATTTTAGAGAAGTTAGATTTTTACCCTAGGAGAAGTTCTTTGGCTCTTGACTACTTTTCTTGAGGAAACTGTTTTTCCAGTATCCTGGAAGATAGAACAGATTTCTAAAGGAAATCGATCTTACTTGGGGTTTTCTGGTTTAGCTTTAGGAATTGGATTTCTTTTTTCTGCTCTCTCTTCCACTTTTCCTGTTACTTGTTTTTTTTTGACTCAGCATAGAAGAATCATCTCCTATGAAACCTGAGTAGTTAGGTTTTGAGGTCATTGACTAGTTCGTTGGCGGTTACCTGAACTGAAGTAGTAGCAACATGAAACAGTATTGGAATTTTCTTATGTTTATGTTGCTGTTCTGGGCATCACTGACAGTAGAGAACCAGGAGTGATAAAGGCTTTTGTTGATAGCATAATTACTGTGGTGACTTTGATTCCTTGGATTTACATTTCTGTTGGTATCTCTGATCAGCTGAATGTATCAGAAACGAAATTAAATTTTTGCAGATTTTAAACAGACATCCTCCTTTTGGAAACCAGATAAAAGAATCTGTTTTGCATCTTCCAAAATATGAACTTGACATTGAACAGGTAAATGCTTTTCTATTTATTTTAGGGTTTTATGCTGGTATTATTAAATGAAAGAGCAAATACTGACTTAAAGAAATTTTGAGCCTTCACTGATAGAAGATTACACATTATTGTGGTCTCCTTCCACTTTAGCATGTAGAATCAAACTCTTAAACATCAAAGAAGAGTGTTGGAATAGACATTCCTGATAATACATTGCCGCGCCACCTGGTTCGTTAATAGCATTTTGTGTTACAGATGCAAACCAGTGTATTCCACATTCTAGTCGGAGAGGTGTCTTCTATCTTGAATATAAACAAACCCTACAGACAGAAAAACATCTGTATAAAACTTAGGGAAGAATCATTAACTCATGTTTATTTTCTACAACACACTTAGGAATGTAGAGAAAATAGTAAATTGTTACTTTAACCTAGCTGGTGCCCTTTCAAAGGAAGGGTGCAGTTCCACGTGCAATCAAGAGCTTTGAGGTTCTGATATGCATTTATCTTTAAACAGGTCACATAGCCACTCTACCTTTCTGAAATGCAAAATTTGGGGAAAAAAAGCCTTAAAGTGTCTTGTGAAGTTGGTACAAATGAAGACACCTTCGAAGTTAAAAAAAAAATCAATACATGTGTGAAATACTATTGTTACAACGATCAGTTATATTTTAGTTTTTCATTTGACGTAATACCAGATGAAGTTATTCTCAAAAGAAAGATTTAACAATTTAACAATTATATATATCTTATAGAGGAATGTTGGAATGACAAAATATACCTAGTTTTCTTCTTGCATGTTTCTCTTTGCATTGAACAGAGAAGGATTTTTCAGAGGCTCAGTGTAGCCTCAATACTTAATCAAACTTAGGATATTAATCTGTGGGCGAGTTAGTGCTGTATAATAGTGTCTCAGAACAACAAATAAAAATTGCATTACAAATTGAAATTGCTTGTATTGAGTTTTTGTGCTTGTACCAACAGTTAAAAAATTATGGAAGGGCATATATTTTACTTTGCATATTTTAGCAGTTATGTCTTCTTCTATATCATTTCTTCCTAGCTTCCAAAATACAGTGATACATTGGCTGAAATCTTAGTAACCATCAAATTATCAAACTATGAGCAACTACAGACAAAGAGAACAGCGACAGAATTTCACTATGTTACACTGGTCATAGGAGATGCTGACAACCAAGTCATTTTTAATCAGAAAATTATGTATGTATGATCAGGTTTTTTTGCCTTGCATCTTTTTAAGGGTATTGGCTTTTACTCCTTTCCGTGACTTGCAGTTTTTGAAATACTTTCTACTAATGCCAAAAAGTACAAAATTATTCTTTATCCTACAGCATTTTATAGTCACTGCCGTCATTTTAAATGCTGCACAAGATTCAGAACTCCTAAAAATGTGCCAGTGTGTATGTCAATACAGAGCGTATGTGTAAAAATCTGTGCAATGCTTATGTGTTATTATAGAAGTCATAATTTCCACATAAATATAAAACCAGTAAAATACCTATTAAAAAGATACATTCTCATTTTGTTACTTACTCTTACTGGCTGTATTTCTGTAATTATATCATATTATCAAAATCAGTTTGCACTCAGAGTTGTCATTAAATTTTCCAGTTGGCTAAAATATGCTTGGAGCAAGTGGGAAAAGAGAAACAAAATCTTTTCCAACTGCATGACCTTCATGTGAGTTCTGGCCGAAGTTTGGCACTTTTGCAGAACTGAAACAGATCTGCAGGATCCTGGCTCTCTTATGGCTATAAATCATATATCACTGGAAGTTTATTCTTAGGCCAGGTATCAAGCAAAATTCAAGAACTAAAACCAAATAAAGGCTCCTTCACTTGGTTACAGAGGCCACAGTATACAGTCTTGTTTTCAATGTCCATGTATAAGAAAACTTTACTGATACATTGCAGGGATTCTGTGCTGCTGAAAACTGGAAATTGGATGAAGAAAATTGAAGTGAAGAGAGCTCTTAAATCAGAAGACATTAGTATAAATTTAATTAGTTCTGATTATGGTAGGTTGATTGGTATGCTTTTAATATAAAAACAACTGCATAAGAATTTTGAATAAATCATTAAAAAACTTATACCAAGCCAAAAATATAAAATATAAAATTAACAGATCTGGAAACAAAAATCTATTACATGTTTTCTACTAGGTTGAGTATTACCTAACAATCCTAATTATGTATCTGTTTGTCTCATTTACTAGCATATTAATGAACTGGGAAACGTTGAAACTATTACTAGAAGATTGTATTTTTGTCTGTTGATAGAGATTAGAATTGTCTTTTGCCCTTTTCCTTCACGTTGAATTAACTTTCAGTAGGGATAACATACCAGCTTGGTAGGTTATTTATGCTGGGAAGAGCTGCTTTGTGAATAGTTAGGTTTTGCATTGTGATAAAAAAAAGTATTAGGTACTCATCCATTTCCACTTCAGAAATTTCTTCGGTGGAAAATTTTGAGCCTTAACTTGTGTAGATTTAAACATTGGTCCCCTCAGTGTCAATTTCCATAGAATTGGAAATATAGCAGCAGGTGAGGAGAGACAGTGATGACCTTGAAACATAGAACTTTGAAAAACAATTTAAAAATAGACTGTATTAAATTTTGACATCATGCCCGCCTGTAAAGATTGCTATGTATTAGATTAACTGAATTATATTTGGTGCTTCCATGATAAACATTGACTATTAAGACTATTACAGATTATTCCAGGCCTAATTATTGTATTCGTATGGCTAAGTTTGTGGCTCAGGAAAAAGGAGGGTTTTCTAACCAAACAGAGATAAAGTAAAAACTGTAGCTTTATTACTACTTGGCTATCACAACTATTACCACATAGTACTGAGTAAAACTCAACACCACAGTTAATTTCTCTCAAATTCATAACAGTGAAGTTAGACTATAAAAGAGGTTTTCCTACTCTCTACCTATTTTAAAGTCTGCATGTGTTCCAGACTTGAAGGAAATCTCTCATTTTTTTAAAAGTCTGTCTGGCTTTCCAGCAATATTTACCTAATAAAAGACAAAAATATTCTTTTTATAAATGGCGTCTCTCATAGTCTCATATGAATCCTGATTTAATTAGAAGCGGAACTATTATTAGCATTTGACTTCAAAAGTATTATGAACATGCTTGTTTTGCACCTTTGCCAGTACAGTGTTGCTGACAATCGTGTGACAGACTGTAGTTTTAAATTTTAAAGTTAAAATTATATCAGTACTGCAAAACCATAGATAAATGTAGTTTTAACACAACACTGAAAAAATCTGTTAAAGGGACTAATTTTGTTTCTCATCTACAACTGTGTCTTTAACACTGGAAATGTTTGGGTTTTTTAATCTTAGTCAAAAAGAATCCATTCAAATAATTGTATGCTTTTACTGGTGTATTGTTTTAACAAATTTCCATTATCTTTTAATAACATTTATAGTTGTCTTAAACTCTTTAGAAAGTTGAAGGTAATCAGTAGTTTAGAAACAGTTTTCAGCAATTTTAAACATTTTTGTCTTTTTTTCAAAGTTGGCCTTGATATACAGCAAGTATATACAGCCTTCTACTTAACACGGAGAACAGTGGGAAGTAAAGTGTTTACAAATCAAAAACTGAACACTCAGTCTTCACTTGATGTGTGTTGTGACTCACCACAAAGTCTGCCTGCAGCAAAAGTAGATACAGGTAAATGGTCAGATCACAACATCTGGCTAATACTAAAGTCAACAGAAAATTGAATTTTGCTTTCAGTAGAGAGCTAGATCTTTATTTATCCATATTGTTTTTTTTCTCAAGTATAATAAAATACAATGCTGCTGCTACCCCTTCTCAAGTACTACAGCACAGTTCTTTGATGAATTTGAAAGTAAGAAAAATCATGGATGTTTAGTATCTAATTTTACTGCTTGAATTTGAGAATGTGGTAGTGCCTCTATTTTTCAGTAGCATTGATGAATTTCTTTCCAATTATGTTGTTTGAGCAGCCCAAAGCTTTGTTGAGGGCAACAAAGTTCTAGTGACATAGGTTACTTCTGGCTCATCTTTTACTGCACAAAGTACTCTCTCAACAATACCTATGAAATAAAAAATTAGCATTTCTGTATTATATTTATCTAGCAGGCAGATCTAAACAAGAAATAACCTACAAGAAATATGGAAACAGAGAATGCAGCCATCGCTGTAAAAATAAAGATGTGTGTGGGCATGACTGCTGTGAGTTTCATTAAATCTACTATTGCTGTTACTTTCAGACAAATATAATTTAGAATAGCTTCATTTATACCAATAGCTAAGTTAATAGAAGCCATATAAGCAAGTCAGGCCTGAATTGCTGCTATGATGTAGTCATAAAAGCAGTAATAAAAAGCTTTGTCAATTACAATGATTAATAATATTTTTCAGAACATCTAGCATATGATTTAAGAGCAATGCCAAGCTTGTTACACTTTTATATAAATATTGGTGTGTTAAATCTTTTAATTAGTATATTAAATCTCTTAGGATCTTTTAATAGAAGATATGAAGCTTAGTGGCAGTTTCCACTAATCTGGGAAGAATTAGGATTTAGCCCTTCTAAACTAATCTGAAGATTATTTTAATTCCTTTTTTTCAGGTAAAACTGGAGTACCTCAAAAGTGTGAGATGAATGGAGATTCAAAGTTTTCATTGTACCTAGCTGATTTAAAGAGCAGGAACTCAATTTCATGTGTACCTCCAGTAAAACGGTTAAAGGTTAAGTCGAATCCAGTCAGCCATTGAATAGATTTATTTTAATCTGTTATGCATTTGTATATATTGTTTGTGGAGATAATTTTATAACTGAGTATGAACATTCCAGTTTGCTTTTTCTGTGTGGAATGCAAAAAGCAAAGAAGTATGAAGGTACCAAAGATCCAGGAATCTTTGAGAGGTTCTTCTGCTGTTTGAACGCTTCCAACGATCCTCTTCTGTGCATGTACTCTTTGATTTTACTTTCATGGAGTTTGATAGATTGTGGTGGGTGAGGTGTCATTGGAAGGTACTGTACTGTGACATGGCTTTGGCAAAATATGGTCTGGGTGAAAATAAATAATGGTATTTATCAGAGTAATGCTACTAAAAGTTCTTTTAGCATTGACAGGTAGAATCCACTTTTTTATAAGAAAACCAGCGATCGTAATTTCTAATCTCTGCAAGATTTCAGGATTTACACTTTATTCCTTTGAAAGTAATACTAAACTGGTTCTTTCTCCAGCAAAAATGGCATTTGAGATATTAGAGTGTTTTATTTCCTCCACACAGTTTTGTTTGTTTACAATAGAGAATGATTTAGCCTATAGCTAATAGAGATAAGAGTTAGTGATAACCAGTCTGGTTTCGCCAGCGTACTTGGATAATTCCACTAGAAGCATGTAATTCAAACCTTTTTAACTGATTACATTAAATAAGCAGACATCAGAAAGATTTTATATATGATCGTTAAAAAGTGTGCTAACGATACAGTATTAATGATGTCATTAAGATTGTTTAAAAAACAGGTTTCAATATGTTTTTATCTTATCAGTTACAATAATCTGCTTTCTTCAGATGCAGATGTTAAATCAAGCTCAAAATGTGGATCTCGATCAATTTGCTTTTAGACCTAAATCTTTGTTGCCAGCATTGTCAAGGTACTGATTAATATAAGTACCAGAAATCTGTCTTATTTTAGATGTATGTTAAATTGTAAAAAGCAAAACCTATTTTCTGAGTAGAATGATTTTGAAGCTCTCTGCAACTGTTTTATTGATGTGTCACTGGGTTTTTTTATTATTTTTCTTTTAATAGGTCAACCAATAAGCAGTCATCTTCACTACCTTCTGTGGACCAGGTAGATAATGTTAATAGCTTAGGAGTATCTCAGAAACAACTCCAATCCTGGAATTATGGAAAGAGTTGTAAGTTACTGCTAATGTTTGAAATTATGATTTTCACTATTTTGATTCAAATATACTTGTAAACTCAAACTTGCTGAATCACTACAGCAACCAATATAGCATTATAGAACACTGAACGTATAGAGCCCATAATTCACTTTCTTTCTGGTGTTAGTAAGAATTTCTGGTGGCAATGTAAGCATCTAAATGTAGCTTTCAGTAAAACAGTAATGACTAAATCAAATATATGAGGGTCCAAATCTATAAATACTTGCTGAAATGTGTAATTGTAATGTATTTCCACTGAAGCTGCTTGTAATACAAGAGGTATTTTATCCCTGTATCTATATGTTTTCTTCTTTTCCCTTTCTGCTGGAATATATTAGTAAAACACGAGCTTTTGTGTGGTACAACCATTCCATAACTGAGTTCATAAGGAGTCAAACATCTCTAGCTGGAAAAAAGTACTCCTTTTTCTGTTTCTCTTCCACTGGAAAGGCCACAAATGTTTTTACATTTGGTGTTAAATGACCAGTCTTAATTGTCAGTATATGATTACGGTGTTCTTGCTGCACGCCTTTTGCCATTGTGTTTAGTGACAGTAGATTGATGTGAATCAGGTTTCAATTAATTTGCTAGTAAGGATCAGCTATGATGTTTAGATTGTACTCTGACATATAAGAAGCACTGTGCTTAAATGAATCAAAATGCTTTTTAGCTCATACTGCCTTAAGTGTTGGCAGCTGTAGTGCATGATTTCATTTTTACTTAGTATTTTGATAATGGGATTGTAATCCTGTTCCTTTAAATCCTTTGTATTTTTTCTGCCATATTAATTTACCCGCTAGAGTCTTAAGATGGAAGACTGTTTCATAGCCATAGCCATATCATCAGTTGCTGGGGGGTGGCAGTTAGTGCATGATATGATTGTTAAAAGAATAAGGTCATGGGAGGACAGATGGATATTCCAGTATAGCTATAATCTATGCTCCAGAACATCTTGAGGCAAATCATACAGGATCAACGGGATGTAGTAGAAAAGCTATCTCCATTGAATAGTAGCAGAAAGGATAACCTTGGCCATATCGATTTGGGCCAGCTCCATTAAAAAACAAACAAACAAACAAACAAAAAACAAACACCAAAAATAGTTCTAATGATGTAAGGCATTAGTTCATATGATTTTTATATGGTTAACTACATCTGTAATATGGTATTTTTCCATTCAGTAAAAAAAAAAAAAACAAACCCCAAACCCCCTAGGTAATTAAGAATATACTGTGAAATTGTAGTAACCTAAACCTATAATTTATTTAAAGTTTGTGTGTCTTTAAGTAGATTGAACAACTGGTTGTAAAACATTTCACAGTTTTTGTTCTACTTGTCCATTACAAATGTACTATAGCTTTCTCTTGGAAATACTCTGTGTTTGTGAGCGGGAAGAGCTGAACCAAATTGGCTTAAAAAAAATTGTTCAAAAATCTTTAATGCATAACCTGACTGATACAGATAAAAGCAGATCTTGTTTTTCAGATGCTTTGGATGTGGACTTTGAACTGAGAGATGATGTCTGGGATGATATTGATGATGAGAAATTAGTACTTGCTAGCAACTTTGCCAGCAGAGAATTAGGTAAGGTTATTTTAACAAAATTCTTTGTTACCTACATATGAATTATTTTACAGATTATTATTTCATAATAATTTATTATAGTATACAAAGAATGGAACTACCTAAAATTCTTTGGTTAATTGACTTGACCACCAGGTTTATTACTCCACCTTAAATCACCTATATTGAGACATCTGAAAGGGAGAGTTGAGAAAGCTATAATTAAAAAAATTTCAGATAGCCTACAACTACATATTTGTTAACGTATCGTACTACTTATCTTTTTACCTATCTTTACAGTAGCCCAAAACCCACAGAAGAAATATTTCCAGTGTTAAGATATTTGAATAATTTTCAAACTATTACTTACCATATTATATAAAATATTTACAAGGGGGTTTGGCTGGTTTGTGACTCAGTTTTTAAAACTTTCGTTCTTCTCGTTCTTGAACATGGAAATATCCGGCTTCAGTTCCAGATGAGTGTGAACCACTTTGCCAGTACACAAGAAGCAAAGCCACAAATGATATTTCAAAACAGTAAGCATTATGTAATTTATTACAATTTTACTCAGTTAAAAATACTGTCTATATTTCACATGTATCTGTATAATTAAATATATAGAAGGTTATTCTCTAATGGAAGTGAGTGAAATTTCAACTTCTAAAAGGTATGAATTGTTGAATGATTTGATATTTTTTTGTGTATGTGTGTAGGGAAATAAATAGAAAATCCTGAACTGAAAAGTAAATAATTTTGCACTTCTGTAAAAATACGTAATTATTCAACTTGATATTTTCAGTTCATGCACATTACATGATGAGACCAATATTCAGAACTCATTTGTTTCTGTGGTTAATAGCACATCAAAAATGAATTTACCAGTACAGAGTGGAAATGTAAATATGGTAAGTAAAAATATTTCAATAATAGAATTTCCTATATTTACAGTATTTCATGTGTAAATATATTTACCATATTTGACTTTTGAATCAGTTTGGACATACTGAATTTTTGAACCTTTCTGTGTTGTCCAAACATGGCTGCATCCTGTGTTGAGTGTGATATTCATGATACAAAGAACTAGGACTTGAATTTACTTTATATAGCATGACTTCAAAACTATTTACTCAATTTGATTGTGATTCTGCAAGTCATCCAAGTATATAATTATATTTATCATGTGCTTGGTCCTTGTCAAATGTGATAATATCAATATAAATATCCATACTACATACTACAACAATTTGGCAGCTTCTCTTTCAGTTAGATATTTTAACCATGTAATTTTTCACATCTACATTACAGTTCAGTTTTCAAGAGAAAAAGCATTCAAGTCCTTCACAAGAGCTGAAAAACATACAGTGTTCTTCAATCTCAAAAATGTCAGACTCTTCGAAATTCACTAGGAAAGAGGATTTCTTTATTTTCACAAAAGAACAGGAAAAAGAAGCAGATCCCAGGTAATAAAAAGTTTTGCTTGTTTTTCTGTTGCCTCAATGTTCCAGTGCTTAGTAGTTCATGGAACACAGACCTTTAGGTGATGTGATAATTTATAACATTCATTTTAAAAAGGTGAATTTTCACAGTAATAGTAGTAATTAACTTTTCTTAGAAAGGAAAAGACTTGCAAATTATTTTGCTTCTCTTGGTATCTCTTGACTATACTTTATATAGTGTTCCTGATTTCACAGGTTTTCATGTTCTATACCTAATTAAATATTTTTTGTTTGCTTTATCTTCATTAGGTATCTTCTTGATGATGAAATCAATGATGTCAAGCCCTTTCTCGGAATATTTGATGGCATTTTGTAAAACATATAAACAAAATACATAGTAAGTGCTGGGAGAAGAAATGTACTCATTTTTATGGAGTGAAGCCTTTAAATCTAGTTAAGAGAATTTTATTTCTGTTATATACCTATTTATTAATAGTAATAAATTGGTTTGATGCATAGAATAGATAACAAAATTGATGTCTAATTGACAGAATTCTGGGTATATTATCTTATTTGGAAAAGTGCTTAAATATTTGCTTGTTGACCTTGCTGTTTTCAGGATTACAAAGAGAAATACTGGAATATTTTAAAGGAGATCAGTTTTGGAACTGAGGGTGCTTTTATGGACAAAGTAAAAATCACATAAGGGAAAGTAAACTGTTTATTACATGTCCTGCTCTTTAAATGAATGAAGGACTCTTTCCTAAGCAATTTCTTAATGCTTTTTGGTTTTGTCTTTCAGTTTCTCTAATGCTGAATTTTTCATAGCACTGATTCTGTAAAATAATTAGATTTACAAGTAGAAGTAATAGAATGGTAAATTATTCTAGCCTATATTCCTTTTGACAGTGCTGTCAACTTAATTAAAAAGTGCAGCTTCCTTCAAGCAAATGTGTTCCCAAACTCTCAACAAAGCAGTTGTAAATGGCTATAAACAATATTCTAAAGTTCTGTTTTGGCTGTTCACTTTCAGTGAATTTAACTTATCATGAGGTCATAAAACAGACATTTATGTGTCCCAGCACAGGTTTAGGCAACGAAGCATTGGATTAGGGTATCTTCTTCAAGATGTGTTTGAACAGTAGACCTCACAAGTTGAATAGTTGTGAAAATACTTGATATTGCCTAAAATCCAGGAGAATGTTAATTTTCATTCTTAATTATTTAAAATCTGTGAAATTAAAATGTTAAAATCACACATGGAACCTTAGCTGTCTGTTTTCGCAACGTTGTTTGTGGTGCAACCCTATGCAATCATGTTTTGCTGCACTACCTGGTTGTATTTTTCTCAGCTAATAACATTTTACTTCACTCCAGTGTTTCCTTACCATTTTGACTTACTTTCTGCCATAACTCTTTCTGCATGTGAAGGAATGGCCTAGTACAAGCAGCCTCAACACTCACCACTTTGTTTTTGACTGTGCAAATTCCTGCAGGCCAAAGCTTATAACTCACTTTGCTATACCTCAAATATTTAATTCCATCTGGAAGTTAGTATTAATGTCAGATCTCTTTTTATCTGTTTTTTTTGTTTTTTCTTTTAATTAAACTTCTATACTGGGGTTACTCAGAATTACTATACTACTGCTATGTTTGGCCCAGCAATCCTAGTCCTGTACATCCTAGTCACCTCCCAGTTCCTTGTCAGGGTGAGACTTAAGAATGCAGAGTGCCAAATATTATTTTAGGTGCCCCAGAGAATCTTCCCTTGGCTCTATCAACCATGCCAGAAGAGCGCAGGTCTCCCACATGGAGATGCTCCAGGTCCTCTAGGGCATTTAAGATGGCACTTGATGCCAATGTTTGTTTAAGCAAACAGATACAATACACTTTTTTTTCCCAATTTATAGTCCGTATTTCCACAGCATTCTTTAACTGCCTTTGTGTCCTGCCTTTACCTGGGGTTTTAGCTTGCAACAGCTAATTGAGCTGTTCCTCAGTTTCTTCACATTTGGAAAAAGCTTTTAAACAGCAACAGAGCTGAGCTTCAAACATGGAAAAATAGATAAGGAAACAATTAATATAAGCTTGTGATTATGTCATGTATATAATTAATATAATCTTG
Organism: Gallinago undulata; assembly: GCA_026546715.1. Lineage (NCBI taxonomy): Eukaryota > Metazoa > Chordata > Aves > Charadriiformes > Scolopacidae > Gallinago > Gallinago undulata. Next base: position 16,285,104 of record JAOTQQ010000004.1, read on the forward strand.
TGATTGTACAACTTGCAACTTTCCAAAATCTCCCTCATCTGCTGGTTGCTCAGGCCTCGCCTGCACACTGGGCATGTTTCTAATGGCTGGGGCTTTGCTTTTTCCTGCTAGTCTGCTTGAAGTTGCTTCTAAAGGTTCTGAACTGTGAGTGGTAACTGGTGAAAGTTGATTGTGAAAGTTGTTGTCTTCATAAAACTACATAAGGTAAGCTTCTATTTATTTCTTTGTATAAAGGAAGTATCCTTTTGAGATTTTTTTGGCCCAGTTTCTACACTGAAGATGTATTACCATTTTTCTGTGAAATACTTCGGTAGTTTATATAAATACTATAAATACCTAGAAAAAAATGACATTATTGCATTTTTGCTTCTTTTTTTTTGTAAGTCTAAATATAACCCCTTGTTTTTAGTTAGTTAATAGGAGTAGGTTTATATTTAGGCTGTTACTTCAAGGAAAATTATTGTTGCAAGCAGGTGTTTTATTTTCCTCTTAGTTTTCCCCAGGGCAGGAGTTCAACAGTTGTTACTGGGTTCCTTCAAGAGGCAAGGCTGATTAATTTTCTGATACTATATTATTATTTTTTTCCTTTTGATTTTTTAGAAGGCTTTAATTTCCAATTTGATACATAGTCAGAACTCGTGATAACATATACGTTTGGTACTTTCAAGACTATTCTGAGTACTTTGTGGGTGGTTTATAAGATCGTTTCTTGTCTCTGTTTTTCACAAGAGATCAGCATCCATTATAATCTCTGGAAAATTACAAAATTATGCTATCGCTACTGACAGCATTTCACAGATTTCAGAATATAAATCTTTCAATACTGCTGTGTCTTTACAGTAATATCGAACCTCTGGTGCAAAAACATTTTTCTATAAATAAGTGTTTTATTAGGCATTATTGTTTTGCTTCATTATTCATATTAGTTCTATGACACTTTAAATTCTAAATCACTTTCAGAAAACCAGTTTGGAAGTACTTATATGCTGAAGTGTTCTCTATCTCAGGAGAAGGAGTGACTTTTCATATGGTAGCATTTGTTACTGTTCCATTTTTCAAATCATAATAATTGAAAGATCAAAAATGATAACCATAGTAGGTCTCTGTGGCAATAATTAATTGCAAATACACAGTGAGTATACTTCAAAACAAATACGGGCAGAAAGAGCAAATTGACTGGAGAATTATAAAAACCTAGTCAATATCTGAATTATTTTTTAAAAGTTAAATTTCCAAACTGAGGTAACAATTAATATACTACTGCTATGTTTACATCAGAAGTGCTAGTCCAGTACATCCTAGTCATGTCCCAGTTCCCTGTCATGGTAAGGTTTAAGAATGCAGAGTTTACCTCCTGCCCATCACCATCTTCTGATTTCCCTGGAAATTGGGTGGCTCCCAGGCAGGAACAGATCCTGCCTCCCCAGATCCTTTATATGAATGACTAGGGTACCAAAATCCCAGGCCATGCCCCAAAAAGTAAGTATAGACATAGATATGAAGAGCTATCCAATTTTAGTCATTTAACTGAATAACTTAAAGTGATAAACCTAGTTTACCTGGAGTCCCTGTGTAGTCACTAGGAAGAGGCAGACACTGTTGGAAGATGATTCAGATTGTAAGTGGGCTGACTTGCTCTCTGGTGTAACTCACCAAATTACCTGCGATGAAAGCGACCACATACAGTTAGCATGGAGAAGCTGATATGCTGTAAATTCACAGCCAGACTCACTGAATATTGCTCTTCTTCTGCACATGAGATGCATGGGTTCTTTTATCTACATAAAGACGGCAGCCTTTCTGAGTTGAATAGTCTTACTTCTATACAGCAAAAGATGGCTGTGCTCCACTAATGTTGCTGTGTGCAGCTTCCTTCAGGTGCTGCCGAGGTGAAAAAACAGACTAAATAAATTCAACAGGGGATAACACCAAACAATTTCATTAAGCTGCTACTAATAGATAAAATGCAGACTAAAATACATAAATACATTCTTAAAGTCTGAAAGGATCCTTGTTTTTAATTCTGTGTAGAGTTGTAACATTAAGTAACTGGCTTGAGTTTGAATCAGTGGAACCGTGTAAGTAATTCTTCAGGGATACTGCAGAATGCCACAGACTTTAGTCTGGGGATGATTCTATAAAATTTACATTATAAAAATACTGTTTCCCATAATGGGGTAGTGAAAGAAAATTCAATGTGACAAGAAGTCAGATTTTACTATCTTACTTGTCTGATTCTCCATAATAAAATACATGCTCATACCTGCTTTTAATTTAACTTCAACTTCCTTATATGCTTCCTTGTCCTATCACATATATTGGTTTCAAAATGTAAACTGAGGTCAGCCATATCTGTGCCTGAAGAAAATGCAATATGCACTCAAAAAACATGATCTTCAAAAATTGGTAGCAGAAAAATAAGTATAGTGTTTAAACATGTTGCCAGACATGTTTGTGTATAAGGTACATTCATAGCATATAGAATGCTGTAAATGTATTGTGATGTCATTTTAATTGTAAGCAGCATATCTCATGATCGTTTTAATTACATAGACTTTATTCATCTATTTGAAGACTTCAATGGGTTAAACATTACAGTGTTGAAATAAGGCAGTCTCTTGTTAGAGTGCATTTTTACTTAGATACCTTCACAGAATAGTTACATGAGGTATAAAAGTTGGTGATTTTCAAGGCGATCAACATAATGGTATAGAGTGAACAGAAGTCACCGTATGGAACCAATATGCACCTGAAGAATAGTTAAAATCAGTCATTTTGTAGAGCACAAACGGTACCTCTCTAAGTCATCATATAACAGGATTAATGGTAACCCTTCTAAAATTAAGAATATCTTGCGGTACCCATTTGTCACCCCTTCTGCTTTTTATGTAGAAGCAAAAGAGCAGTATCATGTCAATAGTTCTACTGACAGAATCTTAAATGAGATACATTAAATGAGATCCATGAATGCCTGGGTTTGGTTGGGGTTTGTTGGTTGGTTGTTGTTTGGGTTTGTTGTTTTTTTTTCCCCTAGCTCCTTTGCTTAAGGAGGAAATGGAAAGGAGGAGGTACTAGTCAGGGTAAAATTCACTTCCTGCACATCGAATTTATTGAAGGCTTACATGAGAACAAACTGTGACACAGGCAGTGCTGACAGTTTGCAGTGATGAAGTTCAGTTTGACTGAAAAAAATCAGATAGAAAAAGAGCAGTGGTTTATTGGCTGCCACTGTTCAGCTGAGATAAGGGCCACCCTGGTTGAACCATGTTGCTTTATTTGTTCTTAAAACCTCCGTGACATAACATTGTACTTGTCCAAGCCCTCACTTTTGTCCCAGTGTTGTAACTCTTTGTCTCCTTGTGCTCCTGAAGGGTATTTCAAACGGAGCGGGTGAGGGTAAGGATTGCATCCTGCTAAGTGACAGGGGCCCTTGGGGCCCTTTTGTCTCCTGTCTTTCTCTAGGCACTGTCTGTCACCTTAGCTCTTCACTGTGGTTGTGAAGTGACTGGGAAAGCTGTGTTCCTGTTAACCTGCAGCCCTGCACTCCATGTCCTGCTCTGAACGAGCAGGCCCGATCCAGACAGTTTATACCAGTTAAGGAGAGTTGTTTCCCAGTTAGCTTTAGGTATGCTGCCTGCCACACTAAAGCACTACACTTTAATTCTAGTCTTGTGGGGTGTGCTTTGAGTGTTTGTGAGTGTCCATGTGCCAGGACTTGTCGGGCACATCAGGATTGGTTGTGAATGAAAATGGGACATTTTGCAGAGATGTGGTAGATTATACGGGGTGGACATACTTTTTATAAAGAAGGTGTATGTTCTTTCAAGTATAGTAAGACTGTCTAGATACAATAGCAAGGAATTTCTTCTTGTATTTAACATATACTATGTGGAGCTGGCAGGTAATGATGATACAGACTGTCATTTTGATTGATTCTACATGGCAATTTCTACACTTCAGATAGTTGAGTGTAAGTACAAATGCAAAATACTTTGTTTTGAAGGCTGCAAGGGTATTTTGTTTATATAAATGAAACAATGTTTCTTTGGTAACTGTGAAACTTCCTATTAAAGGAGGCATATAACTTTCAAAATAAAAAGATGCTTGTAACTGTAAATGGCTATGATATATATGCTGCTCCCCCACCCATTTAGAGGCAAAACCTATTTATGAGGCTTTATTAAGTGTAAATAATTCCCATGGCTTCAGTGCAGAAGAAACAGCTGCAGAATATAGTCTGATTTGCATATAAATGACATGATTTCTGCTCAGAAAAGGATATTGAAAAATATATATTTCTACAGTGAAAACCTGATAGTCACACATATTAAGGTCAGCTTGTGTTACTTTTTTTAAGCTGCTGCATGTTGATACCTGACCAGACTTCCAGCTGGATTTGGGCTCTGTCAGTTGTGCCTACTATGAAATTGTGAAGTTCTTCTTCTGAGCCAATAAAGCTATCACTTGTAGAAAGACATGTATCCAAATGTATCCAAAACATGTATCTTAACAGTTTAAGCACTTAAAAGTGCTCAAAATATTTATCAATACAAGTGGACAACTCCAAACACTTTTCATTATCTTCATTACTGTGAACTTGTGATGCAAGGGAATTTCTATTGTTTGGGTAAGACACAAGTCTTGCTGACTTGCTCTAGTCACTTTCTTAAGTGGTAGGATGTAATTAAAGCAGACACAGGGATATTGCTGTCCAAAATAATTTCCTCAGATTATCTTTTCTATTAAAGATAAATTAACGCTTCTAAAATTTCTGCCTGACAGACCACCACTGACCAACTGAGATGTTTGGCCAAAACAAAAAATCAAGAGTTCCAAAGCTAAAGCTACATACGCCATTTTATACCAGTTGTCCCAGCTCACTGTACAAATTCTCTAAAATACAATACTTATTTCAGTAGAAGTGTAATTCTAGAGGATTTTAATAATGAACTGTCTTCAACATAGTAGTCATCTAATTGCTGAACATGGATATTACACCGTTCAGCATGGCTTTGGCACCAATGCTTATACCAAGCTTAGGCACTAGCAAAGCCAAGCTCTGCAAAGCAAACCCCTGCCACGCTCAGGCAAGCTGGCAGAGCTCCCCCAGTTCCTTGAGGAATACTCTTGGGAAGTCACGCAGCATGAGAGAAAGTGAACACAAGAGTCCAGTCAACAACTTGCCACTTCCCCCTGAAAGGCTGTAATTGTGACTTTGCGATGGAGTCTTTACTGACAGGCTCCTGCTGCTTCTTAGATATATCCTAACATAAAGGAAAGATGTTGGACAGGCAGGCAGTAAGGGGTTTGGAAGAGACCTGCCAAACCTTGTTTTTCAAATCCTTGCTTGGCAAAGGCCCTACTGAGCTGAATACCTTTGCCAGAAGCTGTAGGTTTCTCAGAGAGATTGTTTGGCCTCAGTGAATCGTCATTAGTCTGAATGGCTCTTGAAGAGGCTTGATACTGTTTAGTAAAGAAAAAGTGACTAGTGCTGTCTAAAAATGTTGCTGTGCAGGTCAGAACTTCCTTTTTAGCAATTTCTTTTGGTTTATAAAGGCTATTAATTTATCTGAATAAAAAGGAAGCAGTAGAATTTATTACTAGGATTCTAACTTTTTTTTTTCTTTTCTGTTTGTGGTGTAATATTTTAGCTGTTTTAGTCCAGGCTTGTTAGGTTACTGGGTACAGGAAATAAACTTTTATTCCAGGGCTTCATTCTTGTAACTTACGTATCATGTCAGAGAACGTTCTTCTGCCTAACTGGGAATTTCTGCTCAATGAATAGTCACTCAGCAGCTATTGACATTTTTAGTATCTCCTCAATTATGAAGATTTTAGGCTCTGAGGCTGAACCCACCAGTTGGGTGGTTTCTAAAAAATGTATTAATAGATGTAAAAGGAGCATTCATCAAAGCATCAACACATTATCAAATAATGTTATTTCAAAAGTATGGCAGTAGAAGTGATAAAGTGTGGGCCATGAAATAGATATGCTTATCTTGTGATAAGCACAGAGATACATTTCAGGGACTGGAGGCTTGCTTAGCAAGGAGAATAACCTGTATTAGGAAGATAAGAGGTACAAGTGGATGTCGCTCTCCCCCTCCCTCTCTCCGGTGTGATGGTCTCAGGCAGGCGTATTAGCAGAAGCTTAGACACATTCTTAGGTTCTGGAACAGATTTACTGAAGTGACAGTACATACTGAGGATGATAGTAATAAAATGGACATTGTGTTCTGGAAGAAAATAAAGTTGGCAGCTTGGAATAGTGGAAAATGGCTTTGGATAAGCATGTGGTTCAGCAGAAATTAGTCTCTGTCCACAGACTTTATAGCAGCCAATCAGAACTCCTCTTTCAGTTCAAGCAGTTAATAATATCTCAGCACTGTAGCTTAAGGGATACAATTTTCAAAGTTATTGTAGTGTGGGACCGATAAATTTCAGCACAAAGAAGGCAGTAGTCCATATAATTTATTTTAGATTTCCATCTAGGGTATGTTCTGACACTCCATATGAAAGTCAAATTGTCCATGTAAAATGTTTTTCAGGTGATAAGTTGACCCCTGGGGTTTTAGTAAAATAATAGATTCAGAATTCTATCTGACTCTCCAATCTATAAAAGCTAGTTATCAGCTGTTTGAAGGATTTGATAAGAAGGAGGAAAAAAAAAAAAAAGGAGCTTTTGTATAGTGACATTTTTCTCATTAATGGGGACAATGTTAGAATCACAAATTCCTTCTGGATTTGGTAGTAAATACTCCGGTGACATATGTTTTGGGAGGTGGTTGGTCTGTGTGAGAAGTGTATGTGTCTAATCCTCTGTGATATGCATATGGAACAAGAAATATTTCTAATAGACATGTACAGCCCTTCAAAAGAAAGATGTTTACTGTGCCACCATCTGGCCATAATTTTTAAATGCATTCTATCACCAGAGCCTACCTCTGCAGGAGTTCTGCTGGAGAATGATTGTCTTATCGTGCCTAGAGAAACACTGGAAGAAATACAACATAAAACATTTTTCCTGCCAATGTTCTCCAGTATTTATATGTAACACAAAAAATGGTAACCTGAAAAGAAACGAGCTATTACTTTAAGTTCTTGTCTGAACACTCTTACAGGACCTGCTTGTTTGTTTTTTTTTCTAGTTTTGTTGTTTTATTTAATTGTTTATTCTTGGGAATACTTACAGGTAGTTCTTAGTGTACCATGTGGCTTCACACTCATTTTAAGTAGATCCGAAGTTGGGTAGAGGCTTTGTTGCATTTTGGTTTCGTAGATGGATGTATCCCCATGTACATGTGGGTGAAATGCAGCACGAGTAAGTAACAGGAATGGTGACAGTAAGGTAGGACTAGTCAGAGTGACAGTAGAAGAAGCTTGCCTAATAAAATGCTAAAAGCATGTTTATATTTAGTGCATTTGAGTGTCCCTTGAATTTTGAGAAAATACCCCCTGCTTTTAAAAAATAACTGTGCTCAAGGAAACTTGACTTTTTTTACAGGCTGCATAGACAAAAAAGATTGTCTCAAAGAAAAATCCAAGTCCCTCCTCAGTTGTTCCTCATGTAAACCACTCTCCTCCTATTTTCCCTGCTTGTGTCCCTACAGAACATGTGTTCACTGCGGCTGTACTTGTTAGGCTCCCTCGCTGTGACCGGGCAGGGAATGGAGAGGAAGGCTGAAGGAGGACGCCAGTTTGCATCCTGCGTTCTGGGTTGCTGGGGGAAGAGGCAGGTGTCTCCTCCTCTGAGAGGAACTAAGCGGTGCTTAGGGGAGGAGACATTTGTCACTCCCAAATTGGGTACAGAAGGGAAAGGCAGTGAGCAGAGATCTTGTAGGCAGTGTCATGGAGGAGCTGGGATTTTGCTTGTGGGACAGAGACAAGATTTAGAACCGACAGGAGGGAGCTCCCTAGAGCAGGCTGAGGGGTTTCCGTGGTGCTCTGTGAACTGTTTGGGAATTTTCAGATTGGAAGTAAGTCTGGGAAGAAAGATTTACCTGACAGCGACACAATGGGGAGATTAATTTTCAAGCTTTTCTGTTTAATCTAGCTCTCCAACAGATCAGACTTCTCTTGATGTAAAGAATAATTGTGTGGTGCCATTCTAGTAACACCTACTCTTAGAAGTCTGGATGCTGTGGGTGTGATTATCAAAAGGAAAAGCTTCTACCTACAGATGATTGCTAATTCAGAGTCCCTGCAGATAGATGAAAAAGAGCTAACTACTCTTAAAGCTTGCCTTTTTCTGGTTTTGGTTGGTTGGTTTTAGCTTTACAGAGGTAACTGGGTACTGGTCCTGCAAGTGGGTAAGTTGTAACAGATGTGGGACAGGCCTGTTCATTCACTTGAGGAACTCCTGCTCACTCAGGTCTGTATGAGCTCCACTGAGATCTGCTGGAGAGTGCTCAAAAGCAAAGTGTCTGTCACGTTCTTAAAGTGCTTTTCTCGTGGAAGAGAAGATCTGAGGACTAGAAGAGTCTGCTGTTGATTCGATTTAATCTGCACAAATGCTTTCCAAAGTAGCTGCATATTCTCTTTTGGGTTGTTTTGTCACTCTCAGGCTGATTTTAAAATGTGTCATTGAATTTCAAGGTTTCAGGTGTTGACACTGAAACATTTACCTATCCATTGAGGTAATTATCAAAATGTTCCTATTTGTGGCCTCAGTTAATTGTAGGCCATACCTTTTGCATCCTGGAAGCCCTGTGAGAAACTGTTTTCTTTCCTGGGGTGGGATGATGCACAGAAGGAAGTGAAGTACTTTATCTGTGTTCCTCCATACCCTTTGTGTGTTCTGGAGGTGCCAGGCTGGTACAGTGTCAGGCGCTGTGGCTGCATGAGGGTTCACTGAAGAACCTCTGACTGCAGCCATAGGTAGAGCTGGTGTCAGACATGGAGACATCGTGACACAGGCCTGCAAGGATGATCCCAGGGCTCTGGATGAGGGAAGGCACACAGAGCAGCCTGTGTCCACCATGAGCCTCCTCAGAGCAGGGACAACAGTCCTCTGGGACAAGGACAACAATCTACTCTCCCAACAGCATAAGATTACTAAGGAACCTTCTCATGGATGGGTTTTCATGAAAGTTCACCACTGTTATTTTGTCCTGTCTCTCCTACGGACAAACTATGCAGATGCCATGCTTCCTACAGCTAGACAAGGTTGTGCTGACTGGCTAGACGTTTTTAGGAGTTCATATGACTGCAACGTGCTTGTGAAGACACGGGAACCTGGACAGTAATGGAAGAAAAGCTGGTTGATGCTGCTACGCTCCGTTCCTGCCCCATGCCACCCAGCTGCTGGGCCCATCCAGTGGTTCTGAAGGGCTGGTGGGTGAAATTAGTTAAAATAAATGCATGAATAATCTCCCCACCCTGAGAAGCTCTGAGATGCTTCTCTCTTACCTCTTGGCACTGCTGTTATTGCCAGGCAAAAAGTGCGTGCGTGCAATGGGCAAAGCAGACCAAAATGTTACCTTTCATGGTTATGTTTCATCCATCTTTACATTGGAAAATACCCTTTGTTTCACGTATATGACAAGTGAACTATATAACGTTAATATAAAAGAGATTCTAAATCCTGCTTGGAATTGCCATTGGCAGCTATTAATGTATTTTAAATGGTGTTTTTCTTTTGTAGCTGAGTAATAATAACTCGCCAAGATGTTCTGCTCATTGAGTGTTTGAGGAGGTTGAAAGTGCTTGGGATGCTCCAGGATTTTAGCCCAGCTTCGCAGCCTTCCACCTTGCCTGCAAACTGCTGGGGTTTGTATCTCTGCTGAAAGAGCTGGAAAAAGAGCAGCATTAAATTTACGTTTCCCGTTGCTATGTGGCAGGAATGGGGAGTGGGCTCTTTGCCACCATGTAGAATCGGTAATATCATTTCAAGCAGCTGGCTAACATCTGTAAACATCTGTGTCCTCCCGCGGACGCTGACAAGAGATTTCAGAACATATTTCTTTAAAAAGGCCATTGAGGAATGCAGCCCCCAGGATGCACCGCACGCTAAGTGTTTTAATACGGCTTTCACCGAGGCCTCGTACCGACGTTTCCCCTCCCCGGTCAGGCTCCCAGTCGCCGGCCCGAGGCACGTTGAGGGAGCGCCCAACTGCCTTGCATCACCTGCAGGCGGAAACCAGCCCCAGCCTGGATCAGGGTGATGCCGTCCGCTTCTCCCTATCCCGTGCTGGGCTCCCCCGCGCCCCGGTACGGCGGGGACGGGCCCGGTGACACGTTTCGGGCCTTGGCGGGGCGGCCCTCCCTGTTCCCGCCCCGGGCTGGGCCGGGCTTGCTTGGCGCCGCCCTCCATTTCGTTGACACCACCCCCCCCTCGGCTTTCCCGCGGCCGTCGCCATGGAGACGGGCGGGCCCGGCCTGGCAGCCATCTTCCCCCGCCGCTGGCCGGCGGGTCGCGCTGGGCCTCTCAGCCCCGGCTGTTGGGCTGATTTAGCCGATGGCACTCGCGTGTTACCGCGCCTTCCACCTCGGCGTTAGTAGCACCGGGTGCATGGTGAGTTTGAGGTATTGCAAAGCGTCTGTTGTAAGCGAGCCATGGTGGATTTCAGTGTTCTATCCAGAGACCTTTGAAGTGACCGTAGCAGAGCTCTCAAGGAAGGGGCACCACAGAGACTTGCCAGCAGGGACCCTGGGCTACCACCGCTGCCTCCCAAACCTCTGAGGGGCTGGCTGGCTGGACACACAGATGTTTTTTGTGGACTTAAGCGGCCCTAAATTCTGGAAAAGATGCCATCCCTCTGGTTCAGTCACTGGAGTTTGTGAGGGCTGAGCTGGGAATTGGCTGTTTACTTGGGGTGGCTTCTAGCCCTTCTGATATGCTCCTCAAATGTTGCCCGAGTCAGACATAGTGCCAGGCCTCACTCCTACAAAAAAAGCAATTTGGAAGAAAGGATGCTGACTGTACTACAGCGCTGGAAAGAGCTGTCATTTTTTAATTAAGAGCTAATTTTGGGAGAAAGCCTAAGCAGCAAGATGGCCGCTTACTGTGGGCTTGAAATGTGATGATTATATTGATTAAATCATTAAGGGACCAGTGTGCTGCAGTGGGAAGGTTAACATACCATCTTCTCAGGATTTTTCCAGATGAGGGAGTCAAGTGACCCGCCTCAGAGCTGGAGTTCCCTGGTGACTGTTTTGCTTTGTCATCCTCACCGATGGGCTGCAAACTGGGCCAGCCAGGAAGGGAGGGCCACCATTTTGTCACCTCCTTTTCCAGCCACTGCATTACACTCCCTGCTGCTACATGGAGCTGCCTTCATGTGTGTTTTCTTTCTCCACAGAGCCTGATCTGTATGTCTGCCTGCCTCCAGCCAGCCCATCATCCTTCATCATGTGGAAAAGCAAAGAAGGAAAAGTGCCTTTAATGCAGAAATAGGCTATGGGCTTGTTTGGGTGGATTTTTTTGTCTCAGAATTTATTATCTCCTGAAAAGGAAACAGTGTGCTCAAAGCAGCTGTTGGGCTGACCTCCGTTCCCTGCATGTGGGGCCCCAGTCGCATGCTGGTGGGGGGAAGGGAGAAGTGGTAAGGCTTTGCCTTGGTCTGCTCTGTCCTGACTTTGCTGGGTTTGGCTCTGCAGGTGGGTGCCTGGTGGCCAGTGGTGACTCCCAGCCTGGGGAAGGCTTGGGTGTGCCTGCCGTGCCAGGGAGGCTACACACAGACCCATCCCTCCAGGAGAGCTGTGTCAGCATGTGGACTGCTGTCTTCACATTCCCTTTCAGAGTTCATAAAATGTTAACTTTCGAAAGGGAGGTCCCCCTTGTGTATTTATGTCAGTGATTTTAGGGTTTAAAGTATTCATGCATGAAAAATGATTGTAGGAACTGTATACTCCCATGTGCGAATAATGACTACGTGGGAACACAGATTACAGCAGTTTTGCACTGAGACTGCTGCAGTTTACAGACTCTCTTTGGGAACGTTATGAGACGTTTTTAAATGCTGGTGCATGTTAATGCATTGATTTCAATCAGTCTTTTTGTCCCTTTTGGATTTGTTCAACTTAACAGCTACCATGTCTCATGTTTGCTCTAAAATATGCCTAGCAAATTAGGCAAATTAAAAAATGCATGCAAAAATATGGTGCTAGGCACATGTATGAGGTTTGTTATTTATTAATAGACTCCAATTTCCATACGATAGCCTGCCTTTTTTTTTTTTTTGTTTGGCTCAGTGGATAGTTTATGCCAATTACATGTAGTTTAATAGCTTTAAAATCTGTTTTTGCTTTTCTTATGCATAAAGACTTGGACTCTTTTTTTTGGGCTTTAATTAAACTCTACACTGACTTTAAAGATTCTATTGTCCTTTTCATTTAAATAGGATTTCTGTTAGATCTTTAACAAGACCTCAGTGGGGTAATAAATCTAAGCAATTGTCCTTATTAGGAGTGGATTATCCTCAAGAGACGGAAAGTCGTAGAAGTAACTAAAACCATTTGTAGGACTGAACTAAGGCTTTTTCTTCCTAAACATTAAACAGACTTGCGAATGACTTGCTTGGGCGCTCAAATTAAATTAAATGATATTTTGTTTATTTTTCACATTTTCAGTGTAGGCTATTTGCATTTACTTAAGCTTTGATTTTCATTGAGCAAAATTCACTCCTGGGTAAGGAATCCTTACTTCCAGTGTTCAAGCTGTAAATGAAACTCAGTGTATCCTGCAATTTCTTCTGTTAGTAACCCTTGCAACCCCACTGGCCTAGTGAGCGTGTTCTTAATTCATTTCAGTTCCCACAGGAGAGAAGTACTGGGTGAAGAATTGGGCGTGCGTGTGTCCCGCACCCCAGCCAAGTAGCACTGCGGAGTGTATAGCAGCGTGCAGCTTGTCCAAAGACCTCCTCAGACCCTGGACTGAAAACACAAGTTCTTAGTCAGAGAAAACTTGCCACAGAACCAACAGCTCTGCTGAAGTTTGGCCTTCACGTGTTTACATGCTGCTAGCAGGGGATTTGACTCTAATGGCTCTTTTTGTTTCAGCTCTTTGTTTCGTTGGAGGGTATTTGCCATTCTGTAGGTGCTCAGGCCTTGCTTTGTTCCCGGTTTAAATCACGGGTTGCCTTCAGATGGGACCCTTTACACACACGGTCGAATCCCGAATTTCTGCCTTACGTTTAACTCCCAGCTTTGTTCCACGCCCGGTCGGGCAATGTTTTGGTAAGCATCCAGGTATCTGGCAGCTCCCTTTCGTGGTGCCAGGTTCCAGACATTCAGTTCTAGGGCTTAGCTCCACCCGGAAGCCAAGAGGCAAAGGCAGAGCTGTTGCTCGGGGGCACCCTGGCAGCCAGGGGGGCCGTGCGACCGGCGGGGCCCCCCGTTGGCCGGCGGGGGCTCCCGCGCCGCCGGAGCCGCTGCCCTCAGCAGAGCGCGCCGCGGGAGGCCGGGCTCCGGGGACACGGCTGCACGTGACCCACCCGCGTCCGCCTCCACCGGGAAGGAGCTCAGCAGATGAAGACGAGCCCTTCTTGGTTGCTACGGCTGCACCGGCTCTCAGCCGTCAGGTATTTAATGACTTTAAGCTGCCCTGTCTGTGGGCTCCTCTGTCCCTCTCCTGCAGGCCGGTCTCTCTGTAGAGCCAAGCACTGCCAGCCTCCAGCCTGCTTCTGCGCCCCACATGGTCCTCCTCTATGTTTCTCTGTTAAGAGGCGTCACTTCAACCCTTCTTGTCTTTTAAGTAACGCTGTAGTGATACCGTGGGGCAGAACAAACTATACTAGAGGAACGTAGCTCGTAAGTATTGATTTCTAATTAGACGTTTGTTGTGTATTCTAGGCAAAATTGCAGGTTTTGAGCCTTCATCTCCGGCTTTCCATACCACTCAGATGGCAAAGATTTTGCCATGGTAAATCATAGAGGGAAGTGGAAAAAATTGGTGCAAAGTGAGATAATGTAGTTCTTCAGCACCTTAGCTTCTCTGTGCGCTTGTAGGAAACTCAGAAGGTGCTGAGAGCAGATAAACCACCTGGTTGCTGCTCTGCTTTTGGCATAAAGCCAGGGGGGAAAAGGGGGAGGAAATGCACACCCTGACTTTTAGGCTTGGATTGCAACTCTTCCTCTCAATGCAGTGCAAATTCATAGAGTGGCGAGCCTAGGCTGAGGCCTGCTGCTGATTTAATATGACTCAGTGCACAAGACTGTGAAGCAGCTAAGAGTTCTCGGTCTTTGGAACAGATTCTGAGGGAATTAAGAGATTCTCCATCCTCTATTGTGTAGCAATTAGACCTGATTTAGGCAATGCTGTATCTCAGATAAAACCCATGGGGCATAGTTTTGCTCCAGATTCTTATCAGGATGTGGGATTTTCCCTCTTTTCTCCAGCAGCAGGGCCAAGAGCCAACTTATTCTTGGCTTTGCAAGGCAAGACTGAGGGGCTCTGCAACTTGCTGAGTGGTATGTCTTGTTTCTTCCTTCTCTCCACCCCTGTTTATGGGGTCTTGCGCTGTAGTCATAGGCAAGCGATGGGGCTCTGTGCTTTCGATATGAAGATGACAATGTGTATACAAGAAATGCAGAGCTACCTAAATGGACTTCCTCTGCTTGCTGATGTGCATGATCGACCAATTAGAAGATTTGCTTCCTGCCTTGCACCCTGAAGGAATGTGTTGCTTTCCAATGCCAAGTATGTACCACGGCATCAAATGTAGCTCGATGCTATTTGCACATCAGCCATGTGGTGAGCCAGTAGCATTCTCTTCTGTTTGCAACAGCCTCCCTGGAGGGGGAGCAGGCTGCTCAGAAGGTCAGGGGGGTACCTGTGCATCACAGGCGTGAAAAGCTGCCCTCTTTTTGCCCTGAGGCACAAACCTGTTTTCACTCTGTGAAGCAGAGCAGAAAAGCTGGGGTCCAACAGTGTTAGGTGTCCCTGAGCACCTGTAAGATGAAGGTGGCATGTGGGTGTAAGAAATCCAGTTTGCTTCTCAACATGAGTTGGTGAAGTTTGGGTGGGAAAGTAATGGGAATGCTAAATGATTGCTGCTAACACTTACTAAGATGACAGAAAATCTCCTCTATATTAATGTTCAACTTCTGAGACTAGATTGAATCTTAGTTTAATAAAGCAGGTAGGAAGCCTAGAAGTAGCTCTTTAATCTTCAACTAGAAATACAATTTTGAAATCCATTATCTTAGGAATGCAATAATCAGAGTAATAACTGATGTTAAACCTGCTTTGAATGTTATTTAAAGTACTTCTCAAATGGAAACAAAAGTCAATAGGATGGTGTCAGGTTCACTTGGACATCTGCTTTGCTTATGCAGTTGCCCACATGAGGAAGAGAGGTTGATCAGCATGTATTTTCTGGCTGCATGATTGACTGAGAACTGTCAAAGACTAAAAAGTCATCATGTGATTCTTAAATACTTCAATTTGTTATTTGTTCCAACAAAAGGCTGTTGAAACTGTATCAGTGTTATTTTGTAAGCACATCTCTGCCCATGAGGACTTCCCTGTGATGGTACCCAGTGTGCTGCGTCTTCAGGAATCTTCAGCGTTAGAAAATACCTGTTAGTCACTCTCTCCCCCCTCTACTGCTGAACTGTTCCCCTTGGCACATTTTTGATTTATCCTGGTCAATCTGTGCCCAATACCATGTATCCATGCGTCCTGTTGTTCCCCACACTGTAATGCTCTCCTGTTTTTCCCAAATGTTGTCACATTTCCTTTCTCCTTCCCCTGTTACTCATCTCTCTCTTGCCCATTTGTATAACGCATCTGCTCTCTCTGTTGTTTTCAGCTTCTAATTTAATACCACTGGTGAATTTCTCAGTCTCTCTGCAGATCATTAAAAAGAGGTTATGTGGGACTGCTTCTAAAAGAAAACACTGTGTTCCCCAGATAGGTTACAGACTGGTGTGTGTCAGTACTCTTTGTTTTGGAACTTTTAGCTTTGTTTAGTTCTTTAACAGATGCAAAATGATCTTTGGATCTCGTTTGCCACTTCAGTGTGAGAATACAAGGAACACAAATTCAAAAGTTGCAGGACTTGAAAGGACCCATGCAGCCCTAGGGAAAGGGCAGTTTGCCATGTAAGCAAAACAACTCCCCC
>JAOTQQ010000004.1:16307220-16322450 GCA_026546715.1 Gallinago undulata
GCAGTCCTGAGTGATGTGCTCTAGGCATTCCTGCTTTAGCAGGGGAGTTGGACTAGATGATCTCTAGAGGTCCCTTCTAACTCTGACAATTCTGTGATTCCGTGAATAAGACAATATTTGGAATACAGAGTAGAATTGCAAAATCATGGGCCCAATTTAATGAATTACTGTCTTCAGGAACTGTTGTAAACTGTTGCAATTATTGTGGACAACAAGGTCCTTTGGAAACAGGAGTGCCCAGTAACGACAAAACAAAACAAGCCTGCCCAAAAGACCTATCACTCCTATGGTGCAATCTTGCCTTGCTCTATAGGCTGCCCAAAATGTTTCTATTATATTATTAGATATTTACCCATGATCTGGACTTCCACTGGGCTGTGGAGATGCAGTGACAGTGGGGAAGGATTGAGGATGATTGTGAGAAGAGAAAGCAAGCAGGTTTCAAGGGTTCCTGGGCTTTGCTCTCTGCTGAACCTCTATTGGGTTTTTCTTTATTTTTCTCTCCTATTATGCTTAAAAGTTCTACTGTAAACAATTAGAGGAAATTTAGCAATAATATTGCCTGTGGAGACTAGGAAAGTAAGAATACATTCTACATCACCACTTCCCTTTGTTTGTCTTTCTTATCTTGTTTATCTTTGATCAGCTGCAGATGAAATAACCAGCTAACTGATTTCCCATACAGGGCTGCCACTCATGCTGATGAAACTCTGCTGACATGGGAGTATGCTCTGTAGCAGTCTAGCAGTATCCATTTCTTATTCCAATAGACTGACGGGTCACTCAGGGAGACTGAAAACTCTATTCTGAAGTGGAAAAGAAACTGCAATTTCAATTTTGTTTTGATTTGAAATTTTCCAGCTACCTATCAAGACCAAATCCTTGAACTATTTACTTAGAGTAACTGAAATACCCCTATTTGAAATAGTGGATATGCAAGATTTAGCCATTAAAGAGTTGGGGTAAAATTAAAATCCCCTTCAATAATAACTAAAGTCGGAGAAAATCTTTCAAGAAAATTAAACACTTGATCAAAAAGAGAGAAGGGTTATTGTTGAGAGCATAAAGATTAAACAGGAGAGTTGTCTCAGAGAATAACCATCAACGATAAGTAGCAGGCAGTTAATAATATCCCCTCAGGGATCTTCTTTCACTCATGTAGGTTTTTGGACAAATACAATTTTACATTTCTTATAGTTAAAGCGTGAGAGAGCTTCGTGTCATTCCTGGCAAGAGTAGCGATAAAACTTCAATGGAATAAGGACAACTGGAGAGGTGGAGAAAGGGGTGACCCAGAAGCTGAAACAGTAGGGAGCCAGGGTTGCTTCTCTTCAAATAACTCTCCTTTTTAACCCCCAAATTCTGAGCGCTGTTCTCAGTCTCTCTAATGTGCCTCTTTTCTTGTTTCCACAGCACTGTTATTAGAACTGAGATTTTATATGGTATTGCCTGTCGTTATATAGCAGCTGAAAATGAATGAGAGACCAAGTAGACTAAGGGTGTGATTCCATGTTGTAATTAAGAGCTGGTTTAAGGCTTGAACATGCAAATGGTTGAATTGGCAGAATTAAAGGGATGTGGTAATCTGCAGCCAAGGGAAGGCGCATAGGATGGAAAGGATGGGGGCAGGAGGGTTTGGAGAACCTCTCAAGCCAGCTCTGCAGCTGGAGAAACTGTAACATGAAACGGCTCCCTTGATCTCTCATTTTTCTTCTCTTATTATCTACTCCTATGTAATTACAATAATAAATCTTTTTGTTCCTTAACCATCTTTTGGCCATTGCAAACATTTAAGAATTAATGCAGTTCTCACACATGATGCACATGTTCTGCATGTCCCCTTGTGTCCCTCCATTTATTCATTTATCATGTACACACAAAATTCCCATAAAATATTAATCTGAAATACAAATCTCTTTTTGCATCCTGGGAACATTTGCATATAGTAATGTTAACGAGATTATTAATTCTGCATGCACAGTCTGTGGACTGCATACAGGGCCAAATCTCACTCAGCAACTATGGCTGAAATCAGTGACAATTTCAGAAACATTTTATTGTTAAAAATGCTGAGTGGAAAGTGACAGTTTCCTAGAACTGAAGAATTGTCCCTCATACTCAAACAAGAGGATTTGAATCTTAGTTTTCAATTTTTCCTTCTAAGAATTTGTCTGCAAAAGAAATTTTATACTGTTCTATATTTCTACCCAGTGATTCCTGATAGATTAGTAGAGTCTGAAAACAAAGGATTTTATTTTTTTTTAAAAACAGTGGTATAATCCATAGGGAATCTGAACATTTCTTTTGCCTTTCCTCCTTGTTGGGAACATCTGGAGCAGCTGCACTCTACCACTTGAGGCTAGGTTGCCCTGGGAAGGGCAGAACATGCAGGTGCAGATGGACCAAAAATAGTTGGGGCTGTGAGGCTGAAAGGGCATCATTTTCTCAGGGGCGACAGAGTGAAAACTGTCTGGGAAGGTTTTTGGAGAGATGGAATTGCAGGAGGATTCTCCTGTGGTGGGGAATATCTCTGCACCTCTCTCCTGGCTTTGGGCATTGGCAGGGTAGGGCTTCCCAGCCTTCCACAAAGGTGAGCCCTAGGGCACCTTGGAGGCCTCTGGAAGCTGTAGGGGGTGGCTCTGGAGCAAGGACACATCTTCTGGCCCAGGCTGTACTCTGGGCGGAGGGGGGGGGGGAGAAGGCAGGGAGGGAGGGAAGGAAGAAGGGGAACAATCTTGTCTAAGGTTGATGGTCTGCACTGGCCTGCTCGGATCCTTCACATTCCAAGGCAGGCTTAAGAGATAAAGCAGTACCAACAATGAAAAATGGGTTCTTTGCTCTGCACCCGGAGCGCACCAGACACAGAAATATTGGGACACATTACTTAACACCCCTTCCCCAGGTTCATTCCACTTCCTAGAAAGTAACTTTGTTCTTGGTGGTGGATTGGTAAATGGTTGCGTTTCCCTCAGTGAAACCCACGTCTCTGGAGGTTTCTGATATATTTTTACTGGGAAAGGTCCTGCAGCTGGAGTTGGACCTTTCCTTCTGCTGGGACAGGGAGAGGCGAGAGGTGGTTGCCAAAGCTGAGGAGGTGCCTCCTGCCAGGTGCCATACCGCTTGGGGGAAGTTGGAGCCCTCAGTGGGGAGGAAGCACATAATAGGTCCCTGGTTGCTGCTTCTGGGTCTCACGATGCTCTGTCTGTGCTGCAGTAAAATCAAAGCACTGCTTTGTGTTTCAGGAAAAAAGGTATTTTCAGTTTGACTTTAAATTTGAGTATGAGAATAGAAATAGATGTCTGTAGTTTTTCAAAAGAGTCAGTGCTTTACTGTATACAGGAACAATGCCGTTGATTCCTCAACTCCTAATTGTAAAGCATTCATTTGGCTGTTGAGCTTTTAAAAATGTTATAAATGAAGCATGTGAGACAACCTTCACAGCTGGAGTTAAGCACTTCCACGTGCTTGCTGAATTACGGACCAAGTTGTTAGATCTTTCAGTACTGACTGGAGATCCATAAGAAATTGTCGTGACTTAACCAAGCCATCATATTTCTCTTAATCACTACTACTACTACATCATCTTTTTTCTTTCACTTCCTTCTTATTCATGCTTAAATGAGAAACATCTGTTTCCATTTTTCACATTATTCTGTTATGTGAGTAATGATATCAGACGTCTTTTTTTTTTTTGTCTTTTTTTTTCCTGCACTGTGAAAGAATAAATTAGTGTTAAGTTTTGTGAACTGCTTTAAAACACTAAAGCAAAGCATATGTTTCAGCTGCAGGTCGTTAAGATGAAAAATCCTAGTCTGTGTGCAGTGCAAAACTGCCAAAAAGTTTATCAGCCAAAGCACATTTCTTCACCTGTCTTTTACTGAAAGACAGCTGAAGATGCTGAAAGGATAGTAAATCTTGTCTTCAGGGGTGGAGCAATTAGAAGTGCTCAGTGCTGTAATCCACAACAGTACCTTGTAGTAATGAGTCCTGGTCTGATCTGGAGATGCCTGGAGGTTGCTGCAGTGTCGTAGACTTCAAGCTGAGAGTCTTCTTGACCTCCACTTCTTTCAACCAGGCGCAGCATTGTGCAGGATTGCCTAATCCTCTGTAGATGTTTGTGTTACTGAACTTCAGCTGAAAATCCGCCCCCCTGCCACCAATCATTTAAGATTTGGAGATTGTTTCCAGGGCAGGTGGCCAGAGTAAAGCTCAACTGGCAAATCCACTTTACAGGTGAACTGAGGTGCTCTTTATGTGCCAAAGCCCAAATGTAGATGTCTGTGTTCCTTTGTTGATAATGATCTCCTTTGTAAAGCACTTTGAGGTCTAGAGATGAAAAGCCAACAACTACCTGAGAGGTTGGCTATTAATAAATAAAATAATGAATATTAACAACAGTGAGTGCATTCACCAAATTCTATGGGAAATGCCATTCCTTTTGGTCAGGTCCTGGCAGGCAGGTAGTAGCTTACTCCTACACGAAGCTGGGTCTGCCCTCATTTCCCTCTGTCTTTAATTAAAAGGTCCAGATCCTTCCTAAATGTAAAGGAGGTGTTCACCATCTCAGGCAGGAATGGGATCCAAAACTGGATGGGGCTTTTCTAGCATCTTAAGAGGAAATAGTTGTTTGCTTTTCCTATCTGCTAAAGCAGCAGCCAGTGCAGCGTTGAGCAGTTCTGCTGCACTGTGCTCACACCCTCCCTGGAGGAATTGAATGGGGTGGTTTGGGGTCTCTAGCACCCCTATGTTTTTTTAAAGAAGTGTTGTGGCTTCCATTTCATTTAAATCCTGAAGTTTTGGGACAGGAGACTCTATATTGTTGAGTCTGTTCACCTGCAGCTCTCCCCACCCCCAGCTCATGAGCATGATTTCCTTTTATGCACTGCTCTGTCACAGCTTGGCAAGTTTCCCAAGACAATCCATACCAGAAAGGAAAATATGGCTGCTGAGCGGCGTAGACAGGAGAAATGCCTTATGTAACACATTCATTTTAATACTATGAAATGTTGAGACATGTGAGACATAACTGAAAGCAAAATGCAGCCCTTAATCTCTAGCATCGGTTCTCCTGCTTGCCCTCACCATCATCACCATCTAATAGTCACTGACTGTCTCCATTCACGTCTCCATCTTTTTCAAGAAACTGCCTGCGGCAGAATGTACAAACATCTTGGCAAGCGGTTTTAGGGGCAGCGTTTTTATTTATTTTTTTTTCTCCTAATTCCTCGTGAGCCTCACGAGCATTTCCCCACTATTATGCCTGTGGCATCATTAGGTGTTTAATGAGAGTGGCGTTGCCTGAATATTATTGTTTCTATAGCTCATTTTGTTTTGACAAGTCTTCAGTTTTGTGGCAGTTTACAGTGTGCAGACTTCTTCTTATGTCTGACTTTAGAATTTGTAGAAATATTTATCACAGAGATATTGTCATAAAACCTGAAATAATGAATTGTCAACATTCATTATGTTCAAGTGCAATACATGTTCAACACCACAGTAGTTTAATGGCATCAATTAATTATTTTACTGTATTTCTTTTGTGTAACTGAAGCACCAGGAATAGTCCAATAATGGCTGCATCTCAGACAGCGGTTCAGTACAATTCTGCAGATGAACAATCCTGTTTGGATTGCTCCCTGAAAGACCAGCATAGACTCCAGCAGGTTGTGGATCACAGTCTTGTTCTTCTTCTTCCTCCCATCCAGAATCTTCATCATTATATGTCTTGCTCAGATAAAAAATGCCAGCATTGTACCTGCAGAAAACAAAGCAGATAAAATTCTAAGTCCTGAATAGATGCATACAATGGCATTTTACCTGCTGTGTTTTGTCTGTGTTGGCTGTGCTGCATCCATTTCTGTACTGATTAAATTAAATGGATGCAGTTTTTGTGTACAGACAAGACCATAATTCTTACTTAGGAATATGCCATCTTCATTTACCATGTCATATGGATGATCAGTGCTGAGCAGTGCATTTATTCAACAGCTGTGTCTATGTAAGAATAATGGTGATAATTTTAACACACTAACTAATGCCCATTAAGTTCTCACTTTTATATTATCTTCCAAGTGATTTTACCTGGTTTAGGATGTCAGCACATGCTGTCTTATTGCCACGGTGGCAGGGCAGAACAGATCCAATCCATCCTTTTCTGGCTAGGAGTCTTTAAAACAGCTAGCTGCTGAGATGAATTTAGCTTGCTTGCCTTTACTAACGTGAGGAGAGTTATTGGGGAGAAGGACAGTGAAGGTACTTTTGCTGCTTCTTGGTGAAATGTGTCCTGCATGGCAGTCAAAGGGGAAGAAGCTGCACCTCTCTGCACTCCCTTTTCTTCTCCCACCACACCACCCCAGCATGACTGCACAGCCCTGTTGCTTTTGGGATTCCCCGTGGCTGGTTAGATGCCGTAGGCCCCAGAGGTCTCTATTCCCTGCACAGCCACAGCCAGTGGAGCTGCATGGCCCCGGGAGCGGAGGACAGTAACACAACTGTGATTGTGTACATAGCTGCTGTTTCAAATGTCCATATCCTGGCTTCCAATGTCTCTATTTTTATGTCCTGGTTTATATTTAATAGCAGTTACAGTGGTTAACTGGCTTTATTTTGGAAACCTTAACATTTCTCTTGCCAGTACTGAAGCTGTGAAGATCAGAAACAGAGTCGTGCCTTTTTACTCTGTTTCTTCTGATAGGTTTTGTCATTTGGCAACTGTTGTTCTATTAGACTATGCAGAATTTGGACAGGATTCTGATCTCCTACAAAGTGACACACACACTTATTAGAATGCAGGAGCAGGTTTGGGGCCTTTTTTCTGATACACCATGCTGGGTGCCATGCATGAGAAATTAGTCTGTATGATATTATGTGACCAAACAGCTGCAGGAACTTCTAGTGCTTTTAAATAGTAGTAAAATGAAAATTGAAATAATATTCCCATAAAGCAGAATGTAAAGCACAGGCTCTCCTTCTGTAAGTCTCCTGGGCTCTAGAAGAGAATGATCAAATGTGGACCATGCAAGCCCTCTTACAGTTATAGTTACATTGAAGTAAAATTAAAAGTAAGGAGAAATTTTGGATTCTTGTACAAGCTCTTTCATGATAGTTCCTATTTCCATAGTATCTTTTCAAACCCAACCTAGTGTAAAAAAAAAAAACAAAACAAAAAACCCACAAAACTTGTAACTTCTAAATTAAATAAAACACAGGACTTGAGATTTTTTTCATTCACTGCCTCAAAGGCATATTTTTGAAAGCCGCATAACTTTTGGAAGAAAGGATCCCATGGTTAGGATGCATTGCAGGTGACATTGATACATACTACATTTTCTATTAGGTTATTTTTCCTTTTAGATTTACAGGTAATCTCTCACATGGCATTTCCAAATAAGCAGTGGGGAACTCGCCCAGCCATTTAATTTTCCTACTCCTACTGGGAAGTGGGATTTGTTCAGTCAGCCTCCCTACAAGCAAAATACCCTCATCCCACTCAGAACGGAAGAACTGCCAAGTGTAGGGAGGCCAGCTAGCTTTGTCCTCCTGTCCAGTAGAAGTGCTCCTGTGATACCATTAAGGCTTTATTGCCTGAGCATCATGTGTCTTCTGGGGCTCCCTGGGTGAGCCCCGACTCAGATGCCGGGGGGAAACTCCTCGGAAACCTTCTCTGTTTCCCCCTACATACACATATAGTCTGGACCATCTCCACGCCTCACTGCCTTTCCCTGGAGCACCTCCGTACCTGTCCAACAGAACCATATGGCTTGGCCCTCACACTGCAGCTCTGCACCTGTATGTGTGCCATACCTGCCCAGACCTGTTCAGCACCATCTGGCCATGCAGCCCTTTGGTTTACAGTGACGTGCCCTCATCATCTCCCCAGCCCTGTCTCCTCCACCTGGGCCTGGGATGCCACCTGCAAACACTTGGGCCTTCTCACAGCCAGTCTTCCTCCACACTTGGGAGGCCACAGCTACAAGCTAAACCTTTCTTGCTTCTGTTAACCCAAAGGAGGAGCAGCCACCTTCCTTCTCAGAAGGAAGAGTGACACCCTTCTCCATGTTGTCTGCAAAGCTAAAGGACAACACTACAGCGTCTGTTTCTGAGTGGCTCATCCCAGAATGGACTGAGAGACCAGAGAGGTGCTGGCTATCCCAGGGAAGGGATCAATGCCTATAAATACTCAAAGGGGGGTGTCAAGAGGATGGGGCCAGTCTTTCTTCAGTGGTGCCCAGTGACAGGACAAGAGGTAGTGGGCACAAACTTGAACATAACAAGTTCCATCTAAACATGAGGAGGAACTTCTTTACTTTGAGGGTGGCAGAGCACTGGAACAGGCTGCCCAGAGAGGTGGTGGAGTCTCCTTCTCTGGAGACATTCAGAACCCGCCTGGACAAGTTCCTGTGCAACCTGTTCTAGGTGGACCTGCTTTGGCAGGGGTGTTGGACTAGATTTCCAGAGGTCCCTTCCAACCCCGTATCATTCTGTGATTCTGTGATCAGCAGGTGGCTGCAGATAGACTAGAAGGGTGGTGATTGGTGGAGCTTTTTATATAAAGGTTAGAGTGTGTAGGTTGTGGTTTATAGGTGGTACAAATGCGCTGATGTCACGTGAGTACTAGAAAGGCCTCACATGGTGTTCTGCTGATGTTGTGGAGCATATGTGCCTCATTTGCTTTGCCATGCAGATATGCCTGAGAGACCTGGAGACCTAGCACAGCATGCAGGGGCAGCCCCTGTGCAGATAAACCTTGATTCCCAGCATCTCTGCATTCAAGGGCTCTTCTACTAGCTGTTCCACCCAAGCTGTACCTTACAGTGACCCATTTCAGCAGGAGGAATATAAAAGGGCCGAAGCCGATGTACTCCTGGGATTAGAAATGGTGGTTCCATGTCCTGAAGGTTCACCATCATTTCATACTCTGTCTTCTTGCTAACTTCAGGTATCAGCCCCTGAGCTACCTGTGGAGCACTGTGATTTCCTGTCCTATGCAGCTAAAGCAGTATGTTCTCTCAGATGGTGTTTTCAGCCTCTCTGCTCTCAGTGTGCTGGAGAGCTGCTTGATCAACACAAGCTTTGACAGATGGGCATCATTAATTTTCCACAGCCTACCACTTGAAACTCCTGAAAGGACGGGCTGTCACTGTTCCTCATAGCCCTTGCTGGCCTGGACTGCCCACTGCACTGTCCTGCAGGACTGGAGAGCTGCATACCTTGAGCCACTGCTCTCCTTCCTTGGGCCTTAAATTCTGTCAGCTCTGTCAGGAAAAAAAAAAAAAAAGAATTCTCAATATGTAATTATTTCTTTTTAAAGGATGAGATAAGCTATAATGCATTAATGATGGGAGTGATTGTATACAAGTCATGCTTAGTGAGTTCCCATTGTCTTAAATTAATCCTAATAAGCACTATTTTCCTCAGCATGTGCCATTTTAACAGTCACTGTGAAAAGCTGTGCTTCCTAATGTACTATCACAAATGTGATGACACCCTTCTCTTTTCAAAAGCATAATTGATAAAATGTGACAAAAACATGGTTATTGCTTATTCGTAAATGGGATACTTTAAAAAGTACTCTCAGCCTTACATTGATTGGGTTAAATGACTTGCTGATTAAGACGTCTACATGAAATATTAAACCACCATTATCTGGCTCCTGTTAAGATTCAAAATCAGGATTCTGTTTTGCACAGAGGAAGTAAAAGCTGTTCAGCTGTCTTAAAGCAGAATATAAACATTGTAACTCAAAGCCAGAGGGATATTTGAATGACAATTAGCACATAACTTCTTAAAAAGGCATTTTAATATGCTTGGGATGGAATTAGAGAGACACATCTGATACGCTAGCAGGTAGATGTGAGTGCTTCCTGAGAGTGTTCAGACGTACTTCTTTTGCTGATATTCCCAAAATGAAACTACTCTGCTGACTATTTCTGCTTTTACAGGTACCCCGTTTTTACTCTATGAATTATCTGCATGGTCTAACTAAAAATACACTTCCAAAGCCTTACCTGAGACTCTTTCCACACATTGACCTATAAGCACATTGTTGGAAACCCAAGCCAAGGGCTGTGAAACTGGGACAGCTTTTAAAAGTGAACATTACTGTTCTTCTACATTTCTTCCTTCTTTCTTTTGTCAAGAAACATCTACTCAGCATGCATTCCAGGATGCATGCTGAGTACATATTTATTATTATGTATTATTATTATTTCAGGAAAATAACTATTTTACAGTTATTTTAGGTATGTAGATTTCTATTACTAGGAAAATTAGTGCTAGAATTTTGTTTCTTTGAGTCTGGTTGAAAGCTGATTGAAGTCTTTGCAGCTATTTCACTGAGCTTATAATGAGACATTTTATGTTCCTATGAGCATCATGCTAAAAGCAGTAGTGTTAGAATACAAGACCAGCCTGCAAATCCCCAAGCCAAGACAGTATTTCCTGAACCAGGATAATGGCAAATGAACTGCTGTTCAAAGTAATCTATCTGAGAGTTTAGGCGGGATGTGATCTGGAAATACTGGATGAACAAGAGAGAAGCAAAAGTTTTAATACAGCTTTGATCATTGCACTGAAGATACTTTTTGGCAGATAATGGCTGTTGGCCAAGCTGAGAAGCTGGGAGATGCTTCTCTGTTGGCATAGAGAGGGACAGGCAGGGAGGCTGGAAAGAAAAAAGTTATTGGGTAACAAAACTCACATTGTAATAACCTGAAGTTTTAACTGCCCTGTTCACTTTTGTCAACCCACCATGCTGTATGCTGATTCTGTACAACCACAGAATCTGCTAAGTAATTTTTCAAAATTGCCTTTTAACTCTTAAGAGTGTGTAAAACTATCACAGTTTTATATGGGTTTTTTTCCCCTCCTTTTCAGGATTCAATTACAAAGATGTCTGTTTTCATGCCTTGAAGATATATATTTATCTATACTGTACAATATACTATAAAAAAGCTTTTGTAGTTATTTTTAAGCTTTATCTCTGATGTTAGAAAACTCAGCTATATTCATAATTAATTGTCTTGATCAAAACCAAACTCTTTACAATTAAGAAACAAACAGAAGGTATGGCATATCAAACAGACTTTCTGCTGCTGTGATCTTACCTAAACACAAAATAAGCTCCTCAGTACTTCCACATTAATAGTAATAAAGTGCTTTTTTGATTTCTTTACTTCTTCTTTAAATATGATTATTATATCTTCCCGTACACAAACCTCTGGTGCTTCACAAACAAACAATAATAAGGATTTACATAATTGTTTGTTTCAAGCATAAGGACAAGAGGGTGTGTGTCCATCTGACTTAATGAAAGAAATCACAGTTGCTGACACAGCAATTGCCTACTGGGCAGAACAGTAGGAAGTTGTGGGGAGAAGAAGGTGGTTTAAAATCCTGCCTGGTATGTAGTTATACACTGGCAATGACGTTGACAACTGAGAGATGCTGGTCCTTTTTCAAGTGCTGCTAAAACATATGGCACTCGCTTCTAAAGGCAAAGTTTTTTGGTGAAGATGTCTTCACTTGGACTTTTGTCCTGGCTTCTGTGTGGCCAGATGACTGTGAAGTACAGAAATGGTGGGGGTTGGCTGGCAAACCCTCTTCCTTTTTGTGAGGATGTTGAAATGGTGTTTGGCTGAGGGAAGTGACTTTCCCCACGTTATGCTACCTGTGTCCATCACGGGACATGTAGAAGTCACAAATTTGGAGATGGAGTGTGCCCGAAAGGATTATTGTCCCTAATTCTCCACGTTAACATTGCTCAGGTCTCTTATACGTGCTGTAGGAATGGGTGTGACCCTAACGCTGGTCACAGCGATGGGCATAGGGAGAAGTGACGTGTGACACGACTAGAAGGAGAGCAGAACACGGCACTCTACAGGTCTAGTGCAATTGCCAGCATAGGACAGTCATGGCAAAGGTCAGGCATGTGGTTGATGGTGGTGGGAGCTGGACTCTTATGACTACATAGTCTACAGGGACACATTAAAGTTGCCGATGTGACACCTGAAACGGGGAACTTGAAATGCCTCTCTGTCTCCTCTCTGTGTGTGATTTCAGCACTGTAATGTGAACTGAATCATCGGAGTGGCTTAAGCAGAGCTGTGACAATTTATACCTATTATACCTAGGTCCTTTCCGTCATCTGTTGAAGGCCCATTTATTGCCATAGTTTTCTTCCTCTCCCACTAAATTACAATTCATCAACAGACTCAGGAAGAAATTTGTTATGGTTTTGCTGCTCATAGCATAGTTTTATATATTAATACTTCCTGTGCATGGTGCACATGGCAACCCTCCAAGGCAATACATTGTTGTTTTTAAGAAGGTCAGTGCTATAATACATGGTGGTATTTTCCTACACTAATCTGCTTTCTTGTGATCTTTGAATTCTGCCAGACTTGAGCTCAGTAACTCAGACATAAGAGAGATGTCAGATCGTCTTGAAGGGAACAAAGATGTAGGCTTAACTGTCATCTTTTTCATGTGGGATGAATTAGAATAATGCTAGATCAAGGAAAATAAGCATAAAGACCAAGGTTCATTAATTACTATTGAAAATTAATCCAGGATTTGTTAATTGATATTGTTTATTATGGTGGTATCCGAGGAGCAACTAAGAACGGTGCCTCGTGTGCCAGGCAGACAGGGCTCCCTGGCAGCTGCTCCTCTTGAAGCAGTGGCAGGGGACAATAACACTCCTTAGTGGTGAGACTGAAAACAGGGGACAACTGTGGGAGGCTGGGGAGGGAGCTGCTGCCCCCCTGACAAAAGCTGGTCTGTCACCGCCAGCGCGGGCCTGGCCAAGCGGAGCAGGTCTGGGCAGCAGGCACCCTGTTCTCCTACGGGGGCCTGCAGCAGCCTCCCAACGGGAGGAGAGGGTGTCAGTTGATTTATTGTGGAATGTGGGAATCAGCTCCCGGTTGGGAGATTCAAAACTCTTCTGAAGGCAATGAACAGTGGCCAGCAGTAACGTGGCCCTTGGTAGAGTCTCCTTCCGTTGCAAATTATTTTCTTTCGCAACTAACCTTACCTTGGGACCACCGTTAAGAGAGACACAGGTTTTAATGGCTAATTATTTTAATTTTACCTATATATTCCTACTGCCCTCTTACTGTTTTACTGGCAATTCTATAAGTTTAATTGATAGTGACAAAGATGACTAGAATATCTTCATTTATAGCAGAGACTAAATTTGTTATAAATAATAAGCAATCCTCTTTAATTAACATTGACAACTGTATTTCCTAAAGACCTTGTGAAACAAGCAAGCCAACAAAACAGCTCAAACAACAAAAAAGGTTAAGAAAAGTAATTTTTCCTCTTTCAATTTTTACAATGTTGAAATAAATCAAACTGCTCCAATTCATTCTGTTATTAGTTCTTCTAAAATTTAAATGGAAGTAGTTAATTACTATTTGTTGAAACAACCAGTACATGGAATTCCTAAATTTGTTGAAATGAGTACTGTATCTTTGTAAGAAAGGCCAAGAAACTGGAAACATCTCTGTAGGATGAAAATAAAAACTCTGTGGGAAGTTGAGCAGTAACACATAGCTCTCTCGCATATCATGTTTCTGGGGCCTTGTTTTTGTAGTTATGAGGCTCCAAAGGCAAAGACAAGACAAACTTTAAAGGCAAGATATTTTATTAGAATAGCCATCTTAGCTGAAAAAAAAAAAAGGCATTATGTCTTGGGTACTCAAAAACTCTACTTTTTCAATTTAGAATAGTGGATCTATTAAAAGATGATGCTTTTTCCTATAAACCTCATTTTTGTCTGAAATTCAGACATCAAGGATCATTTCAATTTTGAAAATGTTATGGAAGACAAAATTTTCTACCAAAGGCTACATTTTAAAGATGAGATCAAAGTAGTAAATGGAGAGGGAAAACGGATGGGATAAATGCAATGTATCCATTACATGACTGCATTACTATGTAGAAAATCATACAGCCTTAAATTGTTCTGCAACCCAAATCTATATAATTTTATCTTTTATCTGTTGTTGTTTTGGTTGCTATATACAGGATAAGCAGAATATTTTGTTGTTGAAAGAAAAGTGTCAACTGAAAATGAAAATTTCAAAGAATGATGCATATAGTGGCTATATTTCCATGGTGAAGCTTTTTGCATAGAGTTAATGAAGTGCTTGGGGTCCTAGGGAATAAAAGGTGCTATATAAATGTAAGAAATTATCATTAAAAAGTTTTCCCCTCCAGGCATTTGGGATTTTGCTATGTATGTTACAAGGAGGCATTTGCAATCTTCTTTCATTCAAAATGCTTCAGCTTAGACTTGCTCCAACTCTCCCTTTGCAGCTTCAGCTACAAAAATGTTTATATGAAGAAACAGTTTCTAAATTGGTTTCAGTTAATCATATTTTGCTGCTAAGATGAAAGAGCCTGCCTTGGTTTAAGCTTTTTATAACCATTTTGAAGGCCAGGAGGAACTAGGTAGCAACCGTCTCTCAAGAGATTTTCAAATTCTGTTTTAACCATTATTAGGCCTCATCTGCATTGATGGAGAAATAATACAGCACACAGCCAGAATTCCTGGAAATAAAAAGGCAGCTGTGCAATAAATGGCTTAATTTTAAAGAATTGGATCATACGGTCCTTTACTGGCTGCACAGCTTCTTTCACTGATCTTAGAGTGCCTCCCTGGATGCTGGTCCTAAAATTTCCATTTCATGCACATGTGCAATCCCCATTTTGTGTCATTTTGTGTATATTTCTCAAGTCTTCTTAATCCAACGTGCATCCTTTAAGATTGTCTACTACTTTTCACATATTATAAGCATAATTGGTGGAATCAAGAGTTCTGACACTACTGTTCGGCTACTTACGAACAATATCAAGGTGTAGCAGAGGTATGCCATGGAAAAATTAGAAGGGCAAAAGTCCAAGGAGAACTTAACTTGGCAACAACAGTTAAAGATAATAAGAAGAGCTTTTTTCAATATATCAATAAAAAAAGGAAGGCTAAGGAAAATGTGGGCCTGCTAATGAATGAGGTGGATGCCTTGGTGGTGGAAGACACAGAGAAGGCAGAATTGCTGAATGCCTTCTTTGCTTCGGTCTTCACTGCCAAAGTTGCTTCTCATGAATTCCAGATCCTGGAGACAAGGGAGAGGGTCTGGAGAGAGGAATACTTCCCCTCTGTTGGGGAGGACTGGGTTAGAGACCACTTGGCCAAACTAGACATCCATAAGTCCATGGGCCCTGAT
>JAOTQQ010000004.1:16322550-16335395 GCA_026546715.1 Gallinago undulata
GTTTCCAGCGATAGGACAAGGGACAACGGGCTCAAGCTGGAACATAGGAAGTTCCATTCAAATATGAGGAAAAACTTTATGGTGAGGGTGACAGAGCCTTAGAACAGGCTTAGAGGTCGTGGAGTCCCCTTTTCTGGAGATCTTCAAGACCCACCTGGATGCAGTCCTGAGTGATGTGCTCTAGACATTCCTGCTTTAGCAGGGGAGTTGATCTAGATGATCTCTAGAGGTCCCTTCCAATTCTGACAATTCCATGATTCCAACTGGACATAACCTTTTACCACACTGCCACTTTGATGAAATGTTGTGTATGAGCTCCATAAATTCATGCCAAATGTAGATTTTTCTTTGGATCCGCAGATTGTGTGGATCATAAGCATTTTTTAGAAAGTCCAGTACTGCTTATGGAATTGGGCCTTTGAGCTCAAGTAGTAAGTTAAGGCATAAAGTGCTAGGTATCTTTAAACTCAATAAAATTGTGAGATTTGGCAGCATTAGAACTGAAGTGCAGATTTCCTTATGCTAACCATTTTACCTCCTCACAAATAGATATGAAATATAATGAAACACCGCATCTTCTTCTATAAGTTAATGCTTTTATAGAATTTGGTGTTTTCCTTCAACTATTAATTGCAGAATCAAAGCAAAAATTGCTTTTGCATAAAAACTATCTGCTAGGGGACAAAATATATGTGTGATGACCTAAAAATAATTGGGTACAACAAAATATATGATATTCAGCAAGAAGCATGGGGTAGTATTACTATTTGCTTTTTTGTGGTGTTATTGTTTGTATTTAGGTTAGCATGAAGCATATATGAGTAAGAATCTTGGAAGAAATACGTGGATTGCACGAGAACAATACTGGGTTTTTGTGTTTAAGAGCAGTGAAAGACTGTCCATACATGCGCCAAAATATCAGAATTTGATTTTATAAATGTTATCTTTTCAGAAAACAAGCTTAATTCTCAGAAGAATAACATTAGCACTCATTAGGGGACTGAGTGCTTTAGGGTACTGTTAATGATATTCATAGCCTTTTGCCTGTGGGCTATCAGTTTGAATTCAGTCTAACTCAGTGGAGATTAAAAATCAGCCTATTTAATGGCCTTTTAGTCATCTCTAATGAGATGAGTTTGGTGGGTCTCAGTCCCGTAACATAAACCGTTCACAGTGCCACCTTCTAACTGGCAAGCTCAGAGAAACGCCAAAATTTAATGGATTCTGGGGAAAATTAATCTCTGGTACCATGAAAAAAAAAAAACAAAGAAAAGCAAAAGCCTTGATTCACACTAGTTACATGAGCACTAACAAACACATTATTTTTAAATGTGGAATTTATAGTGATATATAGAGTTTATAAATTAGCAAATTAGCTGAGCATGTGACATGTTGCCGCATAGCTATACAGATTGTAACGTGACAAAGGCTCCCGAAGGAGTTATCTACACCTGTGCATAAGATCACACCAACACATTAAATGGTTCAATGTTTCTGGGATTCATTTCTATCAGAAAAAAAAAAAAAATAGGATCAGAACAGATAATCTGAATAGTGACTGCAATTTATGAAAAGATGCTGAAAACAATGATTGCCTCGTCTGCCTCCATTACTTCACAGCATAGTCAAATGCTTCTCATCTTTTTTTAAGGATATTTAACTTAGTCTTAAAAAATATTAATAAAGTTTGCAGAAACCTTTAGAGAATATATGCCAGTTTTATTTATCCATATCATAGTAAAACTTTTGCTAATGTCTAACCTGAATTTCTTTCAGTACAGTTTAAAACTGTTAATTTTTGCCCTCTCTGCAGTAGATTTATTGAAAAATGTATTTTTCTCCCCATAGTATTTTCTTCTGTAGACTAAAATATCTCAAGCATTCCTGTTTTCAGTTAGTCATGTCTTTTACTTTTTTTTGGGGGGGGGCTCTTCCCTGTACTCCCTTTCATTGGACTTTTTTGAAGTATTTTTTTCCTGAAACGCAGAGCCAAAATCTGAATGCAGTATTACAGCTGCTGCTTCACTGGTGTTAAACATGATAATTTCTTTGTATGTCCTAGATATGACAGTTCTGTTTACACATCTCTCTGTACTGCAGCTTTTTTTCACAGTGGTGTGACATTGTTGACGCATGTTCAGTTTGTGATCTACTCTGATCCCCAACCCCTTTTCTGAAGATCTGGTGTTTATTCATCTGTTTCCAGTGTTGTAACTGTGCAATTGTTATTTTCCTATTTAAATGTTGAAGTTGGCACCTGCATTTATTCACTTGCATCCTATTTGTGCAACCAGTTTATCAAGAACGTTTTGAATTATTTTCTTGTCCTGCAGCATGCTTTCAGCCCTGCCAATTTGGCGTTGCAGGACACGTAAACTGTAGTCTGTCATTCACAGAATTAGACTTGGTACCAAACTCAGGATGTGCCCACCTCTAAGGAAACATATTTGCTATGTCCTGCTATTTTTCACAGTGAAGCATTGCTGATGTAGTTTTGCACCACTGTGAAGTCATTTCATTATTACGTATCTTTTGCTTGCTCAATTAGGAGTTCTCTGAGATGGTGTCAAACGCCTTACTTAGTCATGCCATAACACATCTACCACTGCTCCCATCCAAGGCACGTATAGCACGGAATGAGTTTGGCTTGATATGATTTTCTTGACAAATCCATGTTGGCTGTAACTTATCGCTTCATTAGCTACCATGTACTTAAAGATGTGTGATTATTTGCTTCAATACTTTTATGGGAATAGAGGCTGGAATGATTGACAGTACTTGGCTCTACCTATTCCCCCCTTTTGAATTTTATGTGCTGTGTTTTTCCTTTCCCTCTCTCCTGAAATCTCAGTTGTCTTCGTGAGCTCTCAGCGACGATTACTCACACCTCTAATGTTGCCTTAATCAACTTCTCACTCTAGTGTGAAATCCTCCGAGCCTAGCAAATCTGAAGGAAAAAAAAAAAAAATTATCAAAGCGGTCTCTACTTTATGCGTTTACTATTCTCCCCTGAATCCCTGCCCGTTTCAATCGTGGTTTGCCATCAGAAGCATTAATCTGAACAAAAGATGGCACCGCATGCTTCCACTTTCTCGGTGTCACCTCGTAGCTGCCCGCCCCCCGGGACGGACTGACAATCCCCGGGTCGTCTCCTCGCTCCTCTCAGGTTTCCTCTTCCCCTCTCACATGGTTCGCCAGCCGCGGCTCGTCGCGGGAGCCTGCCTTTCTCCCTGGCACGGCGACCGCCTTTGTACAGCTCCTCCAGCGCTTGACCTAGTTTTCCACTTTCTGTGGGGGAAAGGCACGGCCAAGCAACCGACACTCCGCCTTCCCGCTCCCGACCGCGCTGGGCGGCTTGGCGCAGGTGAGGAGAGGCCGCGCTGGGCGGGCGGGCGGGCGGCGGCCGCGCTGGCAGCCTGCCTCCTGACGCGAGGCCTTGTGAGGAAATCGCCCACCCCTCCTGCGAGAGCCATTTCCTCACAGCCCCGCCGGCGGAGGGGGGGCACGGGGGGGAAGGTGGTCCTAACGGCCGCACACCTGCCACCGGCGGGAAGGGGGGCGCGCGGCCTGCGGGAGGGGGCTAGGGCGCGCCGGGGCGGGAAGGCCGCGCGCATGCGCGTTCTAGCCGCGGGGCTCTTCGTGTGTGTAGCCGCGCGCGGAGTGGCGGGGGGGGGAGGGGATAGGGAAGCTTGCGCGGTGACGTCATGACGCCGTGCGCAGGACGTAACCCCGGTGTGACGCACACCCCGGCGAGCCCGTGAGTTTCCCGTTTTGGTTTTTTTTTTTTTTTCCCCAAAACCCGCCCGGCCCCCCCCCCCCCCCCCCCCCCCCCCCCCCCCCCACCGCCGCCGGCCGGGAAGGGAGGGGTGGGGTCGCGCGCCCCTTCGCTCCGTGCGGCGCCGCGTGGGGCGGGGGCGGCGCGGGCCGGGCCGGGCCGGGCCGGGGCGGGCGCGGCGCGGGCAGCCGTCCGCCCTAGCGGCGGTTGGCGGGGAGGGCGGCTCTGCCTCCATCCTGCCGCATCGGGGAACATGGCGGCCGCCTCCGACCTGGTGCGGCACCGCCACTCGGCCGCAGCCGCCCGCGCCGGGGTAAGTGGCCGGGCCGAGGCGGTGGCGGCGCGTCGGAGGAAGGGCGGGCGAGGCGCTCCCTTCGCCGGCCCCTCTTCCTCCTCCGCCTCCTGCCGTCCGCACCGTCGACTCTCGCCCCCCCTCTCCGAGCCGGCGAGCGGCCTCCCCGGTGCCCCGGCCGGGCCGGACACAAAGGGTTGTGCCGAGGAGGGTTTTGTTCGGTCACATGAAGCGGCGCAGCCAGTGAGCGCGGAGCTGGGAGGGGGGAGCGGGGCCGCCGCCATTGCCAGGCGCGGAGGAGCTGGGCAGCCCGGTACCGCCGCGGCGGGGCCTAGGGCGCGGGGAGAGCCGCCCGGGGCCGGGCCGCCAGCAGCGCGGGGCGGCGGAGAGACAGGTAATGCCCCGCGGCAGGAGGGTGCCGTCGCTCGGGGGTGGCCAGGGTCACGCTGGGGGGCTCCTGTAGGCGTCGGTCCCCTCCCGCCGGCCCCCTCCCGGCGTGCCAGGCCGGCGCGGCGGGTCCTGCTGGACCGACCTGCGCTCTGCTGCTCGATCGCCTCCCTGGTGCGGGTTAGCGCAGGTACTGCCCAGCCGGGGTCACAGTCAGCCCCGGGAAGGCAGCTTGCTGCTGTCCTGGGGCAGGGGTGATGTGCCATCCCCTCCTTCCCCTTCTGTCTCTCCCTTCTTGGCATGAAGCAGGGTGGCTCTGAAATGCACGGTGTTACTACGAAGGGCTGGCAAATTCCGGGCCTACTGTGGGACTGGCCGGTGTGCCCCACGTACTGGGGGCAGTGCCGCTGTTTGCAGTGCGTGGGGCTCCTGGAGCCGAGCTGGTTGACAGCAGCGAAAGAAAAGTTAACAGTTCAGGTATCAAAGTCGTGTGTTCGGCTTCCCAGCTGCTTCAGGGTCTGGTGGTTTCTCTGACAAAGTTTGTGTTACATCAGGTTGCAGTCGTGAACATTGTTGTGATCGATGTGGCTTATCTGAAATCTGGAAGGTTTTCTGTCTTCTTATGGTTTATATGTAATCTTTAGTTCATTGGAAATAACTTCTGTCGGGGTAGTGTGAGCTATAAACTGACAAGTCACGGTAGTAATGAAAAACAAGCATGATATATCAAAATAGGTTTCCATCAGTGTTGTACAACTCTGGCCCTTTAAGCAAAATCTCATTCGCTGTGATATTGTAATTCCTGCCGCCCTTTTCTAGCACATAATTTAATTATG
Organism: Gallinago undulata; assembly: GCA_026546715.1. NCBI lineage: Eukaryota > Metazoa > Chordata > Aves > Charadriiformes > Scolopacidae > Gallinago > Gallinago undulata. Next base: position 16,327,841 of record JAOTQQ010000004.1, read on the forward strand.
AAGATTGTGTCATGGAACTTAGCTTTCAGACGCATATGGGGAATAAATGTGCACCAGATTTTAGAGTAAGAAGCCATTTCATGTTGTATAAATTAATGAATTAACACATGGGACAAACACTCTTAAGAGGCTGATAAGCATCTCTGGAATTCCACCACAGAATTGTACCTTTTACGGAGAAGTTTGTGCAATACGTTTGTTGTTTTTTTTAATACAAGTTGAAAAATAACTTTTCCATTCAAATTATAAAACAAATCTCCAAAGAGAAGATTTTTCACAGTTGAGACTGCAGTGCTTCAGAATTTCTGTAACTTAATGTGATTCGTCAGCATAGAATTTTTCACTACCTGACTTGTGCAGGACAGGTGATCTGAAAGCAGAATAAATGGATTGATTAGACAGTGCAGAACAGATCTGGAGAAGCTTTTAGTGGGTCGCTTAGGTGCAGAGAAAATGCAGCAATTTTCTTATTGGAGAGGAGTTTAAGTAGAATGCATGGAGGAGCAATGCAGTGTGACAATCCTATTACACTGACTTATAATCAAAGCTGATGTTGCAAACCTGTCTAATGTAACTGCAGAGGGACGTGGTGCAGTTACAGAAGAATTACAGCAAGAATTGAAATTAATAAACTTCAAAATACTGTCTTAAAATACTTTCTTCTGATGTCTAGCATTCCTTCAAATTGACTTGTTTTAATTAAAAAAAAATTGCCCAAGGAACAGGAGTTCTGCAGAAGAAAAAAAAGATGTTAATGTCACTAAAGATGATAGTTTTCTTTTTATAGATACATTTTTTTTCATTTGTTTAATCTGTGTGGTATTTTTTGTATTAAAAAATCCTTGGCAAGTATCACTAACAAAATCGGAGCAAAGGTGTACTACTATGACTTTTTTTTTTTTAAATAAAGTTTCCTGTAGTCCAGCATCTAGTTTATACTGAGTAGCACTACAAGGGGTACGTCTAGGAAAATATGTATGTAGGTTCTTGAGTGAATGCTAAAAGAGAATAATACTACTGTCTTGAAATCTCAACAGGTGACCTGGCTAGTAGGAGGAAAAGGCACTGATCACTTCGAGCATCCTTGTGAGCTTATTTAGTACAGCAACAATTGATTGAAATAGGATCATCAGCAATTGAATAAACAGGATGTTAAACAATAGTGGCAGTGCATTCCACTTTAAAATAACAGTGTGGGCTGAATTTCAATATGGACACTGAATTCAAGGGCTGTCACAGGAATTTCTTGTGGAATAGTTTGTGCTTTTACTTGCAAGTATGAGCAGAACCTACTATCATGTATCCTTTTTTTATTATTATTCAAGCCTTTTGAAGTCCCTTCTGGAGCAAACACAACAGAAAAGGGAATATAATTCTCTGTAGCAATAAAACACACACATGGTCACAGTTATTAATTTCAAACACTTTGAGACTTTTTATCAGCTTACAAAAGATCTGAGAACTTAAAACTGGAAAAAATACAAGTTACGTCACTTGCTGTGCAGTTTCACCTGAAGGTGGTTTGAATTAAAGGTCTTTGAACACTTACTGATTGGCTGGCTTTGTTTGGCTAGTCGATAACTCATTTTCCTCATGTTTTTACCTTTTCAAACAACTTTTTGTCTTCAGCAAAATTCAGGTGGTGCCACTGTTAGAGGACTGCCTTGAGATACTTATTTTATTCCCTCTATTCTTTTAATACCAAATGCACTACTTTAATGTTACAGTTATTTTAAGCGAAATTGAATTAGTTCCCTCTGTGCTCTGGATTGTGACTATACTGTATTATGTATTCAGAGACTGGGAGGAAAATCATTTAATAAAATTAGGTTATATCCGAACAATGTTGCACTCACCTAAATTGACTTTGAGACTGGTTTAAGTTGGCATCATCTCCAAAGCCTGATTCCTTCAGATGAAACTGGTGTCCACCCAGTTTCAGAGCGTAAGGAAATCCCTGGTGAAATAAACCCAAACAAGTCCGTCTTCTCTAAAAATCTGTTCATTTATCGAGCCCTCTAAATATAACTTGATTTTTGATAATTAACATTTTCCCTTGCTGCCTTTTTTTTTTCGGTATAGATGCGAACTTCATATAGCTAATGGAAAAAGAGTTACCCAAGGAAATTGTGAATGTTGGTCATTCTGACTGATAGGCATAGAGATATTACTGGCCTATTTGGGTTAAAGGATCTCATGTAGCTTCTCATATCATGGAAAAAAATATCCTTTTCATGAGTGAATAAAACCAAACCAGACCACACGTACGCTTTCATGCCTGTGTGCGTTGCATCCCTTAAACGGGCGCTCGTGTCGGTGAATAGGCGCGGGGTGCGCACGGTGCCGGTAGGGCAGTCAGCCGGTAGGGCAGTCCGTCCCGCGCTGCTCGTGGCTGGTGGGAAGGCTGCTCTCGGGCAGGCAGGGCTGCCGAGCGGTCACTCGCTTCCCTGGTTACGTGAAAACAGACACAAATACAGGGCATCTCTGCACTACAGGAGCGCCGTAATGCCGCGAGAGTCCGTTTCGTGCTCAAATCGCAGCATGTCTGTTAAGAAAGACCATGTAATGAGTTTGCATAAACTTCTAATGGGCGTCTGTTCAAAAAATTGGATGGAGCATGATAGTCATGGGATCAGTCATGTTGCCTCGTCAGCGGTGCAGTGTCATGTAATGAGTATTTCATCTTGGTACAAAGTCTACCCAGAATTCTGTAGTATTTACTCATAAGTGATTTTGCTTCATTGGAGGAGAGCAAGGTTTTTTTTTTAAATTAAAAGTAAGGGAATAAAGTAATCCAAATAAAAATGAGTGTTGGGTTGTGCTGCGCTTCTGTCACTGTTCAACTGTACACAGCAGCTGTTACATTGATAAAATGTTGCGCCAATGCCCTTAAGTTGCCAATGAGGTTAAAGGGGGGGAAGACAGTGGCATAACAGTGAGCGTGCATTTTTTGGTCTTGGTTACGCTAAATATTAACTGACTTAATATTTCAGAGCAAACTTGGTAATACAGAGAACTCTCACTCCAGTAGATGTAACTGTGATACCCTTGGTATGGGAATTGCTGGTTTCATATGTGACTAAATCCAGCTACTGGAAATTTTAAGTGTCTAGTTGACATTTATTGATTGATACCGAGTGCTTAATCTCACATATAATCGACTAGTTGAAGGATGATGGGATATTTAGTAATTCAGTGTTTCATGAAACTTACTCCAGAGGATGCAAAGTTTGTGCTCAAATTAGAGTAAAGGTCAGATTGCTGGGCTTTGGAATATTTCAGGCTTATTGTTAGTGTATAGTAACCATTTTCAGTATGCTTAATGTTGCAAGTGGGATACTTAACCATACTTAGAAAAGCTTTGGTGTTTTGGAGGCTGTTTGGAGTACAGTTTTATTATTTTCTGAGTGAAAATAAAAAAGGTAGAAGTTGCAGTCTTGAGATATTTGCAATCAGAATTATTTCTTTTTATAAAGGGACATTATTTTGTGAGTATTTGAATGATGTTATTTTTTCTTGCCTTAAATGAGTACTTGATAATATTACAGTCTCCACAAAACAGCTAGCATTGGGGAAAATGATGCATCTTGGGGAAAAAAGGTGGAAGGAATTACAAGTGCGTTACTGATTTGTCTAATCATAGCTGCAGACAGATCAAGATAATTGTAACTTTCCTCTTTTCTGGGCCAACTCTTGGCACTTCCTTGTAAAAATACTTTCTACAACAAAGTGATGGAACACAAGCAAAACAAGGTGCAAAGTATACCTCTTGTGTGATTTACCTTTATTTACAGATTTATACCTGATGTAGCCTTTTTTGGGGTTGAATGAAAGATATAAGGAATTCCTTAACTGATGTAATCATTGTAATGTTGAAAAATAGTGAATCCCTCCTGCCTGCCTCTTCCCAGAATAATAATTTGGTGCATTGATAGCATGAGTGCTGCTTTATCCCATCTACCTTCCCAGTGCGGCTCTTTGAAGGAGACAGGGATGGGGTTTCCACCCAAGATTTCTTTTCCAGAAAAGGCATACAACAGGGTGTCAGGGGACTGCTTTTGGAAAACCGTTACTTGCATCTGCATCTAAAGCATGGCAGCTCTGAAACTGCTCCTTGCTGCTGCTGGTCGGAAGTGGTAGGTACCTGTTTCTTGTCTGGCTGCAGTCAGTCAGTGAGGTGATGGGTGGTGGTTACGGTTTGGGTTTTTTTTTTTGGTTTGCTGATCTTCATAGTGTTCTGGTTGGTAGGTTGTGTTTGTTTTTTTAACTTCAGTTTTTGTCTTCTGGAGTGACTGTCCTCTGAATATTTCTGCTGTTTACTTCTGATTCTAATCCTGTCTCTTAGGAGCGCTGTCTATTTGATATAACTCTTGACTACTTTTTCAAAAAGACCTTAATGTTTATAATGTTTATTGCTGATATCTTCATCCTCAAATCTAGGCATATACAACAGTTTTGTGGCTGTAGAGTGCTAGAAACTACCTCTAATATTAAACTTAGTTTTCCAAATTTAGCTCTTCGAGTCAGAAGAGGTAGGGAACTTAATAGAATTTATGTCCTAAAATTAAGTTCCCAACCACTAAAACAGTGATTGTAGATTACGGAACTGTTTATGGTATTTATGATTATCTTGTTTCCAAAGAAACGTTCATTGAGCCTTCACCAAAGATGCTAGATTCTGTGTTCCCATGTGTCAATTGGTGGGGAGGAGAGAGAAGGGGAATATTTTTTCCAAAAGCTTTTTTTTTGTTGTTATTAGTATACGTTGGATTGGTACTGGAAATTATATTTTCAACAGAGGACAGCCTTTGCCTGAAATGTTCCAATATAAATAACTTTGTTTCTTCACACAGAAGTGCTGCTTTTTGTTGCTTTAATACCATAGTTGTTAGGAACGTATCTTCTGTGAGAAAGTCTTGATTGTATGTGCTATCACAGGGAGTGGGAAGTGACAGTTCTGCAGCTGGCTTCTCCCAGCTCTCCCACAGTGAAGTGGGTGCTCTGTCCTCTTCTGCTTCCTTTTTTTTTTTTTTTTTTTTACCGTATCTATTAACATCGGTGAAATCACCTAATCTTTTCTGTTCTTGAGCAACACTTAAAAGCTAAGGACCTATGGCATGTAATGAAAATAACTGGATAGTATATAAATTATAAATACTAGAACCCTGAAGTTACTTTAAAAACAGTTTTTCATCTTCTGGGAGGTTGAGAACAAAATACTGGCTAGTGTCCCCTACTCAAGTACTTACTAAAAAAAGTAATGTTGTGGCAGTTTTCTTCTGAGGAAAAAAGGGGAAGATAAAATGGGGGGACATGTGATGGTAAAGTAATCTAGATAAACTGTGATGAAAATTGCTTTTGGAGCAATTACAGAGCAGAGAGAGTAGAGCTTGCATGTTTAGTGTGCAAACTGAACTGAAATGTTGATGAAACTGAGGTGGAAAGTTTGCTTGTGTGGTACGTAAACCAAAGATGACTGTAGATATTCTTTGTTGTATATTCTTTCTACATCTTTGCTTTGGAGAAACCTCTGAAGGTTTGTTTTGTCTGACTTTTTTCTTCTAAGTGCTTTGGGACAGTGATTGTTTTTTTCTGTGTCCTTATAAAGCCTTAAATGTATTGGATGATAGTGACACATGTTGTGATGAGAAGTGGCAGGCTTGCTGATTAGCTGCTTTAGCATGGATTCTCACAGACCTTCCCTTTGTTAGTGCTTTGAAGTAAGGTGGGTACATCACTAGTATTTTGTACCATGTTCCTGTAAATGACAAGTCCCAGACTTTCTAGGTGGTGAGACTTAGTGGCTAAGTTCACTGTGATTCTCACTGCTATACGTCACAGAAAGGTGGTGCATGAGAGAGGTCCGCTTTCTTTCCTGGCATGTGTGAGGATTGAAGAGGAAGAGGAACAGCCTATTCAGAAAAACATTGTTCCCCAGGTCTGCCTCTACCACTTCTAAGGCTGCTATTGCTTTTCACAATTTTACCAGCAGTAATGTGCATTAATAGGCATAATATATTTCTGCACAAGGGAGAGAACCAAAAATAGAAATGATACTTGGGAGAAACCATTCAGATTCATATATAACTGAAGTGTCAGGCTATTTCTAAAAATACTGTGAAGGTACTGTGATAATTCATTTTTGGATATGTCTTTTAGACACTAAAATCAGCTTGGGAATTTGCATTCTGTTTTTTTTAGTTCAGTGAAGTTCTAGCAGAGGTGAGCAGAGAAGATGATGTGCAAGAGGTAGTCCAGCAAGGATTTATGTCAAAAACAAACAAAAATTTGCAATGTTATAGTGGGAGGCATTTTTCTTAATCATTGCAAGAGTTTTGTGTGCGTGCACAGTTTGTCTATCCAGACAGATCTTTATGATCTTACATACTTACATAGACACAAGCAATTAAAATCTTCTTTATTGTTTTCCAATGTAAGAATATTGTGTTATGTAACAAAATATAAAATTCTAAATTAAGGCTATATTTAGGGTACTGTATTGACATTTAGTAAAATTGTGAAGACATCCAGGTTCTGTAGTCTCTTTAGAAGTCTGGCAATGTTCATTAGGTAATTAGAGGGATGAGTTCATACTTTTGCATAAAAAGTACTGCAGTATCTCAGCAGAATGTTTCTTCATGTCATTTGGAGCATAAATGGTGAGTTGGGTTTTTTGACTGTTACACCATTTAGAGAAAAGTCGGTTTGATTGACTTCTGCAAGGTGATAATTTTGCTGTTTAGGATGTTGGGTGCTGTTTTAAATGAAGTTCTATTTAATATATTTCAAATAATTTGGTTTAGGTCTATCTAGTAAGCCGGTCTTGAAGCATGCCGATGAATAATGTTTTTGAAGGATGTAAATATAAAGGAGGGAGGATTAATTAGTGATCCCTTGTGTTGTGGTTTCCATGATCTTAAAACAAAGTCTTCTTCCAACTTAGTAATATTAATACTAGGTCTCAGGGTGGTTTTGTTCAAAGTAATCTCTCTGTGATTTCACTTTCATTCTGCCAGTTTTACCTTAACTTTTCTTTCAGTTTTTTTAGTCATCTTCCGGAATGCCATTTTCAGCAGGAGAAAGCGTAGTGGTTTTTACATTCTTGAGGTTGTCCCTTTTTCTTCATATTTTCTGTCACTGTAGATTCATTCGCATTTCTTCCTTACCTTAAAGGAGATTTTAGCATTTAGAAAAGAAAAACAAAGCTGAATGATGTTAATCAACGGCTTATTTGAAGGAATACAAAAATATTACTGCTAGCTTTTGTTACCAGTACTTTTCTATTCAGAATTCACACTTTTTTTTTAATAGGACAACACTCTTAGTGTAAAAAACCCAACCAACCAAAAAAACCCAAGCAGAAAACAACAAACAAACCACCCCAAAAGCCCCTCACCTTTTCTTTCATTTTGCCCTCATAAAAAAATGAAAGACACAAATATCACATTGGTTTCCTCTAAATATTGCAAATTCCCAGCAATTTTCTGATAGGCTTAAATATGGTTAATGAATAGCTGCGGTTAGGTATTTTGAAGTGTAATTTTGAAGTTTAGCT